>CM035146.1:117332574-117742340 GCA_020205605.1 Panax ginseng | reverse complement strand
TTACAACATAAAATATCACTATCAACTTGAGGCCGACTTACGAAAACCAGTGGCCAGCCATTTAAAAAAAAAATAAAAGTCGACTGTAAAAAATGTAATTCCCTTATTTTTAGGACGGAGGAGAAATCATCAAAAGCTTAAATAAAAGAAATAAATAAGAGAATACCATATACAACATGATATACACAAGGACCTGAGACACTCGGAGAAACAGGAATTATATGCTTGCATTTTTCACATTTAGCAAAATGTGGAGAAGATACTCCAGAATTAACTAACTACTAGTCTTCGGCCGTAAAATCAGGCTCTGCCGGCTTCTGGAGCAGCATAGGCGGCACTCTATCTGGAATTCTAACTTTCCGTGTACCATTGCGTCGTAAAGCACGAAGTGCGTTAGCAGCAAATCGCGATGCATAAATGGTGGCACCTAAACTTGGTGAGCTCCCAGCGCCTTTGGCTAATGCATTTTGCAACCTATCTTCCTCTTGGCAAGTGACTCTTCCAGCTTCTTCCTACAATACGCCGCCATGCTGCTTGTATGAAACAAGCTGCCCAAGTCCTCCATTGTTGTGAGTAAAACCTAAAAGTATGGCGGAGCTGCTTGCTGTGCAGTCGTCGATACTGAGAAGCAAAAAATTTCAAATCATCAGCCATAAGTGCAAATGCTTCAACTTCTGAGAGGGCTTGAACAGTTCTGGTCGAGATTGGGAGGTTAGACGAGGAATGGGGATCCAGGGCCCAAGTAAGTAGCTCTTCTCCACAAAAGTCACCAGCTTTTAAATAATCCGCATTAAAGAAGCCAGTCCGCCCTCCATTAGTGGTAACAGTTAATAGCTTGCCTCGCATTACAAACAGCATCTCATCAACTGGGTCCCCCTCCCGCACAATATAGCTGTCCTCGGTGTACAACACTGGCTTAAGACGGTCACACAGTGCATCCAGTAATTGTTCATCCATTTTTTCAAACATCGGCACCTTAAAAAGGATGAAAAGAAACATACAAGTATTAATCCAGGACTTAAATTTAGAAGGCTAATTCGAATGCGGTAGGAAAGAGCCAAGGACTCTGAATCTCATTTAAGATATCACTTATACTTGTGCAAATAAAAAAATACGATAAATGAATAACTAGATAAATACAGGTTTTAGATACAACACATGCCATTCATGAGCACGCACAGTCATGCTTGTACGCAACACTAACAAATAGTATAGCCTGAAAGAAGAACGTGATTCTAGCAATGTAAAAGGACAAATAACAAGATTATTTCCTCAACAACAAAAAAAGAGGACAAGGATATTGGAGAACATAATCTATAAAATAAAAAATAATAATGCAGAAAGAGGTGACAATAGACTGCAAAAGTGATTAATTCATTTACTACTATACTTTAGATTCAGCAGAGTTAATTTACAAGCACCACCTTGACATCAGGGCAGAAGATGGTGACCATTAACCAGAAAAACACAAGACCGAACTATGTGTAACAAATACCAAGGACGGTGGAATGTAGGAAAAAGGTTGAATTGTCCCTATCAACAAAAAACAAAGTTTTTTTATTTTTATTTTTCATCTATTGACAATAATAGATTGCATGATGCAACTAATCAAAATTGTAAAATAAAATTATGGATTCATGTTATGATCTTCGGCTCTTAATGTTAGCCTTCATGCGGATCTAAAGATTCAGGGAAAAAGTAAGTATAGGGGAGGAAATTTGAAAATTGGCTAAATTACATTGAGCAGAACACTACGAAAACTTTTATATTTTACACAAGCTTGCTCTAGCCTTTTATGAGATTCAGCCTTATGAGATTCTTTTCTAGGTTTATTATGACTTATATATGTTGCTAGCCAGAACTATAAAATTTGCTTACATCTTAGAGCCTAGGGGTGATATGGTAAATTCAATTTTGCTTAAATAGATCTTAGTTTGACCCATGGGTCTTAATTTATTAGTTTCCTTTCTATAGTGGACCCCAATATATTCCACCACTTTTTATCACCATTTTTATCTGCTATGGGATAGGGTGTCTTTCTTGGCTTCCTCATAGTAGTCAATGAGACAATGATTGTGTAGTTATTTCAGATGTTCATAGGGGACAGGGGACTTGTAGTTTTTACTTTTACTTTTTCTCTCTTTTTATCTAAAAATTATACAGTAAATCAAAAAAATATACAGTAAATCAAAAGACTAAAAGTACATAAAAACCTATTCAGTTCAGCATCTCAACGCATCCAAAAATTCCCCACTTTCAACGGTTTAATCATTCTACTAAAATTTTGCCTATGATATTTTATTTCCTTTTAACTTGCATTACTATCAGAAAGACCGTACAATCTGAATGACCAATTCACGATGCAGGTGCAAGTGCAAATATCAAAAGTGCAAGCACGAGAGTAACTACAAAGTGAGAGTTGTATAATATACTTTTTAACAAATATAAATATATTTATATTTTATCAAATTTATTCAAGTCTTTGAGAGAGGGATAGCTTTTCATATATATACATAAAAGGTCCCCAGTTCGCGACTATGCAAGTTGCTTTATGAGTTATAATACAAAAAAAAAAAGAAAAATACATTCACTGAACTAGGTCAAAGTTCAAATTGTATGGCGCAGGTGCAGCATCAAGTATACACGAATTAGGCTACCAAGGTACAATCACTAATCAATAAAACCTTTCATATATCGCAGATAGTATAAGAGAAACTTACCCTAGTAAGCAGAGCCAAACAAAGATGACGCTTAATATCCCTTCTGAGGTCCTTCGGAAGGTTATGGATCAGGTTTTCTTCATCAACACCTCTAGTTTCCTGCCATTTATATTGTTCATACCGCCTGATTCGTTCTCTCAGATTCTCAGGGAGCAACCGGTGAGACATCCATTGTTCTGCATCTCGCCTTTTCACTCTCATCTCCTCCAATCTTATCGTTGTGGATTGCAGATATGTCTGGTACACCAAAAGTATGTTGACTTGATTACAGCCAATAATATAGAGTAAACTATAATTTTTCAAGTCCTAGGCTAACACAATTGATCTCACAATCTAAACCATCCCACCATAGAAGTTTTGTGCTTCCTCTAAAACCCCAAAAGGGAGAGGGAAGAGAAAGGAAAGGAAAGGAAAGGAAAGGAAAGGAAAGGAAAATTTAAATCAATAGTAAACGTAATTTAAACATTATATATATGATATTAAAACTTGAATATATTGTCACTAAAAGTGACTTTTCTATTACTAAGTTTATTTCTTTTTCCTTTCTTTATGCTCACTCTTTCTAAATTCCAAACAAAGAATTAGTGGGTTTTGTGACATTCTAGTAAGGTATAGTTATATTTGTTTCAGAGAGAGGTAGTAATATTAGGTGCAAAAGCATCCTTGATGTTAACAAAGCATGACATGCATAGGCCTCTATTAACCAATGGTATTGATACTTCCCATTTATAATGTAGAAACATGGAACCATTCACATAATCTATCACCAGGTTATCGGAAATCAATTTCAAAAGAAAACAGTTCCACTTCAGCAGATAAAATTTGCCTTTTGGCATTTATTGGAATGTTCATAATATATTTAGCAGAATTTCCCCTAAGAAAACTAAACATGCTAATGTTTTTTCATGTTTATTAGCCAAGAAAAAGGCTAATATTGCTGAGCAATTGATAAATTAAATATTTCTCTGATGCTCACACAACAAAACTAAAAGAAAAACAGTATAAAAAATGTTACACAAACCTGCATATTTCCAATGAGAAATGAAAATAGAACCAAGCCTGCAATGGAAATAGAAACGGCAAAGCAAATTTCCCAGACAAAGGTGCTTGTTTTTAGGTTTTGGCCTAGAGAACTGAAAAAATGAAACAGATATAAAACATCAAATACTACTTTCTGATGTCCAAAATAAATTTGATGAAATCTTTAGGATTTGAATCTATCATGACAAAGTTATGGGTATTGTGCTTATCTATTCCGGATGACATAAAAAATATAAAAGGCAGCCAAATATAAAACAACACCAACTAAAACGGAACAATTTTTCCATAATGGACACATCTGAATGGATGCCATTTTTTATCCGACCAAGCGCTGGAAAAAGAAGACTAATGGCTAAAATATACTTTGAGGGCCAAAAATGCTCCCCGGAATTGATACTACACAGTCTCATCAAACTACCCAGTTCATCTAGACAATGAAGCGTTTGTGAGGGGGCTGATTAAACGGTGCAATTCTCATTGGTTTCATAAAATAGTGGTTTTTGAAGAGAGATGCTTTTGGGGGATTATTTGGTCCAGTTTTCAAATCATTGCTTATATTCTCTTGAAAGTGCTGACTTGAGCTACTAGTAACAATTTGATCTCCTATAATTTTGAGTTGTCTTCAACGGCTCAGGCTACTACTACCTCTATCCTGCAAAGATAGGGTTTGAGCGGGATTTGGCGCAGATTTAAAGAATTAAGACATGCAATACTTATACATTACATTTTTATGTACTGTATATTATTAATATATCAGAAAATTATATATGTTCATTATATTATATATAAAAAATATTTCCTGGATGTCATAAAAGCCCAAAATAAGGAGCCAATCTTTGCAGGTTCAGGATGGAGGTAGTATGGTCGAATTGGATTAGAGTTCTCAAGAAAGTTAATTTAGATTAATACTTAATCAATTTTGCTTAATAAATCTGAAGAGAATCACCGCAGATTCGTCAAACGCCCAACTCCACTCCGCCATTTTTGTCCTGACCTAATATTTTTGACCCGATTCTGTTAATATTCACCTAGATGGGTGCCACACGCTAAGCATGTACATTCCGTAATATATTGTTAAATGAAACAAGCAGGACATTAGGAGTACTTAAGTGAAGTTAGAGACTTGGAGTATAAAAAAATCAAAGAACTTGATTTAACAAATGTTTAAAAAAATATTAAGTGCTTTTATACAGAATGAAATGTCATTTACATAAATATTGTGCATCATGTAACTAATATAAAATGTTCCCTTGATATGATAGATTCTTAAAAGTGGAGTACTATGCGAGTGCATAAGGAACACCATTTATATGCTTATAATTAGAATGTTCAAAACCATCTTAAGTTTATCAGACTCGTACCTCAGGTTCTGCAAGCCCCACCAAAAACAATAAAAGAACTTCTGCGGAAAATCCATAGACTCCACAACACCGGAATCAAGGGCAGCAAGGAATATTCCAAAATCAAAGCGTGTTGTATTTGGTGCTTTTATAGGGCATGAAGTATTCAAAAAGGTATCATATTGCACTTTATCATCACAAAGAAAGGAAGAACGAATGCACTCAACAGACTGATTTCGACAGGCTTTCCGCCAGCATGTTGTTTCACGTTCTATGGAAAATAAGTACCAAAAGGCTCCAAGAACCTGAAAGAGCAGAGCAGGTATAAGGCTCACAGAGATCTGAATGAAAAATCAATCATAGAATTACAATTTTCTAATGCCCAAGCCATGTAAATCTGAAAGAGAAAAAAACATGAAATCAAGGAAAAACATATAGGTGACCAATAAAGCAAAAATTAAATGGGAAGAAAACTCAGGTTACACAGCAATAGAAAAAAGGATTGCAAAAACGCTTAATATACTTACATGACTGGCAAGCATGTAAAGAAAGAGATTGAATGCAGCACCAGCCCATGCAGTTTCAGTAAGTATGCCAGAAGTTCGTGTGACTTCTTTATACAGAGGATACACTCGAAGAACCCTTGGTATATATTGAAATAGAACAACAAACTTCAACAAATTCTTTGTATTCAGAGATCTCGAACCTCCCATATGTGGAATTATGATCAGAATTGCCACCTGGAAAGATTACAACAAAATCAGAATCCTCTAATTCACTTTGAGAACATCAGGAACAAAAGATATATGTAAAGTGCTCCGCAATTAGAAAGCAAAACTTTGCAAAAAAGATCTACAAACACACGCACTAGGATGAAGTCATGCTGTAATTAACATGAAAAATTTAAGATCTCAATGTCCTGTTCCACATGACTTTCCTGGAGAATAAGCTAAAATAAAATGTCTCATCCCAGAGACAAATAAAGTAGTACATTAAAAGAAAGAATTCTATTTGAATCCTCATTGGATGATAATTTAGGAACCGAAGTCCCAGAGCATGTGTCAGGTCACAATGAGGAAATGAAGCTTATTCTCACCACCCATCCAACAACAGTTTTTCAAGTACTGGAAGAAGGAAGGACCACAGTTCCTAGCCCTACTTGTAATCAATATAAAGAACAACATAGAAAAAGCATTTGACTGCATCAAAGTCTTCTTTTACCTGTGGCAGTGGAAGAACTGCAAGAATATCTATCAAGAAGTACGAGGACAAGTATTTTTTTGCAATTGCCCAAGCATCTTCAACTAAAACACCTCTTCCAAATACTCGAAGAGAGGAGCAATAAAACCAGTCTGAAACTGAAAGATAATATGAATTATGTAAAAGATATCAGTAAAGGAGCGCAAAACACTAGCAGTAGTCTCCAACTTTTTATCCAGCACTAGACACTTTCTGTTATCATCGATCACTGGAATGTAAAAGAACAGAGGATCCAGAGAGACAGCAATCAGGCACGACAATACAAATATCTTATTCCACTTTTGGAGGAAGGATCCTTGTGGGTCAAGAATTTTCTTGCTGGACCCCAAGCTTTTGGCACTATTAAAGGAACGAGATCTCAATGATGTTCGGAAGTTTTTGATCCCCTCAGAACCACGCTTGAAGCCTCTTTGGAACTTGTCTGAGACCGAGTTTAATGTTAATCTGAGTTTTCCGGAATAAAATCCATGATTTGTGGAAACTTGTCCCTCAGAGCTTTTCTCCGATCTCCAGTCCTGAAATCTGAATGGAAAACAAACAATCCAGATATCAAATTGTAAACTACACAATTGAAACTAAAAAGTGTCAATGGAGTCAAAATCAAGGTGACAGCAAACAAAAACGTCAAGGTCTAATACACAGGAGAAGTTTTAGATCTAGAAATTAAACTTTATCAAATACACAACTTAATCTGCATACCCGTATCCTATATAACTAAGGTATAAACTAAGTGAAGAATGTAAATTTTGTATTGCCCATAGTCACTCATTTTAATGAAACATCATGAAGGCTTCCCTAAATGGCGGAGGTCTTGAGGATATTCCTCAAGATCGCTGGTTCCAAACCCATACTTGGGTCAAAATAAAAAAAGAAGGCCTCTCCTTTCCTAGATTTTCCATCAATAAGTACTTAAATTTAGTCCAAGAGCATCCCACTAAACAAATTTAAGCTAATATTGATAAGTTTGACTTACTTTTTAATACAGCTCTTTCACAGCGGTCAGATTCGACAAGTAAAATGCCAAAACAGGCTTACTAACACTAGGGAGCTTCTACTCAAAATATATTTGTGCATATATGAGCAAAAGCATGTGCCTTTGGAACTGCATAAATTGAATTGGGCCATATGTCTTAAGGAGTTCTAATGCCAAGGAGACATGCTCTATAAGATGTCAACAAAATTATATATTTTTTTAAAAATGTATTGATAGTTGTAGAACAAGCTGTGTCATTAAGTAATTAACTTCTGTGAAATTGGCAACAGCCTGATGTGGGGAAGTGTTGGTAGTTTGATGGGGTGTACGGCCAGAATATAATAGCTAAGAAGCAACGGCTCGGGTTCAAGAATTTGTGTTCGCCATACAGGTATTCAGTGGTTCGGTAAATCAAAAAATGGAAATCAGGGGATTCGGCACGTATTTACATATCAAATAGATTACTTGTTATATTCTAGTCAATCGAATCGGTTGAATTTTTGTTCATATTGAAATGTTTACATACATATAATTATATACACAAGTACAATTTTACTACTGATAAATATTAGTTCATGATAAAAATGTACAAAAATCAAGAAACACAAAATTTAATATATTGATACTATCCAAGAATTTAGGAAATATATATTAATTAGTTTTATACTAATTTCATTGTATAGTATTAGTATTAGTATATAAAAATTATATTAATTTGTATATTATATAGTATTAGTAATATTTTCAATTTTACCATTAAGAAAACTACAGAATCCCCTAGAAGAATCTAAATTCTGGATTTGGGAATTCGTGGACCTGGAAAACTATCCTTGCTTCTTAGTATATTCGTAATGGCACTTATCAACAAATTGGTATAAGGCTCATGCCCTGATAAAAGCAATCAAAGAGGTGGCAATAAGAATTATAATAGGGTCAAGGTTACCATGAAACTTTTATTACCTTGTGCTCTGCGAATTGGTACGGTAACTCAAAATGGAATCAAGACTCAAGACGTCTTAATGCAATATACTTAATCTCTTTACAGAGAAGTCTGAGAAACCTTTTAGATGATTAGATGGTCAATATTTACATTAACCTATTTGTCTTTATCTCAATACTCCCTTACAGCCTAACAATATTAGGTATTAAAAAGCGCTCTGAAAGCCTCTTACCATCGTACTGCATTTCACCATATGTAACATTGGCTGCACTCAGAATTTCCATGGTGGTGCCAAATTAACATATGCAGAGGAAAGGGGAAGAAGAGGATAAGCCAGGATTCTTTTTACAGGTAACCAAATTGCTACATATATAGTTGCATTAGCTGTTGGAAATGATGGCGGCTGCTGAAGATTAAATAATAAATTTTTCAAGTCGCATTGGGGTCAAAAATGTGAATTTTAAGGAAGGTAATGATGGTGGTCCTTCTGATCAATGGAGAATCTAATTTCTAAACCTTTTCTTTTCTTGGATGGGTGATTTTGGCCCCAAGTATGGGGATTGGCTAATCTCTAAATCTAAACCATAAATGGTGGCAGAAGCAAGCATACAAGTAATTTTTTCTTTATATAATTAAAATCAAAAATGATGCACCCTATTATTTCCAAAGGCAACTTCCTTTTAGTCTATCTGAACTATGAAGTGCTAGAAGTTAAAATGGTAAGTTCAAACTATTAAGAGTTAAAATAACTTACTGTACGAATTTCTCTTGTCTGTACTTCATAACTTCAGCTTATGTACACAACACTATACAAAATGGATGATCAAACTCTGAGCTTTCGATCAAATTGGGGAGGTAATTCATATACAAAGCTGCTTCTAGTCGAAACACAGAGTGCTGAAGGTCCACCCCTGGAGATACGGTAAAAAAGTTTCAGATCATCAGTGTTTTCCAGAGTCACAAGTGTATCCAACAAAATTCATACAATAAAAAGCATGATCTAAAGTGAAAAACAAGTAGAAAGATGTTTGGGGTCTCTATCCCTTCAAATAAAGTATAAAAAATTCTACACCATATCTTCATCAACCATATAAGGGCTTGTTTTCTTTTTCTTTTTTTTGGATAGAATATATAAGGGCTTACTAAATAACAATGTCACATAAAAGAGAAAGACACAGACCAGATTAACGGAAAGCTAATCTATTGATATTGCCACATGTAAATATAGATCCAAATTTTGACAAGCAGAAACAACCATCAACCAAAAATATAACAGAAACATAAAGTTGTTTCATACAGCAACTTTGTCAATGATATCTTGATCATATTTCGTAAAGTGTGCAAATTGGGGGTATTTACGGATACCCTAACAAAACATTCTAAACATAAAATAAATAAATAAATGTCCTACAGAAGTTTCAACAAGGCAAGCCGTTTCAGTAATAACAATGAAACAAAAGCAATGAAACTGAACTTCAACTTGTATTTTCCATGTCATTGTGGTTTTGGTTGGTCCTAACCAGTAACGGCCTTGCAAATGCCTTAAAACTGAATTTACTTTATCCAGTATCATAGTCAATTAATCTTCTTCAATCCAATCATCTAGACCCTCAATTAATTGATAAAACAAAAACTTCACTGCACTCCAAAGTTTATTAAACCATCTAACAAGTATATCAATTAGTAAATAGACTTTTTAAAAGCCATATATATATTAAAAAAAACGAAAGTGAAGAGATTAATACCCCGTCAAAGAGTTGGAGAGATGAACAACCAACAACTGTTTTCAAGTTTGAACTAACTATTCCTAATTAAAATGGCGATATATACTGAAAACGATATGATTTCGAAGGAAAGAGAGAGAGGGGGAGTATCGATTAGAAGGAATTGAAGGAAGGTTCGTGGAGACTTCTTCTTCTTCTAGGGCAATGACCGTCGTCTGATCAGTCGCTTTGACGTGTTGAATGGGAGTAGTATAGTAATAACTGTATAATCTTAAAAAACTGTAGTCATTTATTACACACTTTTTGTAATAGACGTATTTGGAAAGATAAAATATGGGTCCACAAAAGTAGAGTCAAGTTGACCCAATTGACTTCCTTCCATATCTGATCTCTCCCATGTACAATATGAATAACTAGCCACAGTCCCGTGCATTATGGACGACTCATATAATTTACTACTTCCGTTTTTAAAAGATTATCGTTTAAAATTTTGGCATATAAATTAAGAAAGTATCATTTATTAAATAAAATTTATTTGAAATTTTATCACTACCCCTTTATGGAAAGTTAAAAACTATTAATACAACGAACATAATTTTTTTGGACAATGAGAGAAGGTAAGGATAATATAAGAAAATAAATACTTTATTCTCCTTGAAAGTCGTAAACGACAAACTTTTTGGAAAAAAAAATTTCTTCTAAAACGATAATCTTTTAGGAACGAAGGAAGTATTAAAATGAACGAAAAATTCAAAATTATGTGTATATGTTATATAGATAGTTTGTTATATAAATTAAAATATGTATGGCTAATTTGGTTTTTTTTAATAATTTGATTACATGGTTGGTTAATTTATTAAATTTATACTTTTATCTTATTTTAATAATAATAACAGTTTAATATTATGTAACATAATTTTTATTAAAAAATAGACTCCTTCTAAATATATTATCTAATTAAGGGTTAAGTTCAGATGACCACCTGGGGTTTGAGCGGTTTTCTACTTAACCACCTGTAGTCAGTAAAGCTATTAAACACCCGAATTTTTGAGTTGAAGTGAAAAACTATTTTCTATCATAACTCTGTTACTTAAGTTGGATAAAGACTTAATTACCCTCGTTATATATAAAAGACAGATGCTTGTTCATCTGTCTCTCTCTCTCTATTTTTCTAACAAACAAAAAATAGAGTAAACACCTTAATCAACTCAAATGCCGAAACAATAATTCCCGTTCTAGTGTGAATTTAAAAGGAGAAAAAGTAAATAGACCAAAATAATTCTGAAAAAACCCAATAATAAATTCCTCGGAGTTCATCAGCTCTTCAGCATCAACCAGGACACCTCGGAGTTCATCAACTGCAATAATAAATTCCCAAAACTCTTTTAAGCGAAAAGCAGGTATCCCCAAAGCTCAAATACGTAAGTACTATAGTGTTCAAATTGAATGTATATTCCGAGTAAATGCATGAAATGGGTTCCTCCGAGCGAAATAGCAACAAACAAATACCATTTATTATGGAAATTTTGCACAAATAAAAAGTCGGAGAAACATTTTGATAATATTTCCTAATATTGTCCAAAGCATAACAAAAAAAGATAAATGTTTTCATCAAATAAATCTCACAATCATTCAAATCCCCAGAACCAAATCATATCACAAGATTACTAAAACTAAAGAATTTATCAAAACTCGTATTGAAGTTATAAAGCATATATATGCAAATATTAAGGAGGCCCAAAATGCGAGCAAATAATATACAAGTTCTCGCCATTCGTAGCTTTTTACCCAGATGAGGGATTCATTCCATTTTGCATAGGAAGTCTCAGAAATCTTCTTGTAGATGTTTCCGGATTTGATTTTATAATTCCACCATGAGGAATGATATTTGGATTGAAAATTTAGGAATTGTAAAAAAGAATTTTGGTGATATTTGTGTTAAGAGCTTTGGATATGAGAGTGAGATTTGTTCCTCCCCATAAGTAATATGAAACTAACGCATCGCATACGCCATGACATTCAGATTCAACTCTAGTATTAAAGAACAATAACAAGACAACAAAAAAAAACCCTAATAAGTCAAATTTTCTCATTCTCCTCAAAATTACTGAAAAGTTACAATAAACTCTGAAATTTTTTGAAGATAAAGAAAACCCAGAAAAACCCAGATCGGAATTGATTTGTGGAATCATTCTCTCCCAAATTCACTAAAAAGTTGAAATAAAAAACTCTAAAATGTAAGAATTTTATAGAGGAAAAAGAAAAATTCAGAAAAGCCCAAATGAAGATTGATTTGTGGAATCATTCTGTCCCCAAAATTCACAAAAAAGTTGCAATAAAAAAGTCTAAAAATGTATGAATTTTTTAGTGAAAAAAAAACCCAGATGGGGATTGATTTGTGGAATAAAGCAAATATTGTAAGACCCCGAATTTTTTTTATAAATAAAATGGATTTTCCTTTATTTATTATTTTGAAATAGTAAGGGTTGATTTGATTAATGTGGTTAGTTATGGGTAAAATGCATAAATTTTACAAAATAAACAAGTGGTTATAAAATATTCATTGTTGTTTAGGGAATATTCGTTTAGTGCGTGGAATATTACGTCTTTATCGAGAATATTCGTATGGCCAGTAAATGCATGTGAGCCCCATGCTTTAAAAAGCGATTGGAGGAAAAGCGACAAATATAAGTTGTTTTAAAATAATGGCGTAGTTATTCACAATTAACATTGTTGAATTACACAGTGGTTAAAATACTGATGTCTGGCGTGGTCAGACTGAGAAGACACTCAGTATTGCAGTATTGTTGAATTATTGATTAAAGACGTGAAAGCCTTTACTCAATAATTATTACTGGTAATTCTTGTTCAATATTTTATTGATTCAATAATTGTTCGTTCTTTAGTTTATATTATTATTGTTTGATAATTGTCCTTTGCGATATTTTCCATTATCGGATCAATAATTCATATTATTTGAATAATATTATCGAGATAACATTATTGGCAATGTCTAGAAAGTTACGTCTAAGGAGAGGTTTGGTCACCTAATTGCGCTTGTAGGTAAGGAGAAATCCTTATTGGAAGCCCCCTCTTTCCGAAGGCGTAAGTTGTTAGTAATGTGATTCTATAATATTATTTGTGAATAATTAATTATTGATTTATATGATATTGATTTTATGTGGATATAGATGGAGAAAATTTTTAATGTGACAATTGTTGAAAATTAATATTTTATCTTTTTACGATAAAATAATTCATTTAAATATATTATTTTAATAATATATTAGCGGTGATATTTTTATAATGAATGTGGGATATATATGAGTATATGAGGAGGTAGAGTATTTTGTGGCATTAAATGTTTAATATATGTTTTGTGTGTCGGTGGACACAATTCTTAATCAAAATTTATTATAGTATCATAAAATCGCTCATTTATGGATTTGGATAATTTCATTTGGAATTTGGAAAAACTTCCATACGCAAAGTTGTAGAGAATTGAATTTCCTATAAAAAGTCACGAGATTTGAATTTTCGACAAAAGGGCTATTTATCATGAATTATTGAAGTTAGGAGTTCAAATAATTTATTTTGGAAGTTTTAATTATTTTATATAAGAAAAACGTTTTTGTGGTTGTTGGCACATGGGTGGCTAATGTTTTTGACCAAAGAAGGCATGCTAGAGTTTTCAAAACATGTGGGTAGGAATTTTGAATAAATAATAATATATTTTATTAATTTAGTCTCTTTTGGCATTCTAACATTTTCCTATAAATAGAGGGCTAAGTTAGAATTGAAAATCACACCGTAAACTAAGTTTTCTCTTTTTCTCTCTATATTATCGGCGTATTCTTGTGAGTATACTTTGAGTGTTCTTTATACGGTGCGAGTTTACACAAGATTATCTAGAAATTGATCGAAATGCGGTTATTTTGAGGTAAAGGATGTTATTTCTTTCGCAGAAATGATATTATTTTCTTCAATATCATTATGCCAAAATTTTTGTTGAACTTTTTATCAAATTTGAAATTTTTTCATGTCTGGGGTTTCTTATTCATGAGTTATTATTCACGAGTTCTTATTTATGAGTTCTTATTCACGAGTTCTTATTCACGAAGCGTGAAGATGTTTTTTGTGAAATTTTATATCTTTTTGTGTTCGGGTATCTTATTCACGTATACTAAAGATTATTCACGATATCTGAGACTATTCACAAAATCTGACTATTATTCATAGAAAAATGAAAATTTTTCTTTTTGTCAAGATGTCTATTTTAATTCTTATCTTTGATTGGATCCATGTTTTTGATCGTTATTTTTTTGAGTTCGCTTCAAAATCGTTTATTATGAAGTATTATTGATCTTGGATAAACTCATTTATACGAATCCCTAATATTTGTCCTTCTATATCCTTTGGATTCGTTCTTAAAAATGTTTTTCATCATCCTCGATCCTTAATGGTGATACTTGATGAATATCTTTGGCTTTTTGTAGTCAAAAAGACGAATGATTAAAGCGATGAATCTCTTTGGCCGTAGTGCAAAGATGAGCAGTGTTGAGATGAACATGACCAACCTGGTGATATAAATGAATATCTTTGGCTGTAGTCAGTAAAGATGAATATTGATTGTTATTCTGAGGATGAAATATTGATGATGGACTTTTAAATCTTGTAAGACGGTAGAATTCTTTCTCTACGTGACTCTTACAATGGATTCTTTATTTCATTTGCATTTGTTGATCTAAAACTTGTTGTCTATTGTATTCTATTAGATTTTTCCATGTTGAAGACTAACGATAATTTGTTGTATATTATCTTAGTCATAATATTCTTTCTTGGGCTAGTTGAGCTCACCCTTTTCCTTGTTGTTCCATTTTTTTTCTCGTGGGAGGTGAGAACATAAGCGAGGATCGAGTCGGGGTATGGAATGAAGGTTCTAGAGAGAGTTGTTTAGTAGTCCTCACCATTTTTGTAAAATAATGTATCAATATATATGATGAGGATTTATTTGAGTATAGATATTGTCTATAAGATAATATTTGTATTCAAACTCACAGTTTTACTGTTGTAATAATAAAGTTGTAGTAATTTCTGTACCACGTATTTGGCGACTCAGAATGGGTTGGGTGGAATGGACCTATTTTGGGAGCGTCACAAATATACCCAGATGGGGATTCATCAATATCTTATCCAATATCGTAGCTCTTGCCATTCCCGTTCGACAGTGGGACCGAAGAGCCAAACGGAGTGGATTCAGGGTAGTTAGGGCTTGGATCCAAGCCGAATCCATAGCCAACGGAGAACGGTTGCGGAGGAAAAGTTGGAATATATTGAGTCGTCGAAATCTCCATTTTCTTCTAAGAAATCTCTGTGAATCTTTTGCTTGAAATGAGAGAGAGAGAACGCAGGAGTGAGAAATGATGGAGAAGACTGTGGTTTGAGGAAGAAGAAGGGTATTTTAAACATTTTCTAGTTTTTTTTACTGTTACACCCTCTTATCACGCATTTTTGGGCCCCGACGACGCATACCTACGATTAATTTGGATGGAAAAGGTAACGTTTTCACTTTAACTCAAAAGGTCGGGAGTTTAAATGTAGCTTTACTGACTACAGGTGGTTAAGTGGAAAATCACTAAAATCCCAGATGGTCATCTGAACTTAACCCTCTAATTAATAATAAAGTTCTACTTATACTTCAAATATAATTATACTTGTATTTTAATCATAGTAACAAAATAAAGTTAGCTAAGTATAAATTATTTTATTCTTAAATATATGTATATAATAAATAAGATAAAATCGTTGTTCAACCCTACGTTCTAGGAGTACTCATTCAACCCTATTAGTAAAATAAACTATTTTGTTCATATGTTATTTAATTTTTTAAAAAATCATCTATATTTTTACTATCATAATTATCTACTTACCATTATCTCTTATTTTTATATATTTTATAATTTAATTTGTGTTGTCTTAAGGTAAAATATATTTTCTTTTGTATGAAGCAAACATATTTGTAATCTTATATCCCATTATCTCATTCTTATAAATTTTAGGATATATTTTTTATTATATATTTAATAAAATACAAATAATTTTGAATTTTTCGTTCATTCAATAAATCATCTGGATCGTCCAAAATTTGGGATAAATTCCATCAGTCATAAAATACGATTATCCGGGGACACGAGACATAACTAATTATACCATATTTAGCCTTTTGAAAAAAAAGAGAAAAAAAACTCATACACTAAAGTTTTGATTATTAACTAACTCGTGATCCCGTGCAAAGCATGAGTTTTGTTTTAAAATTATTATATTATTTATACTTTTTGTATTATGTTATATAATTATATTATTTATAATAATAATATATTAATATTACTTATAATAATAATAATATTTTTATATAAAAATCTAAAATTTATTATTTGAGTAATAATGTATGATTTATTATTGATGAAAAATCAAACAAATTTATAAATTTAACAATAAATAATGGAATTTTATTTATAGTTAGAAGTTATTATTATTGTAAAATTTTAGTGGACTGCCCCTAAAAATACGGCTGAACGCCTACTACTAAAAAGTGTTGTTGAATTACAATTTTGTAAAAATATATATATATATATATATATATATATATATATATATATATATATATATATTATAATGATCGTCTTCTGAATACAATTAAAAAATAAATTATTATTTTAAATTGAAGTTACCGTTGTTGATATCCAGATGATCTAAATACACTCTTTTTAGTTATTAGTTTGAAATGATTAACAACTTGGCTATATTCAAAAATAAAAAGTTAACTAAATGCTATGTTAATTATGCGAGAAAAAGTAATTAAAGTATTAAAAACTTAAGTATGTTTATATATTGAATGAAAGAGAATTAGTTGGAGATATTAATTTAATATGGTATATTAAAAACAAAATTAATATCTTAATTTGTGTGATTCGAAAAGTGTTAGTAAAATGTATTTTTCAATTTCATATAAATCAGAAAGCAAGTATAAAGTAAATGCAGAAAATGTAGAAAATTATTAACATCATGTTAATACTAATACTTGATACTATGTCATTGTGATAATTACGCCATCATATAGTATTTAGAGTTATTAATAATTGTCTCCTAACATATAATGACAACATGCACTATAACAACACGCTGAACGAACTCGACAATGTTTTGAACTCTCTCGAGTTGACTAAGAATATGATTGAAAAATATGATTCAAAATTGAATGACTAAATTCATTAGATATTTATAGTGTGATTAATGACCCTACATTTTTATATATGATATTTGTGAGTCAATTGAATGCATATGAGAAGACATGGTTGAACATATGTGAAGTAAACAAACGAGCTAGTGAGAAGTAGAGAGCAAATGCGCTGGTGTGAAGAAAAGGAGGGGTCTTAAATTTTTAGTCTCAAATAGGTATCAAATGCCATACATCTAATTTTTTAATGCTATTTTATGAAATAGTCAATTACTTGAGATTTTTTTAACTAATGTTATGATGACACATTATTTAATACACTTTTTTATACCAAAAATTTAAGGCCGCTAATGTGACGACCCCAAAATAGGTCTATTCCATCCAACTCATTTTGAGTCGCCATATACATGGTACAGAAACAACTACAACTTTATTAATACAATTGTCGTGCAAAATACGACAACACATAAACTGTGAGTTTAAATACAAATATAGACCAACTGTGACTCATGTCCCAACCGTGGACAATACCTCATAATGACACCTTACATAAAGGTATAGTCGAAAACTGTTTTAGAAATTAGAATCTTTGGAAAGTGCTCAAGGAAACCTTCGTATACATTGGGAGGCCGTGCGTCTCAGGTTATGATAGATGTCATATGGCCACGAGAATTATCCTTGGTTGACCTAATAGACCCCAAAGAAAAACGAGAAGATTCTTATCATATTCTTCCCGATGGTGAGTCTTCTCTCGACATATCATTATCTCCAATGTCTCTAATTGGGTATTATACTCCAAACAAACACCAAGATTATATAGGTGGTGCTTGTAAATATACTCAAAGAAGTGGATAAGCACAACTCGCATCTTATGATGACACGAGGTTGTATGTCATTAGACATCTTGTATGATAGTGAAAAACACCATTCCAAGTTAAATTCACCTCACCTCAACATCTATAGACCACCGATTCTATTCTCCGTTTGTCCCAAATTACACTTTTATTACGAAAGGAATTGTGAAGCAAAAGGGTGAAAGACAACTAGCTCAATAAAGAATATCATGACTAAAGATAAATAAATTATCAATAGCCTTCAACGATAATAAATCGTAGATTTAGAACATATAGTAGATGATAAAACTTTTCAACCATAGTTGCGGTGAACGAAGCGATCCTTAGAAGAGTCGAATAGATTATAAAGTCTATTATCTTCTCCATGTTAAAAGTCCACCAACAATGTTTTATCCATGTAACATCAATCAATAATTTACATCCCACAATCACATGTATAACTCATAATCGTAATTGTTGTTTCTAAATTCTTTTCTCATCCGGGACAAAGATAATTTTCATCACCGAAACATCAAAGATCATGGTTATACCAAATCACGATTCATGTTCATAATCATATTAATAAATTCATCTTTGCACTACGGGCCAAAGATATTCATCAATGAACCATCTTTGCACTACATGCCAAAGATATTCATCGAAATCATTCATCTTCGCACTACTGGACCAAAGATATTTATCAATAAGTCATCTTTGTACTATGGGCCAAAGATATTCATATCTCAAAGAAATATATAATCATTTTAATTTATATAAACAATAATTATAACCATGTTGATCAATTCACCTTTGACTTAAGCTAAAGATATTCAATTATAAATTCAATGGTCATGATCATACCAAATCCACAATTCAACTTTTTCACCATGGCCGAAGAACCCTAGTCATGATCATACCAATAATCTACCCATCTTTACACTCGAGTGAAAGAGAATTTCAACATCAGGGTTATAAAAATGTTATATATGATAATAAAATCAATACATAGTTTTAATCTCCAGAGTAATATTCATAAGTCAACTATAATTTGGTTAGAAAAAGAAACCAATTTTGTAGTAAATAGTACCCGTAAATAGTAACTTGTGAATAGTAACTCATGAATAGTAACCCGTCATGAATAGTAACCCATCGTAGTAACTCATGAATAGTAAATTATGAATAGTAACTCGTGAATAGTAACTCATGAATAGTAACTCCGACATGAAAAAGTTCTAAATTTGATAAAAAGTTCAAACTAATATTTCAACATAATGATATTGAAGAAATAATATCACTTACGAAGAAAATAACATCCCTTTCAATCCCTTAAAATCCCTTACTATCCAGTACCTCAAAAAAAGAAAGATCTGACATTGGAATAACATTTGAAACGAACTTGATATATAGCAATACTCAAGATATCAAAATACTCACAAGAATACACTCGATATATATAGAGAGAAATAGAGAAAACTTCAATTTCGGTGTGATTTTTGATTCTAACCTAAACACCTTTTTATAGGAAATTGCTTAGAACACCAAAGCAGAAAATTTAATAAAATATTAATATATAATTAAATTTTCTTACGCCCACTTTGAATTCTCTAGCTTCAGCACTTTGCACATGTTTAATGAGGCCACAAAATATAAAAAACGTTTTTATTAATAAAAATAAATAAAACTTCCAAAAATCAATTATTCCGAAACTTCAATAATGCATAATAAATAGCTTTTTTTTATCAGAAAATTCGAATCTCGCGTTTTTTTATAGGAAATTCAATTTCTACAACTTTGCGAAGAAAGTTTTTCCAAATTCAAATAGAAATTGATAGAAATCACATATGGGTGATTTTGAAATTTATAATCAAATTTCGATCGAGAAATAGGGTCTCTGAAACACACAAAATATGTGTTAAACAACTTTTGCAACAAAATACTCTTCCTCCTCATATACTCATATATCCCACATTCATTGTAAAAATATCATCATTATTATATTATAATAATATAATAAAATATTATTTTATCGAGAAAAGATAAAATATCAATTTTAACAATTGTCACTTTAAAAATTTTCTCCATTTATATCCACATAAAATCAATATTTTCCTCATCATATAAATCAATAATTAATTATTCATAAATAATATTACAGAATCACAAGATCTTGTGACGGTAGTTCAAGGAAAGAAGGGCTTTCGATAAAATTTCTCACTTCTTGGTATGATTAGGTGACGAACCTCTCCTTAGATATAACTTTCTAGACATTGCCAATAATGTTATCTAATAATATTATTCAGGATAATATGAATTATTACCCGATAATGAAAAATACTATGCGGTGACAATTATTAAAACAACGATAATATAAAATATCAACGCGACAATTATTGAATCGATAAAATAAAATATTAAGCGATAATTCGTAACAATTATTGAGTAGTGCCTTCTTACATAGAATCAATAATTGGTGCAATACTGGTAATATCTCTTGTCTGCAACAACGCGTATTCATGTTTTTTTAACCAAGGTATTCCAACGATTGTTAGCGTGAATAACTTCTGTAGATTATTTATAAAAACTCATCTTTGTCGTTTTCTTCATCCAATGATTTATTACATTATGAGACCCCACAAGGTTGCTTGTCAGTTATCGAATATTCCCAACGGAAAGAATATTCCACGACCAAACGAATATTCCTCGACAACAATGAATATTTTATAACCACTTGCTTATTTTGAAAAAAAAATTCATATATCACCCTTAACTTTAAAATTTTATCAATTTAACCATTTACTAAATAGAAAAATTGAATACTTTTATTTCATAAAATTCGGGGTCTTACAGCTAAGTTGTAAGACCCCAACTTTTTATAAATAAAATTTAATTTCCTCTATTTATTATTTTAAAATAGTATGGGTTGAATTGATTAATGTGGTTAGTTATGGGTAAAATGCTAAATATTTTAAAATAAGCGGTGGTTATAAAATACCATTGTTGTTTGAGAATATTCGTTTGGTCGTGGAATATTCTCATTCATTTGGAGAATATTCATATGAAGATTCGTAAGGGCCCCATAATCTGAAAGCCATCGATGAAGAAAACGAGTGATAAGTTGTTTATAAATAACTACAGAATTGTTATGCTAACACTATTGGAATATCATGGTTAAAACACAAGAATACGATTGTTGACAAGAAGAAACCAGATTGCACCAATTATTGTACGTTATACTCAATAATTGTTACGTGAGAATATCGCTTAGTATTTTATTTTATCGATTCAATAATTGTCAATTGATATTTTATATTATCGTTGTTTCAATAATTATCACTACACAAGATTTTCCATTATTGAATCAATAATTCATATTATCTCGAATAATATTATGAAAACATTATTGGTAATGTCTAGAAAGTTCGGCTCAAGGAGAGGTTTCGTCACCTAATCAAGGCTACCAAAGAAGTAGAGAGAAATCTTTATCGAAAACCCCCTTTTCCGGAACCGCCTCGTTCTTCTTAGATTGTGATTCTCGTAATATTATTTGTGAATAATTAATTATTAATTTATATGATGAGGAAAATATTCATTTTATGTGATATGATGGAGAAAATTTTTAAAGTGATAATCATTAAAATCTATATTTTATCTTTTTCGATAAAATAATATTTTATTATATTATTATAATATAATAATGATGATATTTTTTATAATGAATGTGGGATATATGAAAGATATGAGAGGAAGAGTATTTTGTTGCAAAGTTGTTTAAAACATGTTAAACATGTCTACGGGGCCCATTTCTTCACCGAAATTTGATTATAAACAGAAATCGTCTGCTTATGGATTTTTGGCCAATTTTGCTTGGAATTTGGAAAACTTTATTCTCAAAGTTGTAGAGAATTGAAATTCGTAGAAAGTTACAAGATTCGAAATTACGATAAAAGGCTATTTATTATGAATTATGAAGTTGCGAAGTTCAAATAATTGATTTTTGGAAGTTTTAATTATTTTTTTTAATAAAAACATTTTTTACATTTGTTGGGGTTTCGGCACAGAAACGCACAGCTGAAATAAAATTTTTAAAGCAATTTTCGAAACCCTAAAACAGGATCCATGCGAAAAATTCAATTAATTCAGAGGTTAGAAATTATACCGATTAAGAAGCTGAAATTGATACGATCGAATCTCCAACGCAATCCACTTAATTAAGCTGGAATTGATACGATCGAATCTCCAACGCAATCCAAACGAGCTGCGTCTCTACGGTATCCACACGAACACTCCACGAATCGTCATACGATCTGTGTAGAAGAAGGAGCCAGATGCCTAGCCACCGAGGATGAGGATTTTCGTTGTTTTCTATCTCTCAAGAATGGGCTGGGGGTTTTGTATTTTGACGTAAAACCTAAAGTGGCGATATATATCATATATATAGCAGCTTAGGAGGAATTAATCAAAACCTAATATTATTAAAAATGAATTTGTATATATCTTAATTAAGTCTTACTTAATTAATATACCTATATATAAATTATCCTATTAATTTAAATTCGTAATTTAAAATTATATCAATCATATTGACATATTTAAATCTTTACAATTTAAATTAATTTCCTTTTAATTACGTTCTTTGTGTGTGACAATATAGGTTATTATTACGTTGGCAATAATTTTAAAATTATATTATAAAATTATAAACAGTGAGCGACATCTAGTAATGCATCACTGTTACCCAAGTAATAATAAGATCGATGATTCGATGCAACCTTTTCGTGACCAATGTTTCAATGTAATTTAATTCTTTTAACCTTAATATCCTAGATTAAACTCGAGTCATGGAATGTGTCATACTCTTCATAATTTAATCTGAGTTTTCTTGATCGATGAGTAGACTATATGAAACAAATCACTATTTGAGCATGGCCATGCATTTCATAGTCCTACTCAATCAAGAGGCCTATGGATATCACCCATAATATATAGGATGGTTAAATTCCATTTAGATCACTCATATTTCTCACACGATTCATGATGAACCCAATAATCACCTTTATAGTCCACCCTATTAAAGGTGACATTTGATGATATCAAAGTACATAAATTCTCGTGTAGTAATATAGCGATTTCAAGTCGGAGGACCATTACATCATTGTCACTATGAGAATTGCTAATGACACTTCGCATAATGCTCCATATAGAATTCTCATGGTGGGTCCTGCATCCAAGACATCGTTTTCAAACGTATACTCTACGCATTGACTTAATATCTCATATATTTATGACCAATGAGATTTGGTCACCATCGATCCACATACTAGTCTCAATGCATCATTGTTGTCCCATCAACAATGATACTCGATTAAGGACATTTAAGAACAATGATCTTAATTGTAATTATATAATCTCATGTTCAAGTCACATACTTGAAACTATATAATTTGTATCACTATTCTAAGAAATTTTATTATGTTAACAATTATATTACGCAGTAAATAAAACCATAATAAAATCATATATTTATTCAATCAAATATAATATCAAAACGTTAAGTAATTATATCAAATAATTGGCCTCTAGGGCATAAACTCTAACAACATTATGGTGTGTTCCACATGTGTGTTGAATGGGATGATTTTAGATTTTCTACGATGGGCTTAAAATTTTTTATAATATATTATTATTATATTAAATTTTCTGCTTTGGTGTTCTAAGTAATTTCTTATAAATAGGGTGCTTAGGTTATAATTGAAAATCACACCAGAAACTAAAGATTTCTCTCTCTTTCTCTCTCTATAATATCGAGCGTATTTTGTGAGTATTTTAGTACTTTGAGTATTACTATACGGTCTGCAAGTTCTTTCAAAGACTATATCCAAAGATTCCAAATGTAAATACTATCCTTTTGAGGTAAGGGATATTATTTTTTTTAAAAATGATATTATTTCTTCAATATCATTATCTTAGAAATATTGGTTGGAACTTTTTATCAAATTTGGAACTTTTTTATCTTAGGGGTTACTTATTCATGAGTTCTTATTTACGAGTTCTTATTCACGAAAATCTTGTTCACTTAAACATGATAATTTTTTTGTGAAATTTCTATCTTTTAGTGTTTGAGTCACTATTCACGATATCTGACAAGACTATTCACGTATCACGGACTTTATTCACGAATCATTTACAATTATTCACGAGAAAAATTAAATTTTCGTTTTTTCGTCAAAATATCTATTATGGATACTAGCTTTGATTATATCCATGTTTTGATCATTCTTGAATTTTACTCCACTATGATTATTTATGAGGTATTTTTGACATGGAATAGGTGAAATACGAATCCTTAATATTTATTATTTTGTTTCAATGGATTCGTTTCCTATAAAATATTTTTCATCATCCTCCAGTCTAAATGATGATATAATTGAATATCTTTCTTTTGTAGGTGCAAAGATTAATGATTTCGATGAATATCTTTGGCCGCATTGTAAAGATGAGCAGTGTTTAGATGAACATGACGGTGATGAATATCTTTGGCACAGTAGTGCAAAGATGAATATTTGATTCCAGATATATATTGATTGATGTTACAGGGATAAAATATTGATGATGAACTTTTAAATTCATATATAAAAGATAGTAGATTTTATTCTCTACTTAACTCTTCTAATGAATTATTATTTCCGTTCATGAATATTGATTTAAAACTTGTTGTTTATTGTATTCTATTAGATTTTTTTCTGTGAAGACTAACGATAATTTGTTCTATATTATCTTGGTCATAATATTCTTTTTTGGGCTAGTTGAGCTCACCCTTTTTTTTTTTTGTTCCATTTTTCTTCTCGGAGGCGAAAATGTAGCGAAGTAGATTAATCGGGTATAGAATGAAGGTTTTAGAAAGTCGTTTTAGTAGTCCTCACCATTTTTCTAAAATAATGTATCAATAATTGTACTGAGGACTTATTTGAGTATGGATATTGTCTATATGACAATATTTGTATTTAAACTCACAATGTTTATGTTGTATTAATAAAGTTGTAGTTGTTTTTGTACCATGTATTTTGACGACTCAGAATGGGTGTTGTATACCTATTTTGGGGGCGTCACAGTTGGTATCAGAGCTTAGGGATATGGTCTCTGGCGGAGATCGGGGAATAGTACTAGGAGGGGAGAGACGAGTAATCCTTCGCTAGTATGTCATACATAAGCTTATTTGTTGGTCAGTTTAAGTATATGGTTAATATGTGATATGTTAATTTGTTTAATTAACCCTTATTTTATGGCAGTATTTAAGAATGACAGCTGAGAATATTAACGGTGGAGTTAATGAGACCGTGGAAACACCTTTAATCACCACCTAGGGGAACGTGCAACAGGAAGGCAATATGTGACGCCCCCAAAACAGGTCCGTTCCATCCAACCCATTCTGAGTCGCCAAATATATTGTACATAAAACAACTACAACTTTATTACAATAATTGTCGTGTAAAATATAACAACACATATACTGTGAGTTTGGATACAAATATATATACCAACTGTGACTCTCATCCCAACCTTGGATAGCACGTCACAATGACACCTTACATAAATGTATAGTCAAAAACTGTTTTAGAAATTAGAATCTTTGAGAAGTGCTCAAGGAAACCTTCGTACATGGGAGACCATGCTTTTAGGTTATGATAGATATCATATGGCCACAGAATTATCCTTGGTTGACCCAATAGACCCCAAAGAAAAACGAGAAGATTACTATCATATTCTTCCCAAAGGTGAGTCTTCTCTTGACTTATCATTATCTCCACTGTCTCAAATTGAGAATTATACTTCAAACAAACACCAAGATTATATAGGTAGTGCTCATAAATATACTCAACAAGTGGATGAGCACAACCCTGTCTTATGATGACACGAGGTTGTATGTCATTAGACATCTTGTATGATAGTGGCAAAATACCCTTCCAACGTTGGGTTCGCCTCTCCCTATATGATTCACTAAATATAACTACTAAAAGATGTATACAACACACTTGGTTATCTTTGTTTAGGAGAACTCCACGCCTAGAGACCACTAGATTCTATTCCTTGTTACCCCATTACACCCAAACCTACACTCTTATTACACGAAAGGAATTGTGAAGCAAAGGGTGAAACCACAACTACTTCGATAAAGAATATCATGACTAAAGATAATTAAATTATCAATAGCCTTTATCAATAATAAATCGTAGATTTAGAACATATGGTAGATGATAAAAATTTCAACCATAGTTCGGTGAACGAAAGCAATCCATTTAGAAAGTCGAATAGACCATAAAATCTATTATCTTCTCCGGGTTAAAAGTCCACCAACAATATTTTATCCTCAGTAACATCAATCAACAATTCCTGTCCACAATCACATGTATAACACATAATCATAATTGTAGTTCTAAATTCCTTTTCTCATCCAGGACAAAGATAATTTTCATCACCTGAAATATCAAAGATCGTGGTTATACCAAATCACGATTCATGTTCATAATCATACTAATAAATTTATCTTTTGCACTACGGCCAAAGATATTCATCAACAAGTCATCTTTGCACTACAGGCCAAAGATATTCAACAACAGGTCATCTTTGCATTATGAGCCAAAGATATTCAACAGGTCATCTTTGCACCACGGGCCAAAGATATTCATCAATAATTCATCTTTGCACTACAGGCCAAAGATATTAATATCTCAAAGAAATATATAATCATTTCAAAATCTATATAAGCCATAATTATAAGCATGTTGATCAATTCACCTTTGCACTTAAGCTAAAAATATTCAATTGTAAATTCAATGGTCATGATCATACGGTCAAACGATTCAACTTTTGCACTCATGGCCAAAGAGAACCCATAGTCATGATCATACCAATAATCTACCCATCTTTACACTCAAGTCAAAGAGAAATTTCTTCACCATGATTATAAAAATGTTATATATGATAATAAAAACAATATGATCAACAACTGTATTTAATTTCAAAAGCAACAATCATAAATCAACGATAATTTGGTCAGAAAAAGAAATCAATTTTTGTCGTGAATAGTACCCGTGAATAGTAACTCGTGAATAAGACTCGTGTGTTACATAAGATCGTAGTATCGTAAATAATGTCATACACGTAAATAGTGTCACATACATGAATAGTACCGTATACGTGAATAGTGCCGTATACGTGAATAGTAACTCCGACTCAAAAAGGTAGAAATTCCACAATAAGATTCATACCAATATGTTAGTATAATGATATTGAAAGAATAACATCATTATGAAGAATATAACATCCTTAATATCCCTTACTATCCCTTACCTCAAAAGAAGAAAGACTTACGATTGGATATCGGATATGATCAAGAAAACTTTGACCGATGAATATCAACTCAGCAAGTATTTAAATACTCACAAAATACACTCAATAATCTAGAGAGAGAAAGAGAGAAAACTTGTTTCTGGTGTGATTTTCAATTCTAACTTAGCCCTCTATTTATAGAAAATTTTTAGCAGACTTAATCTGCAACCTGATGGCTTTACCTGCTACTATTCCCACCCACCACATTTGAAATAAAATTCAGCACATTTCTTCACCAACCACAAGTGGGGCCCACTCAATTCTAAAATTTTCCACCAAAATGCTAAATTCGGATACTTCAACAATTTCTGAACCATTCATCTTTTAAAATTCATAACAAATCATACGTTCATTTTTAACGGTTCAAAATTTGTGGACATATATTAAACTTATATATGTATAACATATCCAAAAATTACAACGATCCAACGGTCGGATTAAAAATTATAACTCATTTAATATATCTAAAAAACTTTGGTTTAATTTTTAATACCTTCATTCAAACAAAAATCTTGATAAAATACCTCAACATTAATTCCTTCATTTATAACCACATAAAAATCCATCATTTATATCCACATCAAATAAATATTTCCTTGTCATATAAATAATTAATTAATTATTCACAAATAATATTCTGAGAATCACAATTATGACAACCCGGTAGTTTTCCGGGAAAGAGGGGCTTTCAGATAAGGATTTCTCTACTTGGCAAGCAATTAGGTGACCAAACATCTCCTTGATGAACTTTCTAGACATTGTCAATAATGCTATCTAATAATATTATTCAAATAATATGAATTATTGATCCGATAATGGAGATCTTATCACGTTGACAATTATTGAACAACAATAATATAAAATATCAACTTGACAATTATTGAATTAATAAAATAAAATATTGAGCGGTAATTAACGTAACAATTATTGAGTAGTGTCTTTACGTAAGGATCAATAATTCAAAAATCTTTGTGTATCTGGTATCTACTTGTTCAAACACGCCGTATTCGTATTTTAACCACCGTGTATTCAACGATTGTTACAGTAACGATTACGTTATTTATAAAAACTTAATTATGTCATTTTTTCTTCCTCAAGCAGTTATTACATTTATGGGCCCACAAATAGTGCATGCCGTCGCATTCGAATATTCCCCTGACGAGAAAGAATATTCCACGACCAAACGAATATTCCCGACAATAATGAATACTTTATAACCACTTCTTGCGTATTTTGAAAAAAAAATTTCATATATCACCCTTAACTTTAACTTTTATCAATTTAACCATTTACCGAATAGGAAAATTGAATACTTTTATTTCATAAAATTGAGTCTTACACAATATTCCTCCCGTAAACAACACCCGAAAGCGAAGGCGATGAGCAGCGGGATGTTTAGGAGCTTTTTGCGATTCACGCAAAACCGCAGCGCGAGGAGACTCGTGTATCAGAATACTGGTGGAAATGATAGAAAGCGCGCACATCACTACCAAGCGGTTCAAAGAGTTGGGACCACGTAATTTAAGGAAAGCGGATCCGATCATGGCGGAAGCGTGGGTCAAGCAAATTACCAAGATATTCGATGTCTTGGGATGCACGGAGGAATGAAGGTTCCATTCGCCACCTTTATGTTCCACGGCAAAGACAGACATTGGTGGGAGTCTCGTGAAGCGTACCCGACTGCCTTGACTCCGCGTGTCTTAGGAAGCGTTTAAACTTTTCAACGAAAAATACTTTCACGAAAGTATTCGCCGTATAAGAAGGAGGTAGAGTTTATTAGACTAGAACAAAACAAATGACGGTGTCCCAACACGAGGCGAAGTTCGCAGAGTTATCCAGTTTGCACCTCATTTGGTAGAGAATGAGGAACAAATGAGCGAGGATGTTTCGAGAGGTTTAAAACTAGAGATTGACAATATCTTATCTCTCATAAATTTTCTTTATATTCGGATGTTGTCGATAGGGCTCAATTATTAGAGGAGATGGCGATACGCGTTGACGAGGACCGCAACTGAGGTCATCTGGGTGGCAAAGAATTATCTGAGCAATGAAAACCAATGAGGAGGAAAACATTAAGATTAAAAGCGGTAACCACTCTGGTGGTAATCGTGGGCCGTGAAAATAGAAGAAGGGAGTGGGGAGATTTTAAAAAGAGGAGATTCAACAATGACAATGTGAAGACGGCGTCGACCAAAGAAATTTGGTTCCAAGGAGGAAACGACCACCGGTTATATCTTTATAAGTGTGGAAGAAAGACAAATCACCAAACCGCCCCAAAAGTTTAAGGTATGTTATAAGCTATGGAAAGGAAGGGCATATCGCTCGAGATTGCCTTTGTAAGCGAAACCAAGTCCAATGAGGATGGTGACTCAAAAGGTCATCCCAAAAAAGTCAAAGTCAAGCGGTTCTCGGAAGAAGCGTTTGTCGTGGATCAAGGTCAACATCGCGAGGAACCCAAACGAGGTGATCACGGGTAAGCTAATCATAAATTCATGCGAAGTTTATACATTACTAGATCTGGGTCTTTACTTATTCATTTATCTTTCCCCGCTTGTGCTCAACATTTAAACTTGACTCCGGAGAAATTAGACTTTGACATATCTGTGGAAACTCCGTTAGGAGAAACTTTCATCACATCCACTGTTTATAAATCTTGTTTGATCCAAGTTGGCACCATCACATTACCTGTTGACCTTATCTCTTTAAAGATACTTGCATTTGACGTGATTTTAGGGATTGATTGGTTAACTACTCATAATGCCAAAATTGATTGTTTTCGTAAGGTTGTTAGTTTTCATATTCCTAACCAACCTGTTATGCGAATTCAAGCAACTAAGCCATTAAAATCAATCACTGTTATATCAAGTCATAAAGCTATTCGTTTATTAAAAAACGGATGTCAAGCTTTCTTAGCCCATGTTATGGATTTGAATAAAAACACGTCAGATTTGAATAATATTCCTGTTGTTATTGACTTTCCTGACGTATTTCTTGAAGAACTTCCGATTCACCCCGTAACGTGAAGTTGAATTCTTTATTGACCTTGAACCTGGTATAAAGCCCATTTCTAAAACCCCATATCGAATGGCTCCTATTGAACTTCAGGAGTTAAAGGTCCGACTACAGGAGTTGTTAGACATTAGTTTCATTCGTCCTAGTACATCTCTTTGGGGTGCTCCTGTTTTATTTGTAAAGAAGAAAGACAGTAATATGCGACTTTGTATCGATTACCGGGAATTAAACCATGTCACTATTAAGAATAGGTATCCGCTACCTCGCATTGATAACTGTTGTTTGACCGATTCTAAAAGGAGCACAATTATTTTCAAAATCGATCTTCGCTCGGATATCATCAATTTGAAGGTTAAAATTGAGGATATTCCGAAGACTACTTTCAGAACTCGGTACGAGCATTATGAATTCCTAGTCATGTCCTTTGGATTAACTAATACTCCTGCGGCTTTCATGGATATGATGAACCGAGTATTCAAGGAATATTTGGATCAGTTCGTTGTTGTCTTTATTGATGACATCCTCATCTATTCCAAAAGCCGTGAAGATCATGAGCGCCATTTGAAATTTGGTAATCGCAAAGGCTTCGTGATAACAAGCTATATGCCGTTCAAGAAATGCGAGTTCGCTTCGAGGAAGTAGCATTCCTTGGGCACGTGGTGTCAAAACATGGAGTGTCTGTTGACCCGTGAAGATTGAAGCAATACAAAGTTGGGAGCAACCAAAGGCGGTGGACCAAATCGTAGATTTTGGGCTTATTTGGTTATTATCGGAGATTTATGGAAGGATTTTCTAGAATCGCTACTCCATTAACTCGGTTGACGTAAAGATACAAAATTCGTATGGAGCGAGGAATGCGAGAAGAGTTTCCAAGATCTCAACAGGAGACTCATTTCGGCACCTGTTTTGATAATACCATCTGGTTCGGATGGATTTGTTATCTACAGCGATGCTTCAGGTAAAGGGTTAGGATGTGTTCTCATGCAACGTGGGAAAGTCATAGCCTATGCCTCGCGACAACTTAAAGAATATGAGAGGAATTATCCTACTCATGATCTAGAGTTAGCAAAGCCGATCGTTTTCTTATTAAAGATCGGGAGGCACTATCTATATGGGGAAAAAGTGGAGATATATTCGCACCATAAAAGCCTTCAATATTTCTTCACCCAAAAAAGAACTTAACATGCGGAACGACGTTGGCTCGAGCTATTGAAAGATTACGACCACACCATTCAATACCATCATGGAAAAGCGAACGTGGTAGTGTGGCGATCGAGTAGAAAGATCATACGAGGAACAAATGCGATGTTGTTAAAACAAAGGCCCATTTTGTGTGATTTACAAAAGATGAAGATAGAATTCGGGACTCAGGGGACCCATGCAATGATGTCAAGTATACGTATAGAACCAACTTTAATCGAGAAAGTTAAAGTTGCTCGAGCCCATGACTCCAGAAATGATGATTATAAAGAAGAAAGTACAAGAAGGTGTTATTCCGGAAGCAAAGAATCGATGAAGAAGGAATACTTGAGTCCATTCCGGACTTTGTGTTCTAATGATTTACGATTTGAAGTACAAGATCATGATGGAGGCACACAATACACCATTTATAATCCATCTAGAAGTACCAAAATGTATCGTGATCTTGACATACATTTTGGTGGAACAATATGAAGAGAGAGATTGTAAAGTTTATCTCGATGTGTTTAACTTGTCAACGTGTAAAAGTGGAGCATCAAGTACCAAAGGGTCCATTGCAACCACTTGAGATTAGAAATAGAAGTTGGAACACATTACTATGGATTTCAATTCTGGTCTTCCCAAGGTTTTCAAAGCATAGATGCGATTTGGGTTATTGTTGATAGATTAACCAAGTCAGCCCATTTCTTGCCTATACGTGAGACTTATTCCCTTGAAAGTCTTGCTAGTATGTACGTAAATGAGATTGTAAGATTACATGGCATGCCAGTATCCATAGTTTCGGATCGTGACCCAAGATTCACTTTAAGATTTTGGGTTAGCTTGCAAAAAGCTATGGGGCGCATGATTTACGATTTAGTTCTAAGATACCATCCTCAAACAGACGGACAATCGAGAGAGGACTATTCAAACTCTTGAAGATCTATTAAGACTTTGTGTCCTCAATTTCAAAGAGAGTTGGGATAAGTATTTACCATTGGTGGAATTTTCCTACAACAACAGTTATCAGGCAAGTATAGGTGTGGCTCCATTCAAGCATTGTATGGACGAAAGTGTCGCTCCAATATGTTGGGATGAGGTGGGTGAAACAACATTGTTGGGACCCAAGTTGGTACGTATGACTACGGAAAAGATCCAAATGATTCGACAACGATACAAACCGGCACAGGATCGATAAAAGAGTTATGCGGATCTTCATCGAAAGGACGTGGAATTTAGTATTGGGGATCATGTATTGTTGCGTGTGGCTCCATAGAAGGAGTTACAAGATTCGGGAAGAAAGGAAAGCTCAATCCACGATTTATTGGTCCATTTTGATTCGAAGCAGTAGGAAATATGGTTTATAGACTCGCTATTTACCTCAAGCATGTCTCGTGTTCATAACGTTTTTCACATATCTCGTGCTTCGTAAATATGTGAAGGACCCGAACCACATTATTGAGTTAGAACCAGCATTTGAGATAATAGAAGATTTAAATATACGAGGAGATACTGTCAAGATCTTGGATAGAAAAAAGAGCATGTCTTCTTTACGCACTAAGGTTATACCACAAGTTAAGGTTTTGTGGAGAAACCATCTTTATGAAGAAATGACACAGGAGTTAGAATCGAAATGAAAAAGAGGTATCCTCACCTTTTGAAACACAGTACGTCGTCACGTCAATTTCGAGACTTAAATTTCATAAGAAGGAAGGTGTAAGACCCCAACTTTTTATAAATGAAATTTAATTTCCTCTATTTATTATTTTGAAATAGTATGGGTTGAATTGATTAATGTGGTTAGTTATAGGTAAAATGCTTAAATATTTTAAAATAAGCGGTGGTTATAAAATACTCATTGTTGCTGGGAGAATATTCGTTTGGTCGTAGAATATTATTCTTGCAATCGAGGAATATTAAATGCATTTGTTGACCTTTGTCAGGCCCCATAACTGGAAAGCGATTGGATGAAGAAAATGAAGTATAAGTTGTTTATAAATAATAGCGTAGTTGTTACTGAATTAACATTGTTGGAATACCCGGTGGTTAAAACACGATGTCGCATTGTTGCACAAGACAAGATGGCACGACGATCTTTGCGCAATTATTGATTCTTACGTAAGAAGGCACTACTTCGATAATTATTACGATGAGTTCTCGTTTAGTATTTTATTTTATTGATTCAATAATTCTTTGCGTTGATATTTTATATTATTGTTGTTTGATAATTGTCACTACACAAAGATTTTCCATTATCGAAGCAATAATTCATATTATCTCGAATAATATTATTATAAAACATTATTGGCAATGTCTAGAAAATTCGCCTAAGAAGAGGTTCGGTCACCTAATCGCTTTAGTAAGGAGAAATCCTTATCGAAAACCCTCTCTTTCTTCGAACCGCACTGGTTGTCGATGATTGTGATTTCGTAATATTATTTGTGAATAATTAATTATTGATTTATATGATGAGGAAAATATTCATTTTATGTGGATATAGATGGAGAAAATTTTTAAAGTGACAATTGTTGAAAATTGATATTTTATCTTTTACGATAAAATAATATTTTATTATATTATTATAATATAATAATGATGATATTTTTACAATGAATGTGGGATATATGAGTATATGAGGAGGAAGAGTATTTTTGTTGCAAAATTTATTTAAAACATGTTAAACATATCTGTGGGCCCATTTTCGATTTGAAATTTAATTATAATTTGTAAAATCGCTTGGTTTATGGATTTCTAATTTACATTTGAAATTGGAAAAAAATTTCTTCTGCAAAGTTGTAGAGAATTGAAATTCCTATAAAGAGTTGCAAGATTCGAATTTTTTGATAAAAGACTATTTATTATGAATTATTGAAGTTCCGAAATAATTGATTTTTGGAAGTTTTAATTATTTTTTTTAATAAAAATGTTTTTTACATTATGGTGTGTTCCACATGTGTGTTGAATGGGCAGATTTCAGATTTTCTACAATGGGCTTGAAAATTTTTATAATATATTATTATTATATTAAATTTTATGCTTTGGTGTTCTAAGCAATTTCCTATAAATAGGGTGCTTAGGTTAGAATTGAAAATCACACCAAAAACTAAAGATTTCTCTCTCTTTCTCTCTCTATAATATCGAGCGTATTTTGTGAGTATTTTAGTACTTTGAGTATTGCTATATGGTGCAAGTTCTTTCAGCACTATATCCAGTATTCCAGTCAGAAGTATTATTCTTTTGAGGTAAGGGATATTATTTTTTTTTAAAATGATATTATTTCTTCAATATCATTATGCCGAAATATTGGTTGAAACTTTTATCAAATTTAGAACTTTTTCATGTCGGGATTACTATTCATGAGTTCTTATTCACGAGTTCTTATTCACGAGTCATCGTTATTCACTTAAACATGATAATTTTTTTTTTGTGAAATTTCTATCTTTTAGTGTTTGAGTCACTATTTACGATATCTGACTATTTTATTCACGAATACGACACTATTATTCACGTAAAAATTAAATTTTCGCTTTTTTTCGTCCAAAATATCTATTATGGATACTAGCTTTGATTGTATCCATGTTTTGATCATTCTTGAATTTTACTCCACTATGATTATTTATGAGGTATTTTTGACATGGAATAGGTGAAATCTGAATCCTTAATATTTATTATTTTGTTTCAATGGATTCGTTTCTATAAAATATTTTTCATCATCCTCAAGTCTAAATGATGATATAATTGAATATCTTTGGCTTTGTAGTCAAAGATTAATGATTTCGATGAATATCTTTTTGCCCGTCTTGTAAAGATGAGCAGTGTTTAGATAAATATGACCAATGATGAATATCTTTGGCATGTAGTGCAAAGATGAATATTTGATTCGGATATATATTGATTGATGTTCTGAGGATAAAATATTGACAATTAACTTTTAAATTCATATATAGAAGATAATAGATTTTATTCTCTACTTAACTCTTCTAATGAATTATTATTTTCATTGAATAATATTGATTTAAAACTTGTTGTCTATTGTATTCTATTAGATTTTTCCTGTTGAAGACTAACGATAATTTGTTCTATATTATCTTGGTCATAATATTCTTTATTGGGCTAGTTTGAGCTCACCCTTTTCTTTTTGTTCTATTTTTCTTCTCGTGGGAGGCGAGAATGTGGCAGTCTTAGTCGGGGTATGGAATGAAGGTTTTAGAAAGTCGTTTTAGTAGTCCTCACCATTTTTTATAAAATAATGTATCAATAATTGTATTGAGGACTTATTTGAGTGTGGATATTGTCTAGATGACAATATTTGTATTTAAACTCGCAGTTTTTATGTTGTATTAATAAAGTTGTAGTTGTTTCTGTACCATGTATTTTGACAACTCAGAATGGGTGTTGTATACCTTTTTTGGGGGCGTCACATAAGTTGCATAAATGTAATGACCCCAAAATTTATCTGAGCTCAACTATCAGTATCGAGGACGGAGGTAGCTTATTGCGAGGGGCCATGCCCCCCCCAAGATTTTAAAAATTGTTAAGTACTACCCACTTGAATTGTGAGATTAAATTTGTGATTTGTGAGTCTTGTGTCAATTCATTTTATTTCATTATCTCAAATTTTCCACTACACAATACACACCAACAAACAAAGTCTTGTTTTACTTTTGCCTTAACATTTGCCATTCCATTTCCACTTCAAATTTCAACCACCATTTTGTCCCCGCCTCCTTGGTTTCGGCTTGAAGATGAAAGTAGTCAAGTAGAGATTCTTTACTTTATTCATTCTTTACTTTTTATATATATATATATATATATATATTATGTATGTGTAAAAACAAATTGGTGCTTAAAATTGTTGATACGAGGAGTTATCAATTCAATCTATGTTTGTTTATGTGTTATAATTTGTCATTGCGTATTTACGTTGTTAGATTTACTTTTATTGAGATTTATATACACTCCCAAGTCCCAAATAATGCTAGGAATTAGGATTGGTGGAGCTAATGGACTGTTTCATAAATACAGTGGGATTATGGACCTGTGGTTAGAAGAAATAATGCCAGGAATTAGGATTATTTTCTGGAGTTGGGACTTGGGAAGCTCAATGACATAGCCTTTTATCTTGAAAAATCTGAAGGCTGGAAGTTTAATTTTGGCCCCCCTCAAGATCAAATCCTGGCTCCGTCCCTGATCGGTATCGGTCGTTAACAATACATCAAAATTTTATTTATACATCATTATTCGATGATACAACTAATAAAAATGCAGAATAATTTAAACTTTTCTATATTCTTTCTTTATTTTTCCTGAATTACAACATTTATCATCTACATGTCTTTGAAACATATTTAATCCATGATTCATGTTGATCGATTTCACAATCAAAACATGTGCAAGTATACACGGTCAACAAGTAATAAAATGAAAGTAGAGTATCATTCCCACGAGGAATTATTTAATAGAAATCACCAAGTACTAGTTCTTAACCAAACTAATTTTATTTAAACAATCACAATTTATGATTTTTAAACTTAAGCAAACTAAATTAACTAATTAAATTGGATTACTTTATAAATGAATTCAAATAAATAAAGATTAAGACTATAATATCCCCAATTATGAACTATAAACCCATTATCCAATTAACTCAATTATTACGCCACCTGAATTGTTAATAGGAATTCTAGTTGTTAAAAGCCCATTCCCAAGTGAACAGATAACTTTTATTAAATTCAATTAAGCCTGCGATATTCCTATGCAAAATAATTAAACTAAACCCGTTAAATACCAATTCCAAATTTGTTACATGCAGTGAACATATATTCCTATTCAATTTACGACCCTAATTATTCATCTCATGCAAATAATTAAGCATACATGTTATCATGTCCAGTTCCAACCCTAGATTTCATCTCCTGAATCTTTCTAGAATAACACAGTAATTATTGGCCAAATAATTAATCAATACGCACAAAACATGATAAACAATTCACTTGGACATAAATAATTGGAATAAATTAAATAATTAATTCATATACATAAAAATGTTCAATTTGTAGTCTTAACAAAAGATTTAGTTCATGATTAATGAATTAAAACCAAGAATCCACAATTGAATAAACATTAAAAGATAAAAGTAAGAGTAGAGTGAAGAATAAATCTGTTGTCAGCAAATCTCCATCTTCCTCAAGCTCCTGTTCTTGATCTTCAATGGTCTCCAAGTTACTTCAATCTCCAAAACTAATAAGAACTATAGTTTATGTTCTAATCTAATGGAGTGTATCTCTAATCTAATATATGTAATCCCCCTTTATTTTATGCCTTACATTATGTATTTATAGGTTACAAGTCTAATTTTTAGCTTTGGAACAAACCTAATCCAATTTGGAGTAAAAAAAGTGTCAAAATTAAGCCCCAAAAGCTGGCGTCCAAGCTTGGACTTGACCAGGCCTAGCCCAGTACCAAGGCCGCTATTCACAACACTCAAACATTGCCTCCTAGCGCCTTTGCTGATTAAACTATGTTTGGGCGGCCCGACGCTTGGCCCTTTTCTGGAAATTTTCTACTTCGGTGTCCTTTGGGAAAATGGTCATAACTTCTTCGTCCGAACTCCGATTTCGATGATTCAAGATGTTCTGGAAAGAAGAGACATAGATCTACAACTTTCATTATTTGAGTGTTTCGAAATAAGATCTGGAACAATGCTAAAATTGGCTTTGAAGTGGATACTATGTAAATGATAAGCCAAAAACGCGCATCTAGCCACCCCAAACGTCGATCCAAGTAACTTTTGTCCCAATTCCTACAAAACAACGTAAAACATGCATGAATAGACACAAACACTTAAAAACATCCAAAAGATTAAGCTCAAACGCACTCAATTCATGGGTATAAAACTCACTCATCAAATACCACCAAACTTAAACACATTTGTCCTCAAGCAAAAACATAATTTAGAAAAATTCATCCTCTAGCAATGATCCACCCAAACAATGAATCAATATGAATTCTCACAATGGCCTCAAAGGTTACAACAAATGTTAACTCGCATAAAATTTCAAAACAATGTCATGTCTAAAATTTCAACAACTTTCATTAGCTTCACATCTACTCATGATCCTTTAAGTGTGTGTGTGCATCCAGATGTTCAAACTAGTCATGATTTAGCTAAGATCAACCAACACTCATAAAATATTTTCAAAACAACTCTCAAAACTTCTTATCACATCAATCAAACAACATTTATTTATTCAGATACAATATGATTTAGATAATCTATATTATTCAGATGTCTAAACTGTTCAGATCTTAACTTTCAATTTTATCAAACACAACTTAAATCACTTAAGTAAAATAATAAAATAATGTGTTTACTTTCCCACCACTTACATAAATGTATGAAATGTGAATCAACATTTGGTAACACAACAAATTGAATGTAACAAACTAAACCATTTTAAACAAGGAAATTGACATTTTCACATGATTATTTTATATTTTTACATGAAAAGTGTCGCTATTGATGTATAGCGACAGTAAAATTATCGTTATATGATCTATAACAACGAGTTTCAAGTAAAAATATTAAAAAATCATGTGAAAATATCAGTTTCTTTTAAACAATGTATCTGATTTTCTCTTTAAATACATAGTGAATAAGTATTTATAACATTTCATCTAAATTATGTATTTCGTCTTATAGTGGACAGATGGTGGCTATCGCAAAAAATAAATAAATTCATTACATAATCGTTGGGATTTCATTAATAATTTATGTGTAGTATGAAAACAAATTGTAGTGACAGAAAAATAAACGATTATGACCATTGATGTTTTTGCTAAATAAGGCAAAATTAAGCAAATGCTAAAGTTTATAGACACCTGTGTGTAACAAATTACTTGTATGATTAGAATAACTGATTGTAAAACGATACTTGTATGAAAATAAGTTTATATTAATTGAAAAAATATAATTATCTAAGTTTGTTTTTGTTTTGTATGATTAGTGAGTTATTATGTAATCCTAATTAGAGGCTAAAAATTGATCGAGGTAATTTATTAAGTATATTTGATGTCGAAAAGAAATATGTATCTATATCCATATAGACTATATTATTAAGAGAGTTTTATACACTACACTCAATGAAACTATAATTGTTCTAATATATCCTAATTTTTGTTATCTCATTTATTCCATAGTTTATCCTTATTTCTATATCTCTCACCTCTATTATTCATTACTCGCAATTTATCTATTACGATATATATTAGTTTGAATTTTACTTATTTATATTTTGATTTTTAATAATAAATTAAAATATAAATAAATAAAATTTAAATACATTTTTAAATTGCACACATGAGTTTGCCCGGTGCACTAGTACTAGTACTAAGTTTATTGGGAATTCTATCTAATAAAATATAAATAATTTTAAATTTTTTATTGATTTAATAAATTATCTGAATCGTTCAAAATTTGAAATAAATTTTATCAGTGAGACCCGTGAAACGTTATGCTGTATATAACACTCGCCATCCGCCACGTCCGAAGACGCGTATTCTCCTCCGATTAGTTTACTTTAACCAGTTGGAAGGAAACGAGAAACAGAGAATCAACCCCCGAAGTGGATGCATGAAGAGTGCCACGTTGCCTCTTCTCCTCGGTGCCAAGCCAAGCTTGAAGAGCCAGGCGTCCATCCTCTCGTATCTTTACTTCACTCCCATCCCATCCCATCCCATCCCATCCTTCTCTCTCTCTTCTCTATTCATTAATTAATTCTTTTAGATTCAAACTCCTTTTAGAATTTTCTCTCTCTAGGGTTTCAGATCCTCTTTCTATTTTTGGTGACTAGAGAGAGAAAGTTATGTTTACACGCGAATAAATAAAAGCCTTTTTTCTTTGCCAATCAAGCTGATTTTCTACACAGCTCCTACATCAGATTAGGATCTTCTACAATATTTACTGTTGTGTTCGATCCGATTACGCTTGAAGCTATAATTGGAACTTCTCAACGATCGATCTGCTGTAATTATTGGAAATATTGTATTTAAGTCGTTCAGTCATTAATTCATTATTAAAGTTTATTTTATTTTTCAAGCTTGTGATTTGTCTCTTAAGATGTCTTATTGCAGTTCGCGGATTCGAGTAATCTGAGTAAGATCCGATCACTTGTTCAAATTTTTTTGTCAATGTGAATTAGAAGGTCTTGATTTTTTCCATTTATATATATATATATATTCACACACACATATATATTATATAAATGAAAGAAACTCAAAGGAAAAACACTTGCTTATATAACAACTTATCAATAGTTAAAAAAAAAGAAACGGAAGTTTATGATTTAACAAGGGATAAAGTTTCAGTTATTTGGGGTTTTCGGATGGTGTCTTTTCTTATTAGCGGGAAAGCTAAGAACAACATGGAACAGCAAGCTTAGACTTTGTTTTTTGTTGGTGGAAACTGGAAAGTTAAATTATGATATGCTGATATTTTATTTTTAAAAACATGTTTTGTACTTCGTGCATAAGTTGTATACATTATCAAAGAGTAAATTTACGTAGGCACAAAGCCACAAACTAGAGGGACTTTTAGCATTTATTGGTTAGTGGCTATTGAAATCCGGCAATTTTTTTTAAAAAATTTAATTTTAAAAATATCATGAAGTGATCAAATGTGCATATAAGCCGTTTCTTATGAGAAAGAATGTTAGAATGTAATGGAGATTTTGTTATTAACAATTTTATGTTATATTAATGTTATTAGATAAATCTGGGCAAACAAAGGCAAGGTGATCGAGATAGATGGTATGCAAAAGTTGCCTAAGGTCAGTAATTCTTCAAGTTGGGCACATTGGGAGAATAGCTGAGGCAAGAAATCAGTTTAGCTCCGTCAGGAGAAGTCTGATTACAGCTCAGAGCATAAGGTATTCGTGGAATCACAACTTAACGGCAACGAGAAAGATGATGGTGGATACGAGTGCGACTGCTAGTCAGGGATCCGTTGTCGATATTTTACCTGAAAAGGATGACGATGATGGCTATGCTAGTGGAGGATGGAAGAGGTGATTGGGTTTATGATCATTTCAATTGTTATGAACTAAGATTATGTTGGTATATTAGAAAAATGCTACCTTTATAGCATAGTTCAATATGTTAAACCTTCACTTTTCAGTCCTTTTAGCATGTATTCATATTTATAGGATTGGCTGAATTTACCATGCACAGAGTTGGATGTGAACTCTTCCAAGCCCTTCTTAACTTCAAATGACATGGTTGCTGTCACTAGAATTTATTTTAAATGTGTCTAAAATTATGTCATGAAATCCTACAGCTCCTGGCAAAATTTAGTTTTTTTCATTAATTTAATAACCCTCCATTTATTATGTTGGATATGCACCCTTAAATGTGTGGAAGGTAGTGAATATGTCCAAACTTCTTTAACCTGTTTAATATGCGGTTACTCGTATTTCTGGGTAAAAGACTGGCATTTGATTTTGGTTGTCGTGTTGTATGCCTTCCAAATCCGAAGGATTTAGGTTGGCATCTCAAACTGATTTTAATATTCCTTTCCAGCAGCTTATATACTGTTAAAAGGCCTTGAGATGAATCAAGTTATGGAAATAAAGCAAGGTGTAAGAGTTGTATTCAGCCAACCGTCCAAAAAAAATAATTATGAATGGCCGCTTTAATAGGCTTATCCGTGCATGACAAAAGAGAGAAGGTATAAATTTATCTCACCTGCCTGGGTGGTTATTTCGATTATACAGTTTCAGTCATAGAGATGCCTAATGACCCAAAATATGACTTCCAATTGTCAGCGCGTTCACTTGAATTCTCACCAAAATCTGGGAAATCAAGTTGTTTACCTGATATCCGTTGCCTCCTCTCCACCAGCTATTAGCTTGAGTGGTGTCTCTTAGTACTCCTAGAAGGAGCTGGTTAGAGTTGAAAAATATCATGGCATGGTACATTTGTTGTCCTTGAAAAACAAAAATATGAATTCTCATTCTATCATGGTTTCAGAACACTGTATTTATGATTTGCTCATGTATGTTCCATACTAGGGATGTTGAAAACATTATCGATACACATTTTTTCAAACCACTGAAGTTGAATATATTTGATGACATGATCTAACAAAATTTGTTCCAATCATTTCTGCAATTTTCCCTTTTGGTGTTCATGTTTCTTTAGTGTTGCACTCACTTAATGTTGCTCTCCCATTGACAGTGAAGACGGAAAACTGAGCTGCGGGTATTCAAGTTTCAGGGGAAAGAGAGCTAGCATGGAGGATTTCTATGATGTTAAGACTTTAAAGATTGACGGGAAAACAGTGTGTCTCTTCGGGATATTCGATGGTTAGGTTCTTTCTCATCATCCATCTCCTTGAATTTGAGTTGTGACATGAATTGCTCTCTGTGGTTTGGCACCTTTTTATGACAGGTTTGACAGGAGTACTAAGTTTAGTAAAGTCTTACTTCCTAGAAGTCGTTGTACTATAGCTTGATACACACAGGATTAACAGCATGCCAAGCATCAATGAGCAGCTATTAACAAGGGATTTTTATGCTGTCAAAAGATTTTTTTAATTCCTGTCTTGAGTTGGGGATTGAAATTATGTTACTCATCCAAAATGGCATGGCCTGACCAGATTTTTTCATAGGCTATAACTACTGATACAAAAGTATACCTGTGTAACAGGTATTGCCATATTGACCAAACAAGGTAAACGAATTTGGGTTACGTTGCTCCAATCATGTTGTCTTTCGTAGTAAGCAGTCACTAAACAAGGTAGCCAATAAGGCAAATACAAAAATATCGACTTTCACAGGTGTCAGTTTCCAAATGGCCTGGTCTGGTCTGGCCTGACCAGATTTGTTAGTCTATAATAGGCAATAACTAATGATATAACATACACCTGTCACACAGGTACTGACAACATATTGTCACAAATATGTAAAAGTGGGATACCTGGGCATGTGGAGCAAACTTAGGTTTTGGGGTGGGGCACTACCACTACTATTTATTGGCCTTCTAGTAGCTGCAATATACGGGAAGCTCTTATCATCATGATGTTTGAATCTTTCAGAATGCTCACCTAGATATTATTTTTATCAAAGAAGTAGTATTATTTAACAAGTAAAATAACCAGCAGGGCTGATCAATCTTATATGGCAGAATCTCAGGGGTCCCCGTAGAATCAATTATTCGAGTTTTTTTACCTGTTTGCAGAGCCTAATCATATTTGTATTCCCACAAGCTAATTCTTTTAACATTTAATTGACAAAAGAGAGTTGAAGATCTTTTTTCCTTCTCCTTTATATATAATATGAACTGTTATGACAGGTCATGGAGGTTCACGTGCAGCTGAGTTTCTGAAGAACCACCTCTTTGAAAAACTCCTGAAGCATCCAGACTTTTTTACCAACACCAAATTGGCTATAAGTAAGTTCAAGTTATATATACTCTGCTTATTGTTTATTACTTCTCTTACGCCATCCAAAATTAAGGTGTTCTGAAACTAGGGCCCTAAGCTGGTAAGAATGGTTGGCTGCATGTTAGTTTATATAGGACATATTAATATGGCATGAAAGTCCATGTCATTTGCTATTTGCAGTGTATGGAGTGGTGGACCAACTTTTTTGCTCATACACATGTAGTTTACCTTGCAACTTGCAGGTCAAACATTTCAACAGACTGACATGGACTTTTTGGAGTCTCAAAAGGATACTTTCAGGGATGATGGTTCTACTGCCTCAACAGCAGTGCTAGTTGGAAACCATCTCTATGTTGCCAATGTTGGAGATTCACGGACTGTCGTATCAAAGGCTGGGAAAGGTACTTTCAGATTTTATATTCTCTTAAAGTTTCATTGTTGAGCCCATTTGTGAAGTGAAGAATTAGGTGTTTGACATTGTTGAGCCCATTTGTGAAGTATACTAAAAGAATGTTTGGTAATGGAATCTGCGTGTCAATTAGTGGTTTTTCTTAATTTTATCATGCTAGAAAATGTTAACAAAGATAAAGCCCCAGTATCAGGACTTCAAAAGAGATGGTTGATTTATTTTCTATGCTTATGAGTTTGTGTATAAACACATACCTGTTTTTTTTTTTCATGTCATCTATTTAATGGCAAGTAGTATTCGATGGTTAAGTCAATATTGGATGACATGATATGATGTAAATCTGTCTGTAACAAGGAAATATATATAGCTTTCTGTTCTGCTATCACAAATGCGAAGTGGAATAATAATTTGTATTATAAAGTTGCTTCATTTTATTAAGAGAAACTAATTAGCAACTTTTGAATTGTATTTTACCTGTCCACCAAACTGATCTGCCAGGCGAGACAAGCACCATATATACACCTTTTCACTTTTTTTTAAAAAAATAAAAAAATGAGATAAGCAAAATTAGTCTTATGGCTAGGGATTCGTCTTAAGGTAATGATGAGATTTTCCAAAAACCAGTTTTTAAGACAATCTGGAAGAATATTGGTCTAAAAATATTGGTAGTTAATAGTAATGGGATTTTTCTACAGTAGAACTTGTTTTCAATAAACCGTATTACTGGTACCCCGGTGAACGGATGATGATTTTGGTAATCAGTATTTTAATATTTTCTTTAATTTTGATTAAAACAATTGTAGTTGCAAATATAATAATTAACTACTTTTGTTGTGGCATATGTATGTGGTGATTAACTAGTGGACAAGGTCACCTGTGTTTAGGATTGAAGTTGATTTGATATGAACTGTGGTGGATATTGTTAGATAGCCCAATGAGATGAGTTTGTGAAAGTCTCTGAGAGAACGGAATGAGTTTCTCAAGCTTATATCTCCACTTTATTACTCTTTACTTTTATTAGAATGTGAAGAAGTATGTAGAAGATTGATCAAGTGTTTGTAAATTTCGTTGGAAGAAGTTATTTGAAATTCCTACTGAAATATATTAATAGATATTTGTTCTGCAACATTTTTTGTGTTCAAAATCATTATTAAAGTGAGTGTGCTTCGCTACTCATAATCAAACACCACACATGTAACTGCTATTTTATGGGTATTTTTTTTTTTGTTTGTTTCCATATTTTTGGTTTATAGTGACATTATAGCCACAAAAACAATGATAATGGCACTAGCAGTCTAGTTGTTAAGAGTCCTATATGAAATTTTGTCACTCTATTCTTTACAGCAATCCCTCTATCTGAGGATCACAAACCAAATAGGAGTGATGAGCGGAAGAGAATTGAAAATGCTGGTGGTGTTGTGATGTGGGCAGGTAAGACTTTTATTTATTGGTTTCTTCATTAATTTGGTAACATATGTGAATCCTTATGTAACTTGCTGTAATGCAAGTGGGCTAAAATATTGAGAGCTTGTGGTATTGTTATTAATAACGAGAGCTTGTGTTACTGTTATTGTCAGGAAAGTACTACATCATGATGTCTCATGTGCTTAAAAAGTTGTTATTTGCTCTGTCAATGTAAAAATATTTCTCTTGCAATGGCAGTTCCCTACAAGCTTACAAACGAATGGTATGCATCATTATTAGATGGGTCTCACTCAAAGTTTAAGTTGGTCTGTTTTCTTTGATGGTTATTTGAAGTTTCAAATTAGAAACGCTGATTTCTTTATCTTAATAATAGTTTAAAAGCCATATGTGTTGAATTGCAAATATTTGAATCCCACGGGTCATTTAATGGAATAGGTATGACCTTTTTTTGACCCTTGGAAAGAGTTTGAATGACCTTTCATATCTGTAAGTGCTCTCAATTCTCATATAGTTGATTTGATTGTCAATGGTTTGATTTTGGATTTTGTCTTCAAATCAAAAAAGATCTGGGACTTATAAATCATATGCGGGGTGGAGAAGACAATGTTTCTTTAAAGAGGGCAAAAGAGCATTTATTAATAAATTTTCACTTTGACAGCTTTATTTAAAATTAGAGGGGAAATGAGTGATTGTTTCCCTAGATAAGGAGTATGTTCATGATTATTTAAAGAAAATTTATTGTTTATTTCCCTTTTTCTTTACACAAAAAGGGTGTCTACTGACAATTTAGACAATAATATGGCCCTTCCTTTGAGAGTGATCCTGAAAACTACCATAAAATATGTTCCAGATGAGCATTGGTCTAATCAGAGTAATGGTAGAGATTTAGCCAAGCAAGATCCTGTTCTGCGATTCATGTGCCATTAACTAATTAGAAGCCCCAAGATTTTATGTATGTTCAATGCAGCAGTAATCTCCTCGTGACAGGAAAGTCCGAGTATACATCAACAGATTAATATAACGATATAAAGTCTGAGAATACATCAACAGATGATCCATATAATGAATGTTTATGGATCCCAAGTATGATACAAGTAGCGTGAGAGTTTAAATTGTTGAATAGATTGGCTAGTTACAGAGTTTACTTTTATTTCTTGATTTTCTTCCAGGAACTTGGAGGGTAGGTGGGGTCTTAGCAATGTCTCGTGCTTTTGGAAACCGCATGCTTAAGCAATTTGTTGTGGCAGAACCTGAGATTCAGGTAGTCCTTAACACCCATTATGCATATGCATTGTTCCTTGTCTATTTTATCTTACTTTTTCTTAAGAGGTGTAGTTCCCTTTTAGGTTGTTTTCCCTTTTTTTTAAACCTCTTTCTTTGGCGCCTATTGATGATAGATATGTACCTCATTAAATGAATAGAAGTTCTGATTTAGGCATGTCTGGTATGTTTCATTCGATATTCCTATTCAAATTTGAGAGAGAATCCAACATACTATTAACATATGGCCGTTAAAGAGGAAAAGACCTTCTAAATGTGCACTAAAAAATTGATAATTTTCATTTTATGAGATCACATCGTGTATGCATTACGTTTGACCCACCAATAGTAACAACCTGAATTAAATAAAGAAAACAATCACATGACCCTGTTATGGGCCAAATAATTATTAGACCTGTCAAAAAGTAGTTATAGTTGGTTTTGGGTTGTACAAAAATGGTTATGGGTCGATTGAAAACCAAAACCATATAGCCCACTTAAAATATAGTTAAAATGGTTTGAACCAATATAGTTATGGGTTGAAACTAGTTAACCATTTTTCATGTATCCATTTGAACTGTGAATTGGAGGAACTGTTTTCATGTACTAGTTACTAGCTACGGACGAATGTACGTCCTAACTCCTGTCCAAACACCAAAATGGCAAGCATGCATGTTTGATTGAAAATGATAATTAAAATTAATTTCATAAACTTCTAAATGCTACCTCCCAGTTTCAAAAAAAAATAAAAATTTATTTTTTAACCCCAACAAAGGTCCGCGGCTTAACAAATGCAATGGCACCTCCAAATATTGTTGCAGCTTCCTATAAATGTGTTATCAAAAATAGTATTACTTTTTTTTGAAACAGACCTAATACGTTGCACAAAAAGTAATACTCTCCGCTTCAATATTAAAACTAATACTATTTTTAAATATTAATTTAAGTTTTATTAATATAATTATGAATATAAGTCTCTTAAAAATATAGTTATGACATATATTGTATTTATAATAGATTTTTTTTATGGAACAAAAGAATTTTCAAGTTCATAAAGATAGAATTGTGAAAATAAAAACTTGTAAAAATATTACTCTCTTTGCTATACAAAAAGAATCTCATTTTAAATTTTTATAGCCAAGTTTAAAATTAAAAATTTAACATTGATGTGACTAAATTAAATATTTAAGAAATTATTTTTTATTAGAAGCACTTTCAAAATAATTTACATTAATAATTTCTATATTAATTAAAATGAAAAAATTATTGATACTTTTATTACAGTTTTTCAATTAATTTTTTTATAGAAATTTTTTCTTTTGTTCTTTTTTTCGTTTTTCAGAAACTATAAAACGATACCAAAAAGTGAATTCAATTTAAAATAATATCTCAAAAAGTACGAATATGGTTTGAAGTACAATTAAATTTTTTTGTTTAGTTTCTAACTCATCAATTATAAATTTTTCCTACATTGTATAATTATAACTTAATAAATTTAGGAGTATACATGAACACAAAATAATAAAATTATTTTTTTTATAAATTAGACTCTTTTTATAAATTAAAAGAAGTAAAATATTAGAAATGCGTGGTATCCAAACATATTGTGTAGTATTAAGAAAACTGTAATAAATTCTTAAAATGAATTTTGTCTTCCAAATAATAATAAAAAATTAATAAAAAAAAACTGAAACCTAAAAGCAGTATGAGGAGACTACAGTAGGAACGTCACTTTTAGTATAGATATGATTCATTGATTTGATTTGGGAACTGAAAAAAAAGGTCCAAACCAGTAACAAAAAAAAGGGTCAAACTAGTTAATTGGTTTGGACCTGTTTCTCTTTTTTAAAATTCTAAACTTTAACCAACTCAAATAATTTGAAGTAGTTAACCAACTCAAATGGTTCTAGTTAATTTGGTTTGACCCACCAGTTTGTAAACTAAATTGCCAGGTCTAGAAATGGCATTGTGTTTGAACTTTCCAACTTTGTATGTGTATAGTGGTTCCATGTGTTACTTAGGCTACAAGCCTACAAGGCCCACTGGAACTTTACTTTCAATTTTGTTGGCCATCTACTGACTTTGGTAATACAAGTGGTCGCACTGTAGTTTCTAATTTTTCATTTATCTAAACATTCCTCATTACTAAAGTTTTCCAACAATATATCCAACAAGTTACAAGTCCATCAAACCTTTATCAGACTTCGAAATTAGGATACAACACTTCAAGCCTCATTCAGTGAAGAGAATTTCACAGGTATTTCCATTGCACTCTTCATACTTTCTCTCTCAGGTTAGCCATCTATAAGTTGGCATTGTAGTGTGTTGTCCCTAGCCTTCAGCAGAATAAGTGCTTGTGTTTTCAATATTGCATGTTGTGAACTGGCTCTGGATATAGGATATAAATGTCCAGCATCTTCCCAGCATTAATTGATTGTTAAAATGTTTATATTTGGTAATCCACGTGTCCCTTAGATGTAGACTTGTATTTATTGTTCCATGTGAATATCAAATATCCTTTCCCTGTGGGACAACAACAAAGTTAATACTGGTTTTCATTGTGTGTGAGCTGCTAATGTTGACAGTGATTTAATTCGTGATTGTTCGCATACATATTCTCTAAATAGTGTATTATGGTTGACCCATTTGACCAGATGTTGCATTCTTCCGCAGAACCTGTTGGCCTGAACCCAAATACTATAATCACAGTAAAGTTGTGAAGGGATTTTTTAAAATTTGTATCTGAATTTTTAGGATCAAGTGCTTGATGAAGAATTTGAACTGCTCGTGCTGGCAAGTGATGGACTTTGGGACGTTGTACCTAATGAGGTATATTTTTTATGAATGGTATCTATAATGCTACTTGCTTCATCATTTAACACTATAATTATTAAACATCCACAAGCATGTCCCAACGGAGTGTCATTCAGATGCTTTATTGCTTGTTTATGTGGGGTCTTCTTGTAACTAATACTGGCTGGTTGAGCAAAATGAATAGAGTTGGCAGCATGTGCCGAAAAGGTCAGACATTGAACCTCAGATCCCACTCAGGCTTAGCTCACCTGATATTTTGTATTTCTTGAGCTCGGCTTGAGCTTGAGCTTGACTATGATTTTGTATTAATAAAAAACTCAAGCTTGCTCATGAAGTGCACAAGCCATTTGGATTGGATTCAACTCATTAGGCATGCGTTTCTTTGTGGTAACAGTTAGCATGTATATGTTAAAAGGTTGTCAACCTTGTACGCTTAGAATGATGTAGCATTCTGTTGATTTTTTCAAGATAAAACATTCTGAGTCATGAAAAATTAGAAACCTAATATGATGTTTCACATGAATTGAAAAAGACATTTAAGAAGCATATGAATATTGGGATATGAAGTCATGTTGCGGCACACAAATATAGCTAAATTTATGTCATTTGTTTTAACAAACCTAAAAGCCAAGGTGGAGTAAGGTTTGTTCATACTTGAGAAACTTAAAGCCGGGAGCTGCTTAGCTGTCTTGCTGGTTCCTTTCGTAACCCTAACTATACACGTTTGGGCTAACTATGCTTACTAGCAGCTGAAGCTAACAATAGAATCTCTAGGCCGTGATGTAATATGGTAAGGAAAACCAAATCCATCAAGACAACCAATATTTTCTTTTGTCTTTCTATATATGCTAGATTAATGTATTACAGTAAACCGTGCTTTCAGGATGCTATGTCAATTGCAACAACTGAAGAAGAACCTGAGGCTGCTGCTCAGAAGTTAACAGAGACTGCTTTTACTCGTGGGAGTGCCGATAATATCACTTGCATTGTGGTGAAGTTTCACCATGACAAATTAGACCCGACTGACCATAAGAGAGATTGAAAAACTAGGGGTATTGTTGTTTCGAATCTACATACTTCAAGATGGAAACTGCAGATGTGCAATGGTCAAGAACCCATACCGTGCAGGAGGCTAGGCGATTCGTTGATTTATTGGTTCATTGTTTTGTTTTGTTCTGTTTATTTATTTTTATTTTTATTGTTTTTGTTTTGCTTGGACTCGAAGGAACATAGACCTTGGACTGTTTCACCCAGTTTCTATGTATATGTCATTCCGTACCAGTGTAGGGGATATCTTGGTAGTTGGATTTTAATTTAATAAAAAATGATGCTTTTACTTGTTTCAGGTTGTGCTGTGACCTTCCAACTGTTATTTTCATTTCCTTTAGTGTGTTTCTTTGTTGTACTCCTTCCGTTGTACAAAAGAGTCCCATTTGCAAATCCAAAGTTTAAGGATATGTTTTTATTACATGTGTAACTTTAAATTTGTTGTGTGTTTAGTTTAGTAGTTATGACATGATAATGAAGTTTTAATGATAAACTTGAGGACACACTGTCACTTTATATTGCCATAAAACAAATGTGAATCTTTTTGGGACAAAAAAAATACTATATTATGTTGTTAGATGGCTGCTGGGTTAAATAAACTGAAGGTGCCTCGGCCAAAACATGTTTGTGGAGCAGGGATAATGAGGAATTGGAAGACAAATTGGGAGTTGGTCCTTTTGTTTAAATTTAGTATTGATCTCTGATGGTTAGATTATGTTTGTATTCATTCTCGTTTTGGGAATGACTATGAGGTGATACGATTTTCTTACTTAACGAGTATGATTGGTGGGATGAAATATGGGGTTGTTCTTCTATTTTAGTTTCTGTGAGTTGAAATTGCTTCACCCCACCAGGCAACAATATCTAAGGTTTGTTACTACGTTTATATGAGGCTTACACACGCCCACACAGGGAGAAGATGAGATATATTGAAAGGACAATATTTGGGATTTAAACGTACTGGATTGTGGGTTCCTATGTTTCTAAACCAGAGCACAGTTTTCTTGTTTGGCATAAAAGAGTAATAAGTAGTAACAAGATATCCTAGCAAGACAAAAAGAAAGAGGAAAAAAACACCCAAAAGCATTACTATTTTTAAAGCTAAATAAAAAGATAAAAGAGGAATAAAAAATAGTTTTTTTTTTTTGTTTTTGGGGGGTGACTAGCTCAATAATTTACATTTGTTAATTATTATCCTCTTTAAAAATCCAAAAAATAATTAGGAGGGGTTTATTTTACGAGAAAGAGTATAATGAATAATAATAATTCATTAATTTGTTCCAAAGAGGGAAAAAGGAAAAGAAAGGAACTTCACCAAACTGGAGTTAAAGTTTAACCCTGGTTAGGGTTAAGAAAAAGGTTGGAGTTAAAAAATAAAAATAAATCAAGCCCATGCCTAGCTTTTATTTTTCATTTCTCTCAGATTTATTTTTAGTTTTGTTCATAGGATCTCTGAGGTGGGTTTTGACCAAAAATTGAGCTCTCTTCTTCTTTCTCTTTAATTTGGTGGGAAACAAAAGGTCAATAAAAGCCTCACTTCATATGGTGATTCAAATTTCATCATCCTGACAGGTATTTATTTCACTTTACTTCTAATTATACTTATACATACATTATACGCAAACAATATGTTGTTGCTGAATCTAGGGTTTGAGTCTGGAACACTGAATGTGCGAATTCGAATGGTGAATTTTGACCGTTAGTACTTCCTTTGTTCCCTGGATTCTTGTAGATCCATATCGATTTTTCTTATTTCGAGTTTCAATTACCTTCGTTTTGAGTCGTCGTTTGCCTTTGCTAACTTCGTGGTTCGGTAATTGTATTGTTTTTCGTCATAATTTGGGGTTACTTTACAATTGGTGGTGTTAATTCAGTTATGTAGTGGTAACCATAGTGATTATTTTGAATTTATTTGACTGTCTGGATATATTGTTTGAATCTCTTACACACACACACACACACATATATATATATATATATATATATATATATATATATATATATAGACACACACATATACACAGTAATTCTGTTTTAAAACTCATGAATGTAATTGATTTGGTTAGTACTGGCGTCCCATCTTTCGTGTAAAGAAGAAATTTTTTATTTTTTAAAATCTAGATTATTATACTTTTTCTGGATCGTGGGAGCAGAAATAGAGCTAACTGTTAAAATAAGGGGTTTATTACTTGATGATCATTGTGGGAATTTTATTTTTTCTCCTTTTTGGTATATAACTTGAACTTCTTAAAAACTGATGAACTTGCACAGACATGTTGGAACATATAAAATAGAGGATTTGTATTCTCTGTGATAAATCAGTTGTGATTGAATGAGGATTTCAATGCAGTGATGCTATTTTCTAACCAAATGAAATTTACAATTCATATGAACAACTTGAGCGGTATCTTGCCTTGAAATATAGTTTTAGAATTCTTAGAAATTGGACAATTCTAGATGAATGTGTAATTGTTTTTAGATGCAAGTTTTTGGCCAGCATGTAACTGGCCATTTTCCTTCAACAAACTTTGATTATTACTTTTCTTGTTATTTTGTGAACTTAATAAATTAATAATTGTTTTTCACTGCTTTGGTCTGAATCACTGTTTCTCACTGTTTTGGTCTGAATCACTTTTTAACACTGTTTTGGTCTGAATCAGTTTTTTCTCTCTCACTGTTTTGGTCTGAATCAGGTAATGGATGATTACTGTAACTTCTGTTTTAACAAATTGGAGGTTTTCAGCTTTAGCATTTGATACCCGTGTATGAATTCTGGCTAACTTTTGGGTCTCCCTATTGCTGATTTGAAGCAAACTGAGAAGAGAGATAGCTAAGTCAACATTGAGGATCAGTTAGGGAAGTTATGGAGTGCAATAGAGATGAGGCCATTCGGCAAAAAACAATTGCAGAGAAAAATTAGAGGACAGGGATTTTGCTGGTGCAAGAAATTTGTCTTAAAGGCTCAAAACCTGTATCCTCCACTTGAGGGTCTTTCCCAAATGTTAACCACACTTGATGTGTATATTGCAGCAGAGAACAAAGTTAGTGGTGAAGTGGATTGGTATGGAGTACTAGGTGTAACCCCCTCAGCTGATGATGAAACAATTAGGAAACAGTATCGGAAATTGGCTCTCATTCTTCACCCAGATAAAAACAAGTCTGTTGGTGCAGATGGTGCCTTTAAGTTTCTCTCAGAAGCTTGGAGTTTGTTATCTGATAAGGCAAGAAGGTTAGCTTATAACCAGAGGAGGAGTTCAAAAGGATTCCAACAGAAAGAGAAGAACCAAACAGGAAGACCATCAGCAGCTACCAGTGCAAATGGATTCCATAATTTCACAAATAGGGTACCTTCAAAGCCAAAGACTCATAAGAATACTGTTCCCCCTCCGTCCTTTCGAAGAACTGATACTTTTTGGACTATTTGCAATCAATGCAAGATGCATTATGAATATCTGAAGGTATATCTCAACCATACCCTCCTTTGCCCCAATTGTCATCAGGCTTTTTTGGCTGCAGAGATGGCTCCACCTGTCAATATGTCCAAGTCATCCAATTCAGATTCTCAGCAACCACATCAGAATCTAAGCAATCACGCACCTAGTAGTAATCCAGGAAGAAACACTACATTTACGCAAAATATAAAACAGGAGAGGTCCGTTGGTCCTAATTCATCTAAGCATACAAATACTCATTGGGGTGCTTACTCTAACATGTCTGTAACTGGTAAGACTGAACCATCCATTGCAGCAAAAGCAGCAAATGTTGTTCAGCAGGCAAATGAGAGATTAAAGAGAGGCATGAGGAGTTGCAGGTTCTGTTCTCAAGGGAGAGGCGCCTCTAAGAGAAGAGTACTAGATGGTGATGGTCACAATTATGGAGAAAAAGTTGCCATTCCAAATGTCAACAGGAAATGGTGGAGCTGGCACCTTGAAGCATATCGGATTAAGGGGTTTTCTGTCATTAATAGGCCTAACAGCACTAGGGAATTGACGCCCCTTGAAACCCGAAACATGCTGATGGAGAAGGCCCGGATTGAGATCTGCAAGAAGTTGAGGGAATGGAATTCAGAGGCTGTTTAAAAGGCTGCAGAGAAAAGGAAGGTAGAACAAAGGAAGGAAGAAAAACAGAAAATGCCATGAATGGTGGTGCTCAGTTGAATGTGATTGGTGAGTCTTCCACTACCAAGAGAGCTGATGTAAGAGGGGAAGCATGTCAGTAGCACTTCTGCTGATGGTGAACATAAGGAGGATCCTGTACCACTGTCAATGAATGTCCCAGATCCTGATTTTCATGATTTTGACCTGGACAGGACAGAAAAGTCTTTTGGAGAAAATCAAATCTGGGCTGCATATGATGATGATGATGGCATGCCACGCTTCTATGCTTTCATTCATAAGGTAATCTCCAGGAAGCCATTTCAAGATGAAGATTAGTTGGCTTAACTCAAAAACCAACAGTGAATTTGGTCCAATGGAGTGGGTAGGTTCTGGTTTCTCCAAAACCTGTGTGGAGAATTTAGAGTTAGAAAATTTGAAATCAACAAGTCTTTAAATTCATTCTCACACCAGGTTAAGTGGACGAAGGGCACGCGTTGGATTCTACACATAGTTCCCCAAACGGGAGAAATATGGGCTCTCTACAGAAATTGGTCCCCTGAATGGAATGAGCATACCCCTGATGAAGTAATTCACAAATACGACATGGTGGAAGTGCTTGATGACTACAGTGAGGAACACGGTGCGTCTGTAACTCCTCTTATCAAAGTTGCTGGCTTCAGGACAGTATTTCATCCACATCCAGAGCTCAGATAAAGTGATTAGAATACCAAAAGAAGAGATGTTCCGATTCTCTCATCAGGTCCCAAACTACATGCTTACGGGCCAAGAATCTCAAAATGCTCCAAAAGGTTGCCAAGAGCTGGACCCAGCAGCTACCCCTTGGAGCTTCTTCAGGTGATAACAGAAGTTGATGATGAGGTGCCTGATGATGGAGAGAGATGGACATGTTAAGGAAGACATTTTACAGAATTCCCCAGAGATGAATGTAGATGAGACCACTGAAGGCGCTACAAAGGTTGAGGATAATGAAGAGACCTAGGAAGGAAAGCCAATCAATCTAGAGTTAACCAACCAACCAACCTAGGTGGGAACGTAGTAGTTAGTTTCAAATCAGATTAGCAGATTGTGAAGAGTGACGAGGACAAACATATTAGATGAATTTAATTTTGGGGTATACGGGCCTGACCATAAGTAGAAGTAATTAATCTTGGGATGCAGAAGCGGATCGAAAGTGAAAATTAGCATTGTTGGTTAGAATTTATGTAGTAGCATGTGGATGAGTATGGCATCCGTCCATAACAGTTTTACTATAATAGATGAGAGAGAGGGTGGAATAATCTCAAAGGCCACTCACTGTTTCCCTCCCTACTCTGCTTCTGGAGGCATACTTGAATGACAATTAATTTTGTTACTGTGAAGATTGGTTTACCAGGTAGGTCGAGCCTAAAACTGCTATTTTCATAATATCGTATAGTAGTAGTAGTATTTTTCTTATACTTTTGAACAATTACCAGTGTAGTGCTTCTCATCCCGTGTAACATCAGATGATACACTATCATTCATTGCTGCTGCTGCTGCTGCTGCATAGTATAGATGGATATTTCAGCAAATTAGTTTAAGGAACATGGAGGAGCTGTGACTATTTCCTATTCAATGGAGAAATTGATCATTTTATTTTAATTTTTGAATTGTAAAAAACTTTCTATAGGATTAATTAGAATGTGTCTGTCCAGATACATACATTATTGAGAGATAAAACTCCTAGTAATTCTGCCACACGTTCGGATGTTGCTGCAGTTGAGTATCAAAATTGACTCCTGTGCTGTGTATATTCGTGGCAATAAGCTTTTTCTTTAAACCAACCAGGCCAATTTTAGCTCTATGTTTGCCTCCCAACATTTGTATTCTAAAATCAAAATGAAATTAAAGCTCGTAATATTAGGGTCTCAAATATTATTATATTAATTAATTGACTATTTTATATGTAATTGATTCTACGTGTTATAAAATAATGTTTTGTTTAATCATTAATATATTATTTGAGAGAGCCTTATCATCATCATTCATCCAATACACAAATTATTTAATTTTAATAATTTTGTTAATAATAATTACCAAAGAATAAATTCATTAAAAATATTTTTACAATAAAAAGTTTTAAAAAAAATTAACCGTTAAAATTTTAATGAAAAATTCACATGTTTATTAGTAAATACTTAGCAAAACAGTATTGAATTATTTTTATTTTTAGAACAATTATAGTACTTAATATTATAGGTTGATTAACTGCCGGTTGATTCTAATTATACTAATTAAAATTATAAAAATATGATATATATTAGATATAAACCCGCACGTTGTAGCGGAATTATTCATTTTGTTAATAATAAATTTATACGTGCAATTAATAAATTAAAATATAATAAGAAGATGGTAAATTGTTGTGCGATGATCAAATTTTGGTAGCATATGTTACATAGAGTTGGGTAAAAGTTTTATGCGCAAATATATATTCAAGTATAGAATTAATCTGATCACTAAACTCTAGGACATTATATAACAGTTTGTGTGTGTGTGTGTGTCTGTATATATATATATATATATATATATAGTCTATTACAATGGTATACCCCTTTATCCAACATACCTTGCATACCTCCTTTAGCGACGGATCGGGCGACAGTTCGGTCCGTCGCTATATCAAAAAATCGTCGTCTTAGCTTTTAACGACGGACAACATATAGCGACGGATCTCTGATATAACAACGGACCGGACTGTAATCGGTCCGTCGCTAAAGGGGTATGCAAAGTATGTAATTTAAAGATGTATGCTCTTGATCATTTATATATATATTAATTTTTTTATAAAAATGTTTATAATGTAACCAATACGATTAAAAATGGGCACCTCTTTCATTCTAAAACACTAACAAATATTTAGAAAGTGTAATGCACAATGTTATCTAGTTGTTATATTGATATGATTGTTAGTGGCATATTGAAGTTTGTTACACATTACAAAAATCTCACCAAGCCTCAAATATCTAACACAGGTACTTGATGCATTTTAAAGAGTCCATGTCTCATATAAGCTTATTTGCACCAGAATTCAAACATCCAAATGAAAAGAAAAACAAATGAAGAATGTCCCAATTTTGATCCTCAGACCTTAAGGGAAATTACATGTTACATGCGAAAACTGAAAAGTACGAGCATTAATAATTATGTTTGACTTTCATGTCAAACAAACACCATGTCCAAAAACATAGCAGTATAACATTGTGTCATACATAACACAATGTTATAGTTAAAAAACGAATGCATTGCCTCATTAGATTTTTTATCCATTTTTTGAGAATTGTAGAGGCACTCACAGTATTACCATAATGCCAAAAAAACTATATACTAATGATGATGAAAATAATTTACTGGATGCCAGTACTTAACAATCATGCAAAGCCACAATCCAAATAATAGAATGAAATAGAGATGAAGAAGCCATAAATATAAACACCGTGACATATAGTCCACAAAATGAAGCCATAACCTCTCCTATTGAATGCAGTGTCACCATAATTTGAAGGTCTACATATAACTCATTTTCACTTTCAACAATATTTAGAATGAATTGTTTGTAGCATGAGTTGTTACGTAATAGTTGGTATGTATTTATAAGGAGAAATTAGGTTAAATAATCGAGAGTAATTATAATAGCTCAGTAATGATAATATCATAAAGTAGTGATTTTAGGAGGTAATAATTAAATTAAAAAGGATAATATCAGAACAGTTGACATTACCAAAACTAGGGGTGAGCATGGTGCGGTTTGAAGTCCAAACCGCACCCGAAACCGCTTAGGTGCGGTTTGAAAAATTTAAAACTGCACACAAAACCGCTTGTGATTGGTGCGATGCGGTTTTAAAGTGTGCGGTGCAGATTTAATTGATGCGGTTTCGGTTCCAAAACTAATTGAAACAACAAAAAAGTCTAAGCCTTCAATAAAATTTAACATAAAACTTACATCGAGCAATTAACTTAGTGACAGAGTCGACAATGGGAATTATATCAAGCATGCTTTAAAACTAAAACATACGCTATATAAAACAACGGAGACCATATATTAGATAACAAGCAAGAATGTTTATCTAGTTCCCCAAAAATTAAAAGTATATACTGGAGATAAAATGAAATTCTATCTCATATATTGCAGGGAGGACTTATAGAATATAATCCTAACTATACCTAATTTGAAAAATAATCTATTAGACTATTACTATTATAACATTGACATTAACCAATGCATCAAGTGCTCGAGCCCCTCAGCTATAAGCCCCTCCAATAACGCATCAAAAAAATTCGAAATTTCAAAACCCAATTGCTTAATTTTTGACTCTATAACCTCTAACATCTCCTTTCAATTGGTGAAAAAATGACAATGCAAGACTGGAGTTTTCTCTGAGCGTGTTCAAGTGAAAAGTAACTTTAGAATTTAGTAGAGATAATACATACATACACACATGGTGCGGTTTCGATTTTATACATGCGGTTTTTGGCTAGTAACCAAACCGAAACCGTAAATTTGGTTATTCAACCCACCTAAAACCGTCATCATACGCTGAGTAATCGCAGCGATTTAATTGTGCGTGTTCATGCGATTTTTAAGTGTGTTTTGATTCTAATTTGGTTATTTGCTCAGCCCTAACCAAAACAATTTAAATTTGTAATGATTTAGGGAATTAAAAATTAAAAATATTAATTTGGGATTAAAAAAAATAGTGATTTTAGGAGATAATAATTAAATTAGTAATGATAATATCGTAGCAGCTTAACATTACCAAAACAGTTTAGATTTGTAGTGATTTATGGGATTATAAAATCAAAATATTAATTTGGGATTAAAAAAGTAATGATTTTAGTAGATAATAATTAAATTAGTAATAATAATATTAGAACAGTTAACATTATCAGAATATTTTAGATTTGTAGTGATTTTTGGGATTATAAAATCAAAACATTAATGTGGGATTAAAAGTAGTGATTTTAGGAGATAATAATTAAGTAACGATAATATAAAAACTGGAGTAATAGATGAGCATATTAATTAGATAGGATAGATATTGTAATTTCAGAATGATAAATATGACGCAATGATGTTATGTAGTGCAATTTAGTATATTTAATAGATAGAATAAAAGGAAATGTATGTATTGATTGGACACGTGTGATGTGATGATGAGTGGAGTGGTAATACTAATTGGTTTAAAGGTAAAATGTGTTATAGAAATATCTAACCAAACATGTACTACTATAATTTTTCCAAAATAAAGTGGAAAAAGATTGTGATGTAGATGATGAGTTGGATAAAAGTCATCCCGGCATGCATTTACTTTTAGAGATTGAGCATGGATTTTCAAGAGGGCTAATTTGGTAAGTGAATTTATTGTGTTGTTAATATAGAATAATTGCATTAATTCCCGGATTGATTTTGACATGATTTAAGAATCCGGACATTATATATATATATATATATATATATATATATATATATATATATATATATATATATATATTGTTACCCCCACGAACCACCTCCCTCCTCCGCTTGTGTCTATAAATATAACCCCCTCTCCTTCCATCTTCTCTTCCTTTCCTTTTTTATCTATCTATACTTTTCTTTATAACTCTGGTCTTCTGCAATAATCATTTAGTAGCTCCATCATCACTCCCTCGTTCAAAGCTCTAGTTGCGATTTTCAAATAAAGACCAAAAAGCATCAGTAAGTTTCTTTCTCGTCGTCTATGATTCCTTTAATAACAATTTCACTTATCAAAATTAAATAATCAATTTATTTCTCATTTCTACACTTATATATGCATCAATATATTCTCCATAATTTATTTTTTTGCCCATTTCGCAAGGTTGTCAATTTTTACTACTCTTTCTTTTTCAAAATTATTAGATATTCGAGTTCTAAATTAAAAAAACAAACCAAACATATTATTAATTATGTTTTAGGTACGTAGACTAAAAATTATTAGTGTTATTATGCCACAGGCCCACAACTATTACTTGTCAATCAAATACTCTATCCGTTCCTTAATATAAGTCGTTTTAGATCGAGTTGTGCACAAGTATTAAGTAAATAATTATATAACATTAAATATAATAATAATATATTGTCTATATTATCCTTGTATTGAAAAAAAATAGTGTTATTTATTGAGCAAAAAATAATAAAATCTAGAACTAAAGTTATATTTCTTATTTAAGAAAACTTACTTAAAATTCTTAAATTACTTATATTAAAAAATAAAATAATTCTTAAAAATAATTTATATTAATGAACGGTGGGTGAGAGTATTATAAGTATGTTTAGATTTTTTTAAAGTCATTGTTTTAAGTATGTCTATAAGACTACAAGGGGAAGAACTAAAATGTTACTTATAATAACGGCGCATTTTAGTGGAGTACATAAAACACGACACGACGACAGAAGTAATAAACAAACCAAAAAAAGCAGTTGGTGTTCGTTTTTTCATCCCTTGGAGCAGCAGCGACCCCGGCTACGGGAAAGTCTACGCGCGTGTAGTGATTTCAAGCTCCTAACCGTTCAAGCTAAGAGTGGTAAGATCCGTACGCGCAACAATATAGTTTATTCGGTTACTTTTACTTTTCTCCCAGGGGGTGGTATATACACCGCACACGTGGTTAGGAACGGGCCCACGTTTGACTGGACGAGCTAACGGTTGACCTTGAAAATCCAGAAAGCAAAAACTATAAATTTCAGACTTTTTTCCCTTTGAAAAATATAACCTCTCCCTGCCGGCGGTGACACGTGGGGTGAGAAGTTAACTGACAGGTTGACCGGAAAGTTTAGATAAAGGAGGGATAAGTGGGAGCCTCGCCGACGCCCTGCATGAAACGACCGACCGGCCGACCGAAACCTGAAAAACAGTTTCAACAACGTGTCATGGCGGCGAGTTGCTTCTTGACAACACTTCACGTGCTTTACGTTGTTCACTTGACGTCGGAAAGGGTAGTGAGGAAATTTTTACTGTCCTATTAATGTCATTGTGAGGAAATTTTTACTGTCCTATTAATGTCATTTTTTTTTTTTAAAAAAATATTTAATTAAAATATTATAATCAAACGTTTACTATGGATAGAATTAAGGAAATAATATTTTAAAATGTTTCTTAATATTATTTGTTGTTTGAGAATTTTAATTAAGCATTAATTGTTTAGTTTTCAATATATATTATCTCAAATATTAAATATAATTTTAATTGTCTTATTATTTTTTGTCTAATAAAAACATTTTTTTTCAATACAAAAATAATATAGACAATTGATATTATATTTAATGTTATACAATTATTTTTTTAATATTTATACACAACTCTAAAATAATACTCACTCCGTCCTTAATATAAGACGTTTTAGAGAAGATTTTTTGTCCCTTAATATATTACGTTTTAGAATTTTAAGTAAACATTAATTACTTAGTTTTTAATATTACCCTAAGTATTAAATACACCCTCCTATTCAGATTAAATGACGTTTTAGGGAGTTTAATTTTATTCTATATAAGTGTCGTTTTGGAATCTTTATGTAATATTGCACTATTTTTTCCTAATTTATCCCTCTATTTAATATGCTTAGTAAATGCAATTGTGGAGAGAGAAATAATTAATTAAGGACAATTGTGGAGAATGAGAAGAGACAATTGTGGAGAGAGAAATAATTAATTAGGGACACAAAAGATATTTTGTTATTTCTCAATAAGTGTGCTTAATTTTAAAATGACATTTAATCTGAATAGAAGAGAGTATAACTTTGGGTCCCTCACTATTTTTTGCCCAATAAATAGCAATCTCTTTTTCTAATATAAGAAAAATATAGACATTTAATATTATATAATTTATTATTTTTTTAATACTTATACACAACTTTAAAAAATCTTATATTAAGATACGGAGGGAGTAATATATATTAAGGGACTGAGGTGTGGCCTGAAATGTGAGTAAAGTCGATCTTTCTCGCATTAATTGATTTGAGGTCATACCTTGTACTACTACGTACTCCATAATCATATACTAGTATATATATACTACGTACTCCGCTTTGTATCTCCCTCATTTAATTCAATTAAAATCATGCAGTATTTACTACTGCGCGCATTTGTTAATCGGTTCACCAACTTATGTACTTTATTCTTTTAGTAGTATTTAGTACATGGATCATATGTTTCGGTGTATATACATACTCCCTCGATTCTATATTAAGTACCGTCGTTTTAGAAAAAAAAATTGATTTCTAATCAAGTGTTGTTTGCAAATTTTTAGGATAAATTTTTTCATATTTTCTTAATTTACCTCTAATTATCTCTCTTTTCAAGAAAAAGAGTGTAATAAAAAAAGGTCAGTTTAATCATTTAAGTTTAATTTTATACTTCACAATATAATTTTATTTTATTTTTAATAATTATACATTGACCTCCAACAACTGATAAAAGGGTACCGAGGGATCTATATAAAAGAGTACGTAATTCCTCTAGACTAATTAATTGGAACTCTTTAAAGTATGTATTGCGTGTCCTCATTGTGATGACTGATCGACACGTAAAATCTGTGTCTTCTTGCAGTTTTTAAATTTCTATATATATATATATATATATATATATATATCCACAAAAGATATTACTACTATATTATTATGACTTGGTTCATGTTTCTCCATGTTCACATTATCACATAGACGACCTTGCTAGACATTTGTGTTCCACAAGTCAAAAATCAAGAACTACGCTTTTATAAGAGTAGTAATATTAATGTTTTATAAGAGTATCAATTTGTTAATGTTTACGTATTTAATTTGCTCCTAATTAAAAAGAACTGATGGAGTAGTATTTAATTTATTAATTTAGGAATCGAATAGGATACACACACGTGTATGCATTGTTCGTGGCTTGAATATACAAAAGTTAGTTATGTTTTTGATTTCTTGCAGTGATCAAGTCTTATAACTAATTCTTGAATATTTTGGCCACATACTCTGAACGTCTTAATAATTAGTTGATGAATCTGTGGGTGGCCACTGACCACTAAGTATAATTAATTAATTAATTAAAGATTGCATGTATAGCCCATAGTTTTAAACTGATTTCTTGCTAGGCTTTTAGAAGAAATTTTACTATTAATTAAGGCCATGGTTGGTTATTCTTTTTCAAGATTGAGGAGGGACGGGAGTAGTTGTAAATGTCGATGAGTTCTTCCGATTAGCTAGATTTTGGGAAACTTGCATGAATATAAACTCTAGCTTCAATATAAATTTAAATTCGCACGTAATTAATGTAGGGTTAGTAAGCATCTAATTTTTATTTCTACACATTACTAAACTGCATGATTAATGTTTTGCTCACTCAGATTTATTATATTAATTGGTTTACTAAAAAAAAAATCATTACATATATGCATCTCAGTTTTGTCCATGCATAAACTATTTGCATTACTCAGAACCGCAAAATCTTACACCGGGAAATGAAGTTATATTATTGAGCTTAATTTGTGATCTCAATATATATATATTTCCCATTATACTAGTATACTATATCTTTGTTCTAAAAGTATCCTTGTTACTGTTCTCATGTCCCAATCCATTTTAATTAAAACATGCAATATATATATATATATATATATATTTATATATATATATATATATATATATATATATATTGAAATAAGTTGTTACTTTTATGTTAAAATTATATTTTTTTGCCCTATATTATTTTAGTTATTATATCTATCTATATAATGCTGACGAAGTTTCATATCGCTCTTAATTTCTTGTAGTAGTGAGTTAGCGTGTGAGAGAGGTATAGGTTAGATTCTAAATTCTCTAATAAAAAAAGTTAAATGAATAAATAAATAAATAAAAGTCACAATCAGGTTTAACTACTTGGAGCCCATTATAATCATGCATGTCGGTGTTGGGTTGATGTAAACCCCAATTAGGACAAATTAACAATCTCAGGTTAGGCATGATGCAATGCAATGTTGAGTCATCGAATATATATTTATTTCATCTCATATAATTATAAGAGTGGTCAGTATGAAATCAAGTTCATTTTATGACAAATACAGTACTAATATACAGACGAAGAGATTATCCTTTCGTATATGTGTCAACACTGTATTGAACATAAAATAAACTTGTCATGAAGTTCGCTTCATGTTAACCGGACCCCACAATTATTACTTCCACCAACTTCTTCCAAGAGCTTAATATATACTACATCCGTCCCACAATAAGTGCTTTTTTAAGCTTAATATTTTTTTTCCAAAATAAGTGATGGGTTAGAACTCCAATACAATTTTTGTAATATTTTCTCATAAATGCCCTTATGCATTCAATGGTATTTATTGCATCTTACCATCACTACAATTAAAGCTCATTAACTCTTCAACTTCAAAAAAAATATATTAAGGGTATTTTTATCATTTTAACTTGTGTGTTGATATGTGTGATTTAAACTAAAAAATCACTTATTATGGGACGGAGGTAGTAGTATATTATATTGTACTAGTAGATTATTATGAACTTGATTGTAAGTATTAGTACTCCCTCCGTCCCATAGTTATAGGCTGATTTTTCATTTTGAGATGTCCCAATATATAGGCTACTTACTATTTATAAAATTTAGTTGGTTCATTGTTTTATTTTTATGCCCTTATAATAAATATTCAATCATTACTTTTTTTTTGAAGAAACAACATTCAATATCATTATTTTTATCACCACATTTAATGTTGTTGTATTCTCTTTGGTTAAAGTTTATGGATTTAAATGGTTAGTACACGTCAATCAATGAAGTTGAGAGTTCCAATATAATAAGTAAAGAGTAATTACCTTATTCATTAATTTTTTATTAAGGGGTATATGTGGAAAATTTATGTTAAAAATTGTGATTTAACTAATTTTTTTAAACTATGTGCCAAAAAAAATCAGCCTATAATTATGGGACGGAGGGAGTATTAATTAATTTGTTATCCGGTTCTAGTATTTTAAGGATACACAAGTTTGAAAGTTGGTCACTAGTGCACAAACATTTATTTATATCTTAATTCAAATGATGGTCTAACTACAATTTTTAACGCCTTTAAAGGGTTTCATAGAATTTTGTTGCTAGGGGAGCATGTTTATGTTGTTGTCTATTACTCCATCTGGTTCCTATATACTTGGTCGTTTTAGAATCCTTTTTTTGTTCCATAAGGAGTAGTATTAATTAGTCGTTTGAGGTTTTTTAGGTAGATAAGAAGTGTTACTATTTTTCAAACTGCCATTAATGTTTAGCTTTCACTTCACTTATTCCCAAGGGTGTAGTTTTGTTGCTTCATATTAATTGGTTGTTGTGTCATTTTCACACTATATTTAATGATAAAATAATTGAAATAAGTACTTCTTCTGTTTCTAAAAAATTGTCGTTTTAGAAAAAAAATTTGTTCCAAAATGTTTATTGTTTACAGCTTTCGAAGAGAATAAATTATTTACTTTTCTATATTACCCCTACCTTCTCTCATTGTCCCAAGAAATTCTCTTCCTAACTTGTATTAATCGTTTTCAACTTCTCATAAAGTGGTAGTTTTTAATTTTCTTAATTCATGTGCAAAAATTTTAAACGACAATCTTTTAGGAACGAAAATAGTATTATTTTAAATTATGTTAAAGTCTAAATTAACGTCTAATAGAACAGAGTGAGTAACTTCTTAATTGTATAGCACTTGGTCTACAATTTTTTTATTTTTTGTTTTTAGTTATGGATGAATTAAACCAATTTTAGGCTCTTACACTATAATATGATGATTAGAGGCAGACCCAGAACCAAGATTACTTATTACAAACGCAAAACCTGACAAAAAATATAAGAAGATTATATTTTCTTCTTAGTTTTTTTTTGTGTCTTTAAATTATTCGTAGGGATGCATAAAGCCTTAGTACTTTTTTTATTTTTTAGCTCTTTTTTTCCCCCATTAACTTTTAATAGTTCAAAAAAATTGTTGTTTGCGACCCACTAATTAACTCTAACGTTAGAGCCATGCATAAAGATGAAATAGTCAATTCATCATCTTTGCGTACTTAGGATTCCTTTCCTTCTCATATACTGTACTATATATTTAGTAGTCTTAATTTCTTGTATTTATTACTCCCTCCTATTCATATATTAAATGTCTTTTTAGAATTAAGCACATTTATTAACAAATAACACAAAATGTCTTTTGTATCCCTAATTAATTATTTCTCTCTCCATGCACAATGGTCCATAGAATTGTATTTACTAAGCATATTAAATAGAGAGGTAAATTAGAAAAAAATAGTGCAATATTGCATAGGAATTGTATGTATGAGAGTATGTATGATGCATGTGGACTGTTTACGAATAATGTGCATGTTCATTTGTACTTTGTATATGATCAACTTCTGTAACTTCATTGATTCTAAACAATTAACAGTAGAATTAGTAATTTTCAAAATTTTATTTTTCTTAATTTCGTATTGTGTGTATATATATATATATATATATATATATATATATATATATATATATATATATATATATATATATATATATATATATATATATATATAGATGATGAAAGAGAATTTCGTAAAAATTTACTAGGTGATGGGATTTGAGAGGTGGCTTACAAAGAATTTCCAGAATGCGGATTGCACCTCGAAAGTACACACTGCATCAACCACCATTGATTCCAATGTAATTTATACTTCTTGGTTGGTGAGTACTACGTTCTTCTAATTAAAACTTTATAATAATACGTATATATATACTCCATAATTATCTTTGTTACAGTATAATTTTCGAAAATTATTAATTGTTCCTTCCTTTTATAATTAATCAATCAATTTGACTTTAATTAATTGTATATATTTATTTATTTATAATAGAGTGAACACCCATCCGCACTTGCCTCATTCAAAGAAATGATGAACATGGCAAGGGGGAAGCGCATGGTTGTATTTTTGGATTACGATGGGACCCTCTCCCCTATTGTGAGCGACCCTGATCGTGCCTTCATGTCAAATCCGGTAATTAATTCATTTAAAGAATTTTATAATTATTCTTTCATGATTTACAAATTATTTTTTATTATTATTTTAAAAAACATATAGTATCATTCAAGCAATATATCCACATATACCGCTCCTTAAGGTATACATACATACACCTATAGTGCGTGATTCAATCAATATGCAGATGCGTTCAGCTGTACGTGAAGTTTCCAGGCACTTTCCAACCGCTATAATAAGTGGGAGGAGCCGAAGCAAGGTAACTAATTATTTTAAGTACTGTTCATCTGCTTTATTATAATTGTCTAACGATGGATTAACACAATTAATTTAATTTCATGATCACTCAAAAATTTACAAGGAACAGTCCTGATAATCATACTAATATATATATATATATATATATATATATATATATATATAATGGATTTTATCTGTGTGTATGTACCTAAATTATTTACTATATATATAGGTATACGAATTTGTAAAGTTGAACGAGGTGTATTATGCCGGAAGCCATGGGATGGATATCATGGGACCGCCTCCGCAAATGAACTCCTATGACGGCAAGTACCAGACTAGAGCTCTTGATGAAAAGGTCAGTATACATACATACATACATACCAAGCATTAATTACTCGATCCAGGCCTCTCGTAAAACTTATTTACGCAATATATATATATATATATATATATATATATATATATAATATATTAACATTTAACTTTTGTGATGCGATTTTGTTCCATATATCATAGGCGGCTTTTCAAAAAAGTTGTATATATTCCAAGTTTTATTTCCTTCTAATATGATTGGATTTATTCCATAGTCTAAATTTGAACACAAATTAGATGGAATTATTCTTGTAGGGTGAGGAGTTTATCATCTTCCAACCTGCTCAGGAGTTTCTGCCAGCAATTGAAAAGGTATGCTAGCCCTAGCTAGTTCAATTGTCGTCCTAGGTTTCCTAAATTACTTTAAATAAATTTCTAATATATTTGAATCAATATTTAAGGACCGTTTGAACTGTTATCTAACAACATCTCCTCGATCAGTTTTCTCATTTCCTAAATGCAGTTGGCTAGAATTAATATATGGTTAATTAATTTTAATTTTTAATCCTGGTAAATTAAATGGGTTTTAATTTTTTGCTGAGAATTAAATACATAGACTATATCATTATTCATATTTCTGATCACAAGGTGTTATTGAATTGATTCTTAATTACAATTTGTTTACAGATGTTAAACGAGCTGGAGGAGAAAACTCGTGAGATTGGAGGTGTTGTGATTGAGGATAATAGGTTCTGCATCTCTGTGCATTACCGCCATGTCCAAGAAGAGGTACGTGTACGTACTTGCATGCCTACGTACGTGCGTGTATATATATATATACCATTTCACATGTACAACACATAAATACGCATGTCATGTATATATGTATTTGCCTATTTTTGCATGCAATCGATATGGTACTTGGGCGAGACTAGATATAATTAATTAATGACGGAAAAGTAATTATATATATAATGAGTACGTACGAACTACTTAAGAAGTTTATGTAACTGCCTGCATGTTATATATATATATATATATATATATGCATGCGTACGTGCAGGAATATGAGATTCTGGAAAAGCAAGTGCAGTGTGTGCTAAAGAAGTATGGGGGGTTCCACCTGACAAGAGGTAAAAAGGTATTGGAAATTAGGCCATCAATAAAGTGGAACAAAGGCCACGCCCTTGAATATTTACTGGACGCTCTAGGCTTTTCACACTCCAAGGATGTTCTCCCCGTCTATATTGGAGATGATCGAACTGATGAAGATGCTTTTAAGGTACCTACCTACCTACCTGGATATATCTATATCTATATGCACGTAAGCTTCATATATAAATGGATTATCAATATATATATATATAATTAATACATATACTAGCTAAAAGTAATACTACTTGCTACTAGCTTAGTTACTACCTAGTGTATATAAATTTAACTTGTAATAATGGTTATTTAATTATAAGCTTAGTTAGTTATAATTAACCAAATGATTGAAGGTTTTACGAAGCAGAGGAGAAGGGTTTCCAATAATAGTAACTTCGAAACCGAGGGAGACTGCGGCTTCCTATTCGTTACGCGATCCATCAGAAGTTTTATCGTTCTTGATCCGTATGGCAGACATCAACCAATTATCCTCATCACTGACCGATTAACTCATTCAAAGACGTGGCGGAATCAGAGACGTTAGAGGAAGATTAAATTAAATCAAGATAAAAAAATTTATTTATTCGATATTTGAAGTGGCTTTATTTCGGCCAGACGATTGAGAGGAGAACAATCGCGAATTTGCAAAGTTTAATATTTTATCACAAAATATAACAAAACTTTTTAAAATACTCATTTTGTCTCCAGAATGATGGGTTATGGACAAATTTTATACAAATTCGGTAGTCAAATAAGAGTCAAATAGTATACAATTGATTTTTATTTTGCTCCTATTGGTATGTATTTTAATTAACATTTAGATTTATGGAGAAATGAAGAATTCAGTTGAATAATTCATTTATGATGTGATTGATTTATTATTTGACTAAAATGCGATATAAATAATGATAAATAAATCAATATGAAAATTTATCTAATTAATTTATGTATTTTATACATACTTTTTGAAAATAATTTTATTTGTCACTTTTTTTTTGGAGTCGGAGGGAGTAAAATATAATACAGTGCAACTTCCTTCTACCCACTCAATTGACAATCACAAACCGCAATGAATGAGAAACGGTGCCAAATCCAAATGATCCGCATTTATTATACTAGCCTTATATACTATAGTGAAATGACTTTAATATCCCACCCCGCGTTTACTAGATTGATATATAGAATGACCCATGAAGTTTCCAATTATTACAAAAGCAGCTTACTTATTTAATCGAAATTCAAAGGTAACTGTACCACTAGTAGCAGTTCTTCGCATGATCCCTTGGTTTACGGCGCCGGAATAGGGGGATCATATGACCCCCCCACCCCCCTGATTCTGCCTCTGGTTGCAACTCCATTGAAGTTTTTCGTTTGTACATAAATACCGGTACATGTTATGTGTATACTGGTATATACTATAAAACTAGAAGTTAATTCAGAAATATATATATACTAAATGTGTGTGTGTGAGGGGGAAAAATGTACAAGCACTGTAGTACTTTAATTAATTTATCTCATACTTGACGGATAGCTATTAGGATTGATTTATTAGGATGGACGAAAAATTCAAAATCAGTTATATTTTATTAGATAGATGATGGACTTAAAAAAAATACTCCTATCTAGGTTAGCTAGCTATATGTTATTTTGGCATCTTTTCTTTTTTATTATCGTTGCCATCATATATATAAAAGCTTTCTCTAAACATAGCGTACTCTCTTTAATTCTTTGCAATTTTTTTTAAAAAAATCATGTATAAGAACAGTGGAGTTTGATGGTAACAAGACAAAGTCACCCTTTATGTTTAACTAGTATTTGTGTTACATTTTGTGGTTAATTAAAATAAATATTTAAATAAAAGTTATAAAATAGGGTTGGAAAATATGAGTCAACTGTAATTATTTGCAACCCAGTATAAGTTTTTCAAATTTGATTCTAAACAACTCTTAATCAACAACCACCTCTCCCTGATCGAGCAGGTAGCTGCTAGGGGCTGCCTTTTCAATTATTCTCCGACAACTCAGTGCCGAGTTGTAAAGAGTATTGGTCTCGAGTCAAGCCCAGACAAATTGTTCCCGGCCCCCAACGTTAGCAACAATATTGCTATGCTTGAATTGAAAAAAATCTAAATAAAAAAACGGTAAAAAAAGTTAATAATGAATGATCAAGTAAATACACTACACTGTCACTTCCAAATGCATAAAAGATAAAATTCAATCTACAGACTTAAAATGATTTTATTCCATTTTAATTTTAAACAAAACAATGTAAAAAAATCTAACTAATTGGCGGCAATGATTTACCGCCTACATAAAGGAACAGGTAAAAAAAGAAAACATAATAATACACACCATAGTATTAGTACTTAGTATAGTTCGTACATATACTATTATTTATTATATACAAGACAAAAGCCCTAGCAAAATAAAAGATCAACTCAAAACCGCCATGCTCTTACTTCTCTTTAACCATGGCAAAATGGAAGAAGTCAGTCAGTCAGTCTGATGCCGCTGTATGACAATAATGTTTCCGGTCGGTAGATGGTGTGTAGTAAAGTGACAACTAGTATCTTTCTGATTCAGATATAAGGAGGAGGGAAAGTTGTATCCCTCAACTGGTAATTCTTCAGTGTTGCTAATCTGGCAAAATAGTCAAACGCCCCCCCGTCACCAATCCACAAACCAACACCAATTAAAATATAGTATTAGAGCTGAAAACCATATGTTAAACCCAAAAATTGGCTACCTAATAACAGCAAAAATTATGGTCTTGAAATGAAAAACCACAGTTCAGCAGTGCACAACAAATAAACCAACCATACAACAAATTCCAGTCTACTCAATAATTAAACCACAGTACAAGCTAATAAGGGAAGTCGGACTTCATGGGCAGAAAGATTACTTCTTGCTTTATGGACCTCCTAAGTGTAAAAGAAAGCAGCATCCATTTAAACTCTGTAAATGAAATGTTGGATTTCTCAGACCTAGTAAATTATCACACCTGAAAACAGAGAAGCAATTACCTTTGATGTATTGGTGAAGATGGTAAATCTGGAGAAGAACAGCCAGAATCTACTGGAATATTCTGCTGCTCCTTAGCATCTCTTGATGAACTTTCGGCAAGATGCACCAGTTCATTTAGGTAAGAGAAATGCATAGGTCCAATAGAGCCAAACTTGAGCTGCTGCTCAGCTGGAGAGTCAACACCAATGTTTTGTTCATAAGGGTAAAACATAACCACGGAAGGAACGGTAGTGGATGAAGGAACAACTCCATTTGGATTCATTACTGGCAGAGGAAACATGCCATATGCTACATTCTTGGAGCCATGACAAGAGGAGTTTGAAGAGCTGATTGGACCATTCTGGGAATGGTTTGAATGCACCGTGTCAGGTCTAAATGAGTACCATGGGCCATCAGATCGACTTTTGTTTGCAATGCTTCGATCTATTCTTGTGTTTGGCCTTTCAACTTGGCTTCGACCTTGACCACGACCAGCAAATCGTTGTTTCGAGTTGATATTCCAGTTCAGGTCCCTATCAGCATTGTGACCCCATGCGATCATTGCTGTAGTCCCTCTATTATTCCTAGCATTTGAAGATTGCCAGTCCCTAGAAGAAAGTTTTTGCTGAAAACAGTAATAAAATAGTGAATACACTGGCGGTATGAAACATTCTATACTCCGAACCACATGTCAGGTGGTACTTGAAGTTAAAATAGTAGCAACAAAATAATAATCTGGCCAGTTTCAGAAATCTTTCCATTTGGAAAATACGACAAACATACAAAAATCCCTGGTATTAGATCCAATTTAACTCAACAAAGAGGAAATCCAATTACTGACATGTATCACTCTCTTAAGAGTAATGGTACAGTCGGTGGCCTGTGGTGGCACTTGTATTGGCAAGTATAGATGAGATAAACATGCCAGAGATAAAAATTACAAGTGGGTGAAGAAAGCATGCCAAAGTGACATTAACCCCTGGCAAAACCAAGGGCAACTGTAACTCTGTAAGCAAGATTCAGCAGCAGCAAAGTAAGCAAAAGCACAAAGAAACAACCCAATTCACAAAGTTAGAAAAAACATGCAAGTTTAAGGCCAAATGTTCAGCCATTTGAAGTGTGTATTCAGTTAATATAGTGGAATCATCAAAAGTGAAACTCATCGAGTATTAGCTGACCATAAAATGGAAAACAAACTATTGATGTTAAGCTTTGAACACAAGGAAACATGCTACATCCAGTTGAAAAGTTAATTATGCTGGCACCAGTAAGATACAAAATGCATTCATGAACAGAGAATAACACTTTCTCCCAGATAGATTAGATTACCGGATTAGGAGGTAAGTTCCAGTCCCACCGCGATATCTAGGTATTTCATCACATGAACTTTGATAAACACTTCCAGGTCTATTTGAACCGGGCTGGAGAGAGGCAGGAACTGAACCAGGACCATAACCCATAAGCTGAGTGAAAAGGTTGGCATTAGCAGAGAGAGGCCTTCCAGGACCATCCCATGGCAAATGGCCTTGAATATACATTGGTGGTACAACAGGGGAAGGGTAAAACATGTTCCCCTGATTACTTGGACTCTGGCAAAAGCGTCCATACTGCAGATTTTGCCAGTGGCTGGTGAAGTCACCATTTAGGATATCAGATTTGTTCTCTCCAGAAGACTCCACTGGGGCAGTCCCTTCCATATTAGTTTGACTAGAACATTGTGTATGCTCAAGGTTCTCGGTCAACCTTTGACCATATTGACTAATATGGGAGTTATTGAACTCCTCGTCCCTTTCAAAATGACTTCCAGACCCATCAGAGGATCTCATCTCAGTTGGGAAGTTATAAAATGGAAGCATAGTTACAAAAGGTACAGGTGGCCCTGCAGGATAAAATGCAAAGGGCAATGCATCATTGTTATCATATGTTCTCTGCCTTGAATCAGAACATACAGGCACTGGAGCAACATGAACCATTGAATATGATTCTCTCAACTCTTCTGGTTCATAACTAGGTATTTGATGGAACCGTATAATTGAAGGAGCAACATTTCCAGGAACCATGTACTCTGGAACTTCAGATTCAATAGTTGACGGTGGGATCCATTCTCCTCTGTCGTCATCAGCCTGTGGAGAAACATAGTCAACGGAGTCACTTTCATGTTGCCACCCATGCTTACATACAGTAGAATGTTCTGCAGATGGAACAGACTTCCTCTCCCCCCAATCCCGTACTGACTTAGAACTCTTCATTGATAATCCGTCACATGATGAACCTTCAGAAGACAGTTTGGATCTTGAGGAAGTGGCATTTGCAGCTGGCACGGACCCTTGACTGGGTGAGTGAACCTCACTTCGTCTTGTATTTTGACGTAGATGATTGTCACCATAATTTTCACTTACGCTTCTGTCTTCTTTTATTGACCCATGAGCTTTCATTAAATAATTTTCAGGGGTTGGCAGGTGAGTTGCAGATATAACAGTGGACCCTCCAGAGGAGAGTGACCTTTCCTCTTCCAGCTGTCGCGCTTGGAAATTCTCATCAGCAGGGTCAAATCCTTGGAGAGAATATGCATTCTGCTTGGACCACTGAACATGATCACTATGATCGTGATAGGTTTCCTTGCATATCAAACAATCTTCAATTGGATCAACAAGCTCCTCTTGATGATGGGAAGACATTCCTAAACTTGAAGTAAATTGAGATACTGGCATAGATACTAAACCTTGAGAATAACGCGTTTGTGAGGCCCAAGGCATCTCAAATTAGTGCTATTTGGAACGATACCACCTGAATTTCTATTAGCATATCCCAGGAAGCTAAAATTGAAGGTGACAATGGAACAGGTAAATGAGCAGAAGTCAAGTTCAATGGCATCTGAACACGACACTATGACCTCTCAAAGACGCCATCATGTTAACAAGATCTTGTTCTTCCTGATGCATCTGCATTGTCTCACTAACAGAGGTTTGGTCTTCTTGCATGGCATTTAATCCAGATTTACTGTAATACCTATTTGAGGCACTGTCTGAATCAACAGCAGGCTTAAACTCTGAAGGATGAAATCTGTTTTGAAGATGGAATTTCTTCCCTCAAAGATCTTGCACTGTTGTCATCTGAAGCTTCAAGGCCTATGTTTCTCCTGCTATAATCCAACCTTGTAACGGTAGCCTGCTCTGTTATTGATTCTGATGCCCAGTTATGTCTGCCTTTGATATGAAATTTCACTATATTTTGTAAGCTCGGGACTTGAGTGCGCCCTTGCAAAGTGATACCTAGAATTCATTTTGTTCCCCAGGTAATCCGGTCTACAATTTCTCCACTTATCAATATGCACATTGAGGTTACTATTATAACCTGGTGGCATCTGATGGTTCTGATTAGAAGCCGTCAAGCAAGTTAAGCTGGCAAATTTCTTCTGGCTCTGTGAACCAGCCACATTATTAGTGGTCCTAGAATTACATTTTAAGAGTTGTTTGCCTTGCTGGGAAAGAACACCATTAGCAGCATGAGAACCACGATTTTCCTCAAGCTTAGATTCATGCCCAGTACGTTTCTCTTTAACTTTCTTGCTGCTTGAAGAATTTCTAAGATTATTAAACCCGTTGACATGATTCATATTAAGACACTGTAGACCGTAAATATCAGAATTCTGTGCATCAGGACGATGGCCTTTACCATGCCTATCCCATGTGTTCAAGAAAAAGCGATCGATTTCTACAATGATATTCTCTTTAGGACAGTCAAGTAATCTGGCTAGTCTTTGGGCCCCGGAAAAAGCAAAGGCACTACGATTCTAAAGAAATTACCTGCAAAAAACAGGAACAAAAAGTTTTGACAACATAGAGTAACAGATATAAGAACATTTGAGTGACTAAAAGCTCGCTCATGGAATAAGCATATATAGAATTTCACAGATGGGTTTTATTTCAAGCCAATCAAATGGCAGAAAATACATTCAGGCTCAGTTGAACAAAACTTGATGCTTCTATAACCTCAAACCAACCTCCAGCTCGCGTAAACTACTTATAATTCTGCTGAATCACGAACTCAAGCTCAACTTGTTAGCTCATGCATAATCAAGTTAATAGAATCTTTATCAAACATTTGCTATTGAAGGCATACATATTAACCGACTTCCATGAGCAACAGCCACTCAGAATTCAAAATTTTAGGCAGAAAGACAAAAGCTAATAAAAGATACTACCAAGTTACTACATCGAGAATCTGAGATTCTCAAAAAGTGTGCATAAAACCTAACAAGAATATTTTCTGATAACGAATATTTGATAGAGAGAACAGTGCGCTACGTTGGGATTTCATAGGTATAGTTATAGATGGGTTATGAAGGTGGATTTGCTTGTACAGAATGAAAAGGTCAACTTTTTTGAGAAACATCAGGAAGCAGACTTTGGCTCTTGCAGTACAACTCATATGAAGGGAAAGAAATGACAGGATTTCTCAGACAGCTAATATCTCCAATTCCAACCAGAACATTGAAATAATGCAAATGGAATTCTTGTCTCGAAAGTTGTTCATACATAACGTCATAAAATATTATTATTATTATTATTATTATTATTATTATTATTATTATTATTATTATTATATACATTATAATAGTAATATAGTAATAATTTGATCTTGAGTGTACAATATAAATACCTTTACTCACACTACGCCCAAGGTTATTGTTTGTACGCAACGGATCGATAACATTAAAATGTTTAGAAATGAAGGATAGCTCGTTATTTTCTTGACCTCCAGGAAAAACAGAGTATACAGTGCTACAAGCACGGAGAAATACTTTGCTGAGTAATAACTCTCCGCCGTCCTTCCGAGGAGGGTGAGCTGTAAGATATTTTTACAAAAGAAGAATCAGAGGCAACTGGTGCAAAATGTTCTTTTAAATAGAATGTCATATCAGGAATTTAGGTAATGAATGGTATATTATGATTCCTTCATTACCTATTACATCAGGAAGTGAACTAATGGGTACTGGACCCCAGAGACTAACACAAAAGTTTTCCCAGTCAAATTTACTGAAGAACTCTAGAAAACGGTAAAGTACCTATAAATTCATTCAAGTAAAATTCTTTATTAGAAAGGTAAAAACAGATACAAATTTGATTAATAAGAACTGTAAGAGATAACTACATTCACCTCAAGAGGTCCTGTAAAGTCATTGTTGAAAACATGAAATATGTACAAAACCAAGGTTTCCAAAGCATAAGTTGAAATGAGTCCATGATGAGCACCCAGTATACGGCTCTCATAATAACACCAAGCTTTGATCAATATGACACTGCGCTTGAATAGATGATTTTGGTTTATCAAACTGTCAACCTTAAAAAGTGAGAATTGTCTGTTAGTGAAAACAAACTGCAGACACACACACAGAGTATACAATCCACATCCGCAAAGTAATCTTGAACCCATGTTTCTAGGTTTAGGTTACCTCCTCAAGGAAGCAAAGTGCACATAAACCACCAAGCTGATTAAAGGATATGTCCACAACAATCTTTCCTACAAGGCACTTTATAATCTTAACCTGCAAATCAAAAGCAGCAGCAAAGTATATTTCACTGAGAATGCTAATTGATATGCCAACAAATGTTTATGCCAACAAAGGATATGACATTTGACTTTTTTAGAAGAAAATGATTATGTAGAGCTCATAACAAAAATGCATCCCAGAAACCATTGGTCATTCTTAGATTATTTTGCTACAGTCATAAGCATAATTACGGTCAAAAAATTTTGAGAAAGAAGATTACGTAGAGCTTCTCATAACATAATCACCCCAAAATCAATAGTCATTTTCAGATTACGTCGTTACAGTTATATACACTGAAAAGTTGGCTAAAGAAGGATTAACAGTTTAACAATATCAGACCAAGATAGAATTATAACACAATGTGAGAAGCCTCTCTTTCATCTTATTGAGGACACTAAGAATTCCAACCGACTTAAGTGGAAGCAAATGGAAATTAGATTTCTTTTGCAGGTTTAGACTTTAGAGTATATCATATGCTGGTACAAAAGCAGACTGAATTATATGTAAAACCCAAATTTTGTTATACACGATATTGTTACCCACTTACCCCTTTATTCGCAAAACATTTCGAAAACTTCCCTCCTTCAATTTCTTCATATTATTTATTCAGAGCATTAACAAATTTCTTAGTAATTTAATATTTTCACCAACATTTAATCACAAAAGTCTCAACATTGTTCGCCAATATGGAATTTATTTATATATGAGTCAGTGTATTTAGAACCACATTCTTTAGTAATTTCCCTTGCTATTTGCCAGCCACTACAATTATCTTTTATAAGGAAAAAAAGAATAACTTAAAGAAAATGTCAGCTATTGCAAATTACATGGAGACCAATCCTCAAGAAACAAAAATTCATATATGCTGCCTAGCACCTACAGTGTTCATGAACTAGCAGCAGCTTGCAAAAAAAAACTTATTCATATTTCACAAAATCTTGATAAATCAGAAGTAGCAAATGGGAGTACTAGTTATTCCAAACAAATATTTCAATGAAGAAAAATATAAACACAAGCAAACTTCAGTTAATAGTTTCAAAGCCAACGCAAAACCAAAAGGTTTGGACTAGGAATCTCCATATTTTAATAACGGAAATTAACTAAATAGCCAATTTACATACACAAACTAAGGATGTCAGTTATAACTCGGTTTAAGTAATTGAAATATTCACTAAGCTAATCCCAATTGATTTTCCACTTAAAAAAATCCACTAAAACTTGTAGGGCACATATCTTAGAGCAGCCACTTTATGCAATGGTACCAAATGTTATACTGTGTCCAGCCCAAACATTCAAGCATTAACAATATGGTTGTTGTTAATATCAAGGTTTTAGCAGTTGTATTCCAACCCCACAACCCCGCAGTCCCGCAGTCCTCCAAAAAAGAAAAATTAGAAAATAGAAAGTAAAGAGACTGATTGATTACATGGGTGCCAGAGCAATTAATATGCAGGAAGCAAAAAAGAAAATTTCCAGATACCAAAGATTATTATACAGGGAGAGAAAGCATGTGGAAAATGATACTACCCCTGTTCCTCAAAAAGAGTCATTTTGACTTTTTGAAGTCAATTTGAAAAATACTAAAATACAAAATTGATATAAATTCATTTGAGTTTAGTCAATAAAATTGTTGATATTGTAAACTATCTGAAAAGTATTACTAATTACAACATTTGGTCTTTAAAACTTAAATGAATTCACATTAACTTGAACTTTAGGATTTCACAAATTGACTTCTTAAAGTTAAAATGGGACTCTTTGTGAAACAAGATGCCTTCATAAGATAATTAACAAGACCATGGAAAGAACTTGATTAAAAACATAAATTATCAACAATCAATGAAATAACATTGGGAGTCGAAATAATGTCAATATTCCAGCTGAAAATGGTAGATCATTAAATCATAGAAAAACTGGAATTTCACACATCACATGCACAGGTTTCTTGGTTTGACCAACCTCTGCTTGTATGTACTGAACCTCTTTCACACGGAATTCAGCATTTTCACTCTTCTCCTTGTTCTCAAGCATATCTCGAACCTCATTAGCCCAGGTGTCCTTTAGATTTTGATTTTTACTGAATGCAGTTAAATCAATGTCCCCATCAGGTAAGTAAGTCTTGAGGGGAACCGACCCAAAGGTAAATACCTATAAACAAGAAAAAATTAAAATTAAACTAAAAAAAAATCATCACTTCAAAGCCATGGTGAGAAACAAGTTGTAGACGTTTTAATTTATTTTTTGTTGCAATAAATTAGATCGGCAGAGAATATGCATGATAAAGGACATATTCATCTTAGTAATATCAACCTCAATTAGGATCATTTTCCTATTTGAGAAATTACTAAATGCAACAAATCAAAAAGAATAAATATATTAGTACTAACAAATGGCCAAACCAAGATTTGCATTAAGAAAACTGATCTTCAAGATATATACAATATAAATGTCTATAGCTATATGCCTATTTATTTATTTATTTATTTGATAGGTAATTTGGCCCCAAGTATGGAAATTAGAACCAGTTACCTTGAACTGTATACACCTTCTATCTGCTTTCTCAGGAGTTTTTATTTTATACATATCCTTTCCCACTGAACCTTAACAGTGAACCCACTAATTAATTTTCCATCAAACCCAAGAAGAAAGTTCTCTTTGCCCTATTTGAAGGAAAACTAATCTCCACAAATTATCATAAGAGTCTGCAGCAGAGCAATAAGCCATAATCAAAGTGTCTTATCCTATTGTCTTACATCACCGTATGTTCTGGATTTTGATAATGTCTTTCATTTTTCCATAATTTTGGTCATCCATATAATTTTCCACACTCAATAATTTCTACAGCAGATCCTAAATAATCATAGCAGAAAGTAAAACAAAGAATAGGAAAATAACTATTGAGTACTATTCTGTGGGCATCTTTACTACATTTGGCACATAATTTAGAAATAAATGTACTTGACCAAGTTTATTTTTATTTCTCATTATACCTTCAATAGTGCATTGCTATATGGAATCGGATTCACAAAGTACTTTTCTGGTTAATACAACTTATATGCAGAACAGAAGTAAAACAGCAACGATAGACTCGGACAAGATATTTTATTTTGCATTACTACAGGATCAACATGTATTAGCAAGCAATCTGTTATTCTGTTCTTACCACAGCAACTTAGTGACATACAGAAATGTCAAAGTCTACAGCTAAGCAAGAAAGAAAGCAGGCAAAAATTAAAATTTCCACCTGGCAAGAGAAGCACTTTGCAATGAGCTGCTGCACGTAATCTGCCACTGCATTTCTTCGGTCCTCAGAGGGTTGGTCAGGCTGAATGCGAGCAATCAGCTCAGCAATCCTCTCTTCAGCTAATGACCATCTTTCCTCGTCAGGCATTCGGGTCACAAAGGCTGCTTCATCCGTAAAAGACCATTAGGATAAAAGCCATTTGGCTGAGAGCAACCTCATGACTACCCATGCAAATCGCGCCCCTGTTCTTTGATTGCTATTTAATACCAATTTCCTATCTTCTTTCCAGAACGATACAGCAAGGAAAAGCAGAACACGGTAATATGAGTAATTTATTGCATGAGAATTAGAGTGAAGTGGAAAAACCAAAATCCGGAAAGAGCAAGGCAAGGAAAGTCCTCTTAATCAGCACAACTGCACAAGTATAATGTTACTTTAATTTTTCTATACCTTTCACTATTCCTCATTCTTTTCAAGCTCCAAAGTAGAACATGCATTTGAATTTTATTGGTTTTCTTGAGAATGGAGTCAGACCAAATAGTTAATTACAAACAGTAAAATGTTGAATGTATCTGTTCTCTGAGTTAAAAAAAATAAGAAAACAAACAGCTATCCATGACTATCCCACAACAGCTAATAAGGGCAGTCCTTCAATAAATCTATCATTGCCAACTGTTACATTGCTTGTATCGAGTACTATCAAAAAGAAGAGAAATACATATTTGCTTACTTACATTGAGAATATTAAAAATAACAAATAAAATAAAAACCCAAAAATTCGATAACCAATCAAACTCGGGCACATTGAAACCCTAAGCGAAAAAACTTTCAGGAAAAAAAATTACAATTGAAGATACCTTACAACTCCTTGAAAAATCGAATTTGATCAACTCATATATCAGGACCTTGGAAATTTTTACAGAGCTGGGGATTCCTAATTAACAAACAGAGTTCATGTGATTTTGACCCACAGATGAAGGTTTTCTTGAATGTCCGATAACAAATAGGATAATTATAAAATTTTGTAGGAGTATTTGACAGTGAAATATTATATGGAGAGAGATAGAGTTAAAAGCGAAAAGCTTAGACGAAAGGGTTTTACTGTGGTCAAGTGTGTTTGGTTTCAGTCTTAAGCCAAAACCCAGAAGGAGGGGAAGGCCTTGTTAAATGTGTTCTTACAAGTGTTTTAACCACCGGGAAAAATATTCTTGTTAAGTAGCAAAATTTTAAATACTAGTAGTTCAATAATTTTTTAAAAAAAACTTTTGCTTTGATAATTTCTTTCTTTATGTGGAGTTTTTCCTTTCCCTTTGAAATGTGTTTTATGACTGCTTTTTTTTTTTATGAAAAGATTTTATTATCATCTTTTAAAAGATTTTACTTTATTTTAAATATTTTTTTTTCAGTACAGTACAGATAAATCGTTTATATTTGAATTTTGCATTATCATGATTGTCTGTTCATCTGCTCATATTGAATAATTAATAAGATATGTATATTCTGTTATATATGGTGTCCACCCGCTATTGGTATTATTAGTCTTTTTATGATTATGTGTTATTTTGTTTAAAATTATTATATTTTTTAATTATTTGTATTATAAACCTTTTATCATTTGTAATAATTTACATTTTTTAATATATTTCAATTGTTTTAATGTTTGAAAAATAAAAGACAATGATATAGCAATTATAACATTAATTAGTTATCCAAAAAAAATACTAATTTAGGATTGTATAATACTATTATTATAATGGTGTAAACTTTGTATATTTTTTACAATTAATATTTGATTGTGTTATCTACCTAACTATATTTATATGACTTAAATATGATTTAGTATCCTAAACTATTGGTCATATTCCATTTTGATGATCCACTTTTTTAATTTTATCAATTAGATGATTGAACTATTGATTTTTTTCAATTCCATTCGATTTAGACTACTACGTCAAAAATTGTTGATGTGACTATTTGAGGGTGCATAAATCAAATGATGTGTGTAAAAAAAATAATTTTTTATTTTGAGATTAAACATTATTGATATATTGAAGCAATATTTTAAAACCCGGACCGAATTGGCGGTCGGACCAGTAAAAATTGGAACCGGTCTGCCTTATGGTCCGGTTTGGCACAGTGACCCGATTTTGGTCAAAATTCAGGTTGACCCGTTGACCACCGGTCCAACCGGTGAACCCGGATAATTGACCCAGTTGACCCGATTTTTATTTTTTTTAATTTACTATTAAAATTAATCATTTAATATTGTAACTCATCTTTATTATGTTTTAGTTCATGAAAAACGAGATTTTTAATATTTTTATTAATTACTAATAATATATATTTTTATATATTGATAACGTCACTTAGTCAATAACGGTTCGACCACTGGTTGGACCAGTGATCCATCCATCTGGTACTTTTTTTAGTTCCATAAACGATTTGGTTATGAGAACATTATATTGAAAGGTAAAATGGTCAAAATAATCAAAATCAATTGACAAAACCGATAAAATAAAAAACCAAAATAATAAAAAAAAACCTAACTCGTAGAATCAAAACCGGGTTCAGCTTTATCAAAATCCAATATAAAATCCAAACAAAAACAATAACAAGATTAAAAATCAGATCAAAATAGATGAATGATATTTGAGATGTTTATTCTGTTTTTAATTCTAAGTTTTAAAATGTGACGCTTTTTTATATTCCGACCTTCTTAACTTGATAAAATGATTTAACTAATTTTAAAATGATTTTTTTAACACATAAGCATTATCATGTCAAGTTGTCAAAGTCATATCATCAATTTATGACGTGGCATTTTAATTGAATTAAAATATAAAAAATTAATAATTTAATAACTTAATTAAAAAAATTAAAAGGTCAATCACCGAAATAAAAAAATATCAATAATTTAAAATATTATTTCATATTTAAGCGTGTTTATATATATATGGCAAAAAGCACTTTTTAGCCACTGTGGTTATAGTGTTTTAAACAATTAGCCACTGTGCTTTTAAAATATTCAATTAGTCCACTGTAATTTTTAAAAATGTTCAATTAACCCATTCCGTCCAATTTTGCAGACAGACGTTAAAAAATATCCTACGTGGCTTTTTTGAAAAAAATAAATATTGCGTGTATTTGCTGACTGGGCGGCTTTTCTTACGTGGCTTTTTTGAAAAAAAATAAATATTACGTGGCTTTTTTGGAAAAAAATAAATATCTCAATGTGGCTTTTTTTTTCCTTTTATCTCTTTTCCAAATAATACAAATAATATATCAAAATTTTATATATATATATAATATGTATATTTTATTTTAAAATAAAATAAAAATACTTTTATATTTTAAAATACTTATAAAAATTTTAAAATAAAAATATTTTTATATTTTAATTTCTTTCTTTTATTTACTTAAATATTTATAATATGTATAATATTAATAAAAATTAATATTATAATATTTATAATTAATATGTATATTTTTTAAAAAAATAAAAATAAAAATATTTTTATGTTTTAAAATACTTATAAAATTTTTAAAAATAAAATATTTTTATATTTTATTTTATTTCTTTTTCTTTACTCTAAATATTTCTAATATTAATTTTATTAATATTATAATATTTATAATTAATATGTATGTTTTTTTTTTGAAAAATAAAATAAAAATACTTTTATGTTTTAAAATACTTATAAAATTTTTAAAATAAAAATATTTTTATATTTTATTTTATTTCTTTTTCTTTATTTAAATATTTATAATATTAATAAAATTAATATTATAATATTTATCTTCATATTCATCCATAGCTCCAACTTTCAGACTTCAAGAGGTCCACCACTTTTTTTACATGACAATGGGTGGGGAGGCGATTTGCCTCATCACACTTATAGCTCCAAATTTCTAGACAAACCAAAGCTAGAAATGGCTAATAATAGTGGCGATAAGGAATTGAGATTTGAAGGCATTGCGGAAGAGAGAGAAAGGTGTATAATGGTTGTGCTGCTACCTCATTTTTGTTCTCGTGCTTTTTTGATTTTTGAATTATGGAGCTTCACATTTTCCATTGTTGTGTGGGAATAAAGCTAATGCCAGGGTTTAATTAACTAAGCAGTTGGTCGAATTTTTTTTAAATCAACGCCTCCAACAAAATTTCACCTCCAACAAAGGATGACGAGTAAAGCAGCAGTTTGACGCATCGAATCAGAAGATTGATTTAGGGTTTCATTGTTTGGAGGAGTTTGAGGAGGATTCCAGGGGTTGGTGAAGCCATTTGAGCTCAATTTTTTCAGAGATAGAAATTGGGGATGCAATTGAACACCAGCATTTGACCCTTTTAGAATGTATATGCGTATTTGGGCCGAATTGACCGAGGGAAGAAGATGAGCCACATCAAGATTTACATGTCACTTTTTTTTTATTATTTTTTTTGAATCGCCACATATGATATTTTTTAACGTCTCATTCTGCAAAATTAGACTAATGTGTTAATTGTACATTTTAAATAGTATAGTGGGCTAATTGAATAAATTAAAAGCACAAATGTGACTAATTAGTTAAAACACTATAATCACAAAGTGGCTAAAAAAAATTTTTTTTATATATATATATATATATATATATATATATATATATATATATATATATATATATATATATACTATAAAGTTTTCACGGAGGCTTCGCCACAAGTTGGTGGAAATGGATCAAACTTTTCCCCTCTTTTTAACTCATAATTTTAGATATATTATTATTTTGTTCTTTATAATGTTAATTTTTTATATTTTATATTTATTTCTTTAAATTTTATAAAACTTTTATTTTATCTCACATAATTTATTCGTGTGGAGCGACGACTAGTTAGAATAAAGTCATTGACACGTTACTACGAAAAATTCTTATACATATATATAAGAAATTAATATTTTCACAAGGCAGAATTTTCCTATATATATATTGTATTCGACTGAAATTTAACATTCTTGCTTTGGCAAGAATGGATCTTAAGAAGTCATGCAAAGCCTTATGAATAAAATTCTTATATTTTTCATGCTCTTTTGTATTTATACAATTAAATTATTAAATTAACTCATAATGGTTTGGTATTTAAAATGAACTTAGATATGGCATATTTTCTTTTGCATGTTCCAAAAGGTGATGCCCGCAGAAGAAGAAAGAAGAGTTCCTAATTCCATTACTATTACGATTAATTCATTACACTGATACCCCTTCCGACCCAAAAAATAAAAAAGTCTAATTTGATTTATCAACTTTACTTTTAGCAGATTAAATAAAATGGCCCAATAAAAAATTTGTTTTTTATTTATTTTAAGATTAAATAATTATATCTAAGTGTGTTTTTTTGTAAATTTAGTATACATCAAAGTTAAATGGTAAAAACTTAGTGTCATTCTAGATATCCGAGTTGGGCCCAAGAGGAGGATGGACAGACAGTAAATTGGTTTTGGTCTCTCTGCCTCAGATTTCTTATAAAATTAGTTGGGCATGGGCCTTAAGCCCCCCTATGAAGGATCGTCTGCCTGCATTTGTCAAGTTGATTTCACAACTCCTGATCCTGATCCTGAATCAGCAGTACTATACTATTATATATATATATATATATATATATATATATATATATATATATATATATATATAGTTTTATTATTATTTTAGGTAGTCCCAACTTAAATGTCTATTTATCTTAAATAATCTATTTTTTTTACAATAATTTGCCTATAATACCCTTATTATTAATTGTTATATTTCAATTCTCTATCCATATTTATGGAGCATCACTAGTAATGTGCAAAAAATTATGCAATTAAATGAGAATTTAAATATAGACAATTTTTGTCATTTTTTTATCTTTCTTAATATGCGCAAAAAATCAATCAAGACTTTTATCCTGGGACGGAGGGAGTACTCGTCATCTGATTTTTCTCGATAGATATTAATTGTGCAATACGTACATTGCCAAAAAAAATTAAAAAATTATAGCAAAATATATATTTGAATATTACATAGTAGGGTTCCTGCAACTTTCAAATTGTTTGGCCTTAATTATTTAATGCAATATGTATGGATTAATGGATAAGATGCTGCAAAAGAAAGGGGAGATAAAAACCAAAAGAAATGAAAAGGCAAAAAAACTTTCAAATTGTTATAATAATGATTCCCTCAAGATAAGGGAACCACTTCTCTCTCTCTTCTGCTTTCTTGTTCCCCACTCCATGATCTCCCTCCTTTTTTCACTCATTCTCATACTCTCTCTCCTCATCTTCCTCTCCTTCATTCTCTATATAAAGGAAGGAAATACAAAAGGAAAGACACACAGAATTCTCTGAAGAATTTTCTCTCTTTCTCTCGCTTATTCTCTTTAAATTTACGCAAAGAATTATAAGAGTTTAACCAATCGAGATTTTAAAAATTAAATTCTTGCAATTTATTATTATACTACTCACAATGTGCCACCAATAATATAATTTTATTCTTATAATTGCCATTAAATTACATTATTTACAATGGTACCATCTATCCTCGTTAATCTTACAAGACTTGGTGGGAACCTTTTATTTATTATTTTGCAATTAATATTTACGAGAATATCTCGTCGATTGTGAATTTCACCTGACCTGGTTCCATTATTTATTATTTCGCATTTATTATTCTGTTAGAATATCCTGTCTGTGTGTTTTACATCGGACCTGGTTCCGTCGTTAGTATTCTGTTGAAATGATCTGTTCTAAGTAGATTACCGCATGGCGGATGAAGATCCATTTGCAGTTTTGTATATATATATATATATTTTGTAATAGTATATACACATTAACGATTGCATATTCTTTTTACTAAGATAATATGCTAATAACATATATATAAGAATATTTATATTTGCACTTTATTACCACATGAAGTCGTGATTTAGTTTATTTTTATATATATCATACATGCAATTATTTATTATTTTAATAAATAATAAAATTGTGTTTTAACCCAGAATAGATGGCAAACTTAGCAAAAATAGATTTTTCTATTTTGAAAATATCCGAGACAACTATTTGGCTTGGGCACTTGATCAGTAATTGCACCTTAGTGCAAATGAGTTAGAAAAGACCATCAATCGTAAAATACTGACTACTTTCGCATAAAATGCAAAAGTCATAATTTTTCTTCATCACTATATTGATGAAGGATTAAAGACTGAGTATTTAACAGTTAAAGATCCTTTGTCTTTATGGAAGCAACTGAAGGAAAGATTTGATCACCAAAAATTGGTTGTTCTCCCTAATGCCAAATTTGAGTGGCTTAATTTAAGGCTACAAGATTACAAATCAATTACGAAATATAGTTTCAATGTTTATAGAATAACCTCTACTTTGGCTTTGTGTGGAGATCCAGTTTCTGAATCCCAAATGTTAGAGCAAACGCTCTCAACTTTTCATCTCACCAACATGATTCTGTCACAACAATATTGACAGAGTAAGTTCATAAAATTCGATGAATTATTATCATCCTCCTTGTTGCGAGAAAAGAATATTGAATTATTATTAAAAACCATCAATACGGCCAACACAAGCTTTACCCCATTGTCGGATATATTAAAGACGTCATTCCAAAGCAGAATAAGCGTGATAATAGATGGTCATATAAAAAAGAAGCCTTTGGGACGAAAGAATAAACGAGGCTATCGTGAATAACAAATTCGAAATGCGATAATTGAAGCCACTAGAAGTGGCGTTGTCTGAGTCGGGTAAAAATAAAGAAAATACAACACGTAAAAAATAACAAATCGGATGTTTGTTTTAGGTGTGGGATGAATAGCATTCGTCGCAGACTGCCGACGCCGAGACATCTGCTAATTTATTCCGTGAGTCTCAAAAGAACAAAGTAATGGGGCGAAACAAACTTTGTTAATCATCAATTGAATATTGTTAATGATTCACCAATGACCAAATAAATGAGGAAAAGGTTGATGATATTATCGAACCTTCCGAGAGTATCTTTTGGGATATCGTTTAATTTCTTTGTTTTAATTAAACACATTGCATGTATAATATTATTAGTTTTCATTCTATATGTGGTATGTGTTTTTCATGAATAAAATTATATTTGAAATGTAATTTTTCTTATTTATGTTTTTATATGTGTCGACCATTTTTTTAATGGATATGGAGGATATATGTTTAGCAGACAGTGCAACAACTCATACAATCCTTCAATGAGAAATATTTTTCACAACCGATCAAAGCTAAAGGAAAGTAGAACTATTTACGGCACATCAAATTTAATCGAGGATTTGGAAAAGCTAGTTTCTTTGCTACCAAATGAGACACACAGTTTTTTATCAAAAATGCTCTATATTTTAGTAAATCAAGAAAAAATTGCTTAGTTTTAAGGATATTCGACTAAATAGTTTTCACATTGAAACAACCAATGAGAATGATAATGAATATCTTCTCATTACTTCTACTATTTTCGGAAAAAGAATATCTTAGAAAAACTTCATTCAATTTCTTCCGGATTATATACTATGAAAATTAGAGCAATTGAGTCTCATATCGTTATGATTCCAAAAATCATAGATCCCAAATCACTTATGCTTTGGCATGAAAGACTTTGGTCATCCGTGTACTTCTATGATGCTTCAGATTATTGAAAATTCTACCTGGTCATCCTCTCAAAGATAAAAGGGTTTTCCTAAGTAGTGAATTTTCTTGTTCTGCGTGTTCTCGAGAAAAATTAATTGTCCGACCATCACCAGTAAAAGTTTATAAAGAAGCCCCAAAATTCTTAGAGAGAATTCAAGGAGATATTTGTGGACCTATTCACCCATTGTGTGGCCCATTTCGATATTTCATGGTTTTAATAGATGCTTCAACTAGATGGTCTCATGTTTGTCTTCTCTTTTCTCGAAATTTTGCCGAATTTGAGTAGGATTTTTCAAATATAATTCGAATTCAAGCTTTCAATTCGAAAGATTTAAATTATTTTTTTCGAGTCTAATTGAAGTAGGCTCTCATCGGCTCGGTTCGACTCGTTTACATCCTTAATTGTATTATGGAAAAATTTCAGTTCCATAAAATATTAAATATTTTTTTTAGTTGTTTTAAAAAAAAAAAAATTTGGGTCCGATTTTTTGATCGTGTTAGGACACGATCCATTCTCAGATATATATATATATATATATATATATATATATATATATATATATATATATATATATATATATATATATATATAGTATGAAAGGATCAAGAAAGATTCTCTTTATCTAAAGATTTTTTCTTAAATAATATTTTTTTATTAAAACTACGTCGTTTTATAAATTTTTAAAAGAGAGTGGTCCCACTTATTTTTCTTTTATTTACAAAAATAGCTCCCGTCATTATATATATAGTATGGTTTCTTCAATTATATGAGGAAAGGGACTTCCAGAAGTCATTTTCAACATATCAATAATTTCCATTTCAAGGCAAACTGATAAGAAATCCAGTGATTGGTTAGAAAAAAGAAAAAAAGAAATGCGTCGTCGATGCTCTGATCACGCCGAAAGGTGCAGCGTTTGGTTGGGTTTGGGTGAATGAAGTATTCAGATCCATTCTTGTCAAAATTAAAAATATTAAATTTCAGTTGAATATAGCAAATATAAATATATATATATATATATATATATATATATATATATATATGTTAGAATAATTAATTAGGTCTTTTAATCACAAATAAATAAATAAATAAATCCAAATCCAAATCTCCAGAATGAAGGCCAGGAACGAAAAATGTAGTTAGGCCTTTTGCTGAATTAATTTCACCATGCCAATTACCGATAAAATTAAGATTCACCAACTTCTTTAGTTGCATGCATTTTCTCATATATATATTTCATTATCCAAATAAATATGTGCATGCAGCAGCAATAATGCTTGCTTAATTTGTTTCAAAGTACAAAATTTATTAATCTATGCATGCAAATCTTAAATAGTGGATTGACAATTAAAAAATATAATTGAACCATGCATGCATGCATGTTTCAAGTAATAAGTATAATAAAGTAAAGTACTGAAACAAGAATATTTATTTATTTATGATTTTGGATGAGAATGAAACCCACATTTATTTTTAGTCACGTCTGTCTTAAATTACCTTCAGTCACGTCTTATAATTGTTGTACATTTTACTTACTTTTTTATTCTTAATAATTGTTCTCTTTTTTCTTTTTGGATGATTATGTATCAGTACGAGTAGCAGTAATTTGATAAAGGATAGATTTAAAGTAAAATCCACCTTCGGTGCTTGTTAATTGCCAACTCAGTCGGCTTTACTTTAAATCGATCTATATATCCTTTATCTTTAATTTTATACATTTTTATGGATAATACTTTTTTTCTTTTTGGCTTTTTATGGATAATACTGCAGAAGCAGCACTAATTTGTATATATGAAAGAAGGGGTAAAATACAAAATTCAATTAACGAATTTTAAGAGTTTTTGGGTATTAGTTTTTTTTTTTTATCAACATAAATCGAGCTTTTTTATTAAAAAATTGGACTTTGAACCCAAGTGCATACGTGTGTGTTGACTTAACACGTAGTGCCAATGTGGCACACATTGATGGCCTGACGTGGACATTTTAAATTTTATTTTACATGTGGCGAGCTGACGTATGGAATTTCAGCCCAATGACCATCTGAGCTACAAGGCCTACTTGTTATCTTTTTACAAGGATTAATATTTATAACTAAATTAGATCTGCTAATAGAATAATGTTGTATCAATTCGAGCAATTAAGAGTTGTTTTGTATTAGATAATAATAATAATAAAAACAACAATAATAATAAAAAAATAATTATTATTACTATTATTATTATTATTACTATTACTATTACTATTATAGTTATAATTAGTATAATTATTATTAATATTATTACTATTACTATTATTAATATTATTATCATTAGTATTATTATTATTATTATTAATATTATTGTTATTATTATTTTTATTATTATTGTTATAGTTATTATTATTATTATAATAATAATAATAATTATTATTATTAATATTATTTTATTATTATTATTATTAGTATAATTAATATTATTAATCATATTTTGATTGCGATTTGCTAGACAAATAATGTAATACAAAAAGTTGCTTATAGAGTTTTATTAATATTATTATTATTAATAATAAATATTATTAATAAATAATAATAATATTAATATTAATTATACTAATAATAATAATTATAACAATAATAATAAAAATAATAATAATAATAATATTATTACTAATATTAATAATAAGTATACTAATAATAATAATTATAACATATATTGAGCAATATTATTGCTCAAATTAATAACACGTTTATTTCTAAAAAGAACGGACTATTTTTCACCAGACACAAAAGCCAGCAAGATGTATGTAAGGCTGTAACGAGCCAACACAGTTCGGATTCGATTCGGGCTCGACTCGAAAAAATACGAACGAGACTCGGATTCGTTAATAATATGATCCAAATCTGAGCATTAAAAATAGTTCGAATAAAAATATGAGTAGAATCTAAGCAAGGTTATACTCGACTCGTTTAAAATTCAAACTACTCGAATTTTTTATTGTGATTCGATACATACTCGGTTAATACATATTCGATTAGATGTTCAATACATTCTCTTATAATATATACAAATTTAAATCAAATTAGGATAATTAATTATTATTTTGTTTTGTTTTTAATTTTAATTGTGATTTTATATATGTAAAGTGTAATAATAAATATATTTTCTTATTTTTAAATAAAATAACAAATTCAATTTATAATTATATTTATTATGTGGAGACTCGAATTCGAGCTTGAATTTGAAGCTCGTGAGTAGTTTGAATAAATATTCGAGTCGAGTCGGATCGAATTCGAGTAATAAATATTCGAGTCAAGTCGAATCTGAGTAGGATTTCTCAAATATAATTGAATTTAGTAGAATTCGAGTCTTAATTTATCATTTAAAGTCGAATTGAGTAGCTCTCATCCGGCTCAGTTCATTCGTTTACACCCTTAGATGTATGTATTCGAATGCATTGCCAGATCAATCGATGGACTGTTAACGTATTTTTAGATATTAGAAAATTGTTAGGGAAAAAAAGGGCAAAGAAAAACAAATGGAAAAAAGGAAAAAAAGGAAAAAGAAAATTATTCATAAATTATTTTTATTTTTATTGTTATAATTATTATTATTAGTATAATTATTATTATTATTATTATTATTATTATTGTTATTTTTATTTTTATTATTATTATTAATGTTGTTGTTATTATTATTATTATTATTATTATTAGTATAATTATTATTAATATTATTATTGTTATAATTATTATTATTATTATAATTATTATTAAATATTATTAATAAATAATATTTAATAATAATAATAATAGTAATAATAATTGTTATTATTATAATTATTATTTTTATAATAATTATTTTTATTATTGTTGTTGTTATTATTATTATTATCTAATACAAAACAACTCTTAATTGCTCGAATTGATACAACATTATTCTATTAGTAGATCTAATTTAGTTATAAATATTAATCCTTGTAAAATAATAACAAATAGGCCGTGTAGCTTAGATGGTCATTGGGTCGAAATTCCATGTTAGATGGTTTGAATTTAAATCTTGGCAACAAGTCAATGCACATGTGACGTCTCAGATCGACTTTGCATTTTACCCTTAAAGAAGTTACATCTACCGATTAATTCTTTCAAAATATCTATTACTCCACTTGTCTGTCAAGTGAGTAAGAGCCGCTTAATTGGCATGTTAATTAATTAGCGGTGAAGTATATACAGAAGAAATGATAAAATAAATTACTACAAACCAAAATACAAGAAAAATAAATTAATAAACTCACTATATATTCCTCCCTCTTCCTTTCTGAAAAATCCTTCTATATATTCCAACCAAAGTTGAAATACACCACGTTTACCCTTTTTTTTTTTGGATTTTCGTATTAAATCTCAAATCATAAACATTTTTAGCCGTTGCTATTCTCACTCTTAAGACTACACAATTCAAAAACCCATAAAGAAAGTAAACTCAAATCTGAACACCTAAACCCAGATCTGAAGAAAGTAAAAGAAACCCTATTGGTTCTAGATTATCACCCAAACATCGCTTAAAAAATGAATAAATATATCGGTTATAATTATTGTTAATGTTTTCAATATAGCTTTAGTTATTTTTCATTTATTATTGTTTTCGTTTGTTTATTTATATTATTATTTGTATTTATCTGTTCCATAAAAAGAGTTTACTCTCACCATTAAAAATATTATTATTATTTACTCTACCATTAGTCCGTCTGGGTCAACCAAGAAAATATTCTAGACCTATCAATTATTATTATTTATATATTCCTTTATATATTTTTTTATTATTAATAATTATTTTACTTTACCTCTCTTAATTCACTGCTCAACGGAGACGATCACCATCACAACTCATATACTATTTTAAATTAACTCTTTTTACTTTACTTCGTTTGTTTGGTAAAAGTAAACTGCGTTTGGTGGCTTCCAATTTTCTGTCAACTTGTTAAAAAAAATTCCTATCAAAACGACACAGACAAAAAAAGAGTTGTGAGTCATTAGATCTCTTTTTTAATGTGTTGTCAACCCCACAACATGATTTAATCTCATAACGAGGGTTTGATTAGAGAGTTAAAATGAAGCAAATAATTTTATCATCAGTAATACTTTTTAAATAATTTATAATATTCACAATTGCTTTAATTAAAGTTGAAAGTAAAATTTTCCATAAGTTGAGTTTTAAAGTTTAACAATACACATATTTTTTAAAAATAGAAGAAAATTTTAAAGTGTGCTTTTAAATAAATTTATTAACTTACTGGAATATTAAACAAATTAAAAACCAACAATTTTTCTGACTTTTATGTAAAACTAATTTAAATATTCATCAACGCCACTATTAAATATTAATCAAACAAACAATGATATTCCCGTGAAAAGATTTTGGAAACTTCATTTTTCTTCAGCTTATTTTATACTCCCAACAACTTGCTTGTGCCTTTTGAAACGTAAATGCACACATCAATATGTAACTTGAAAGAGTACTCCACTTATTGTCAATTGATTTTGAGTTGAATACTTCAATATAGTATCAGGGCATAAATTGAGTAAAATGAAGGTAGTCTGAAGTCTTTCTGCTATATCCAACATCAATGTTGTATACAAGATGAAATCACTCAAAGCCACTGGTTGTACTCATCCATTTGAATTATGTAGGAACTGGAACAAGGGGAACCACCTCCACCATATGCCTCCATGCATTATAGATGGAAAGATAGATAGAATGGAAAATAAAGAAAATCCAGTTCATCATGAGGAGATCAAAAGAATACTAAATAGCGATTTCTTGGTCCGTTTTCAAGAAATCACTCTGTGGCGGATCAAACTCCGGCGATTAATTGGCGCACTAATCCTTCCAATCCCTGTCTTACTCATCATCCGCTATGTCATCGAGATCATCGGTAATGTGGATCCTTCTCTTTCCGGCCCTGCAAATTGGAAAATTTTACCATTTTTAGTGGCGATTAAGAGGATGAGGGGAGAAAAATAAGACGAATTTCTGATTTGGGAGGAGAAGTCATTTTTAGATAGAGGATGGGGAGAAAAGTAAGACGAATTTCTGATTTGGAAGGAGAAAGTCATTTTCGGATAGAGGATCGATTTCTGATTTAAAAGAAAGAAATTGTGTTTTTTTTTTTGAAACATCAAAACGACGTCGTATTTGACCGACTGTGTATAAATATAACCTACACCACTGTCACTGTGTATATCCATTTTCCCCCTTATATTTTTAAACTTCCAAAAATTGAATGTTGTAATAAATTAAATATAATTTTTTATGATTATAATCTCTTTGTATATATTCAAAAGAAAGAAAATTGGATAAATAAAATTTAAATTAAGAATCAGGTCAACATTTACTTAACAATGAAAAGACAAAAAAAGCACTAAAACAGTGGCTGAATTTAATAAGATAATCTTACAAGATACTACCTTCGTTTCTAAAAAAATATTGTTTAAAATTTTGGCATATGTATTAAGAAAATACTCCCTCAATTCCTAAATAAGTAACGTTTTAAAAAAAAAAATTTATTCAAAATTATCTGTCGTTTACAACTTTCTAGGAGAATAAATTATTTATTTTCTTATATCATTTCTTATTTTCTCTCATTGTCTCAAGAAATTCACTTAGTATTAATAGTTTTAACTTAACATAGAGGATAGTGATGGAATTTCATACAGATTTTAATTATTAAATGATAGATTAAATGACGGTGACATGCAAAAACCTTAGGAATAGAGAGAGTATCATTTATCAAGTAAAATTTGTTTGAAATTCCATCACTAACTCTTTATGAAAAGTTCAAAATTATTAATCTGAGTGAGAATTTATTTTATAACAAGAGAAAAATATTGGTAATATAAAAAAATAAATAATTTATTCAAAGATTTTGAAACAAATTTTTTTTCTTTATTTTAACGTTGAAACGCGTCTATATATAATGGATGTATGTAACCCCGTAAAAAAATTAAATCTTAATTCAAAATAAGAAATTGACCCTCTGGTGATCCCAATTAGTCACAACACTGTTATATTTACTTCACACAGAAGACGATGATTTGAAAGATTTTCTTCAAGTTGTTGTTAGCTATGGCGGTGGATTGGCGTGTCTAATTAACTCACTGAGTTGAGCGAGTGGTGAGAAAGAGTTTGGTTTTCTTAATCGGCTGGTCCGGTGTTGATGATTGAGGAGAGAGAAAGTTGAAACGGAGCGATTGCGAAGATGAACGGATTAGGAGTGGGGAGAGAGTACATTCGAAGGTACCACAAGCACGAGCCTGCTGAGAATCAATGCAGTTCCTCTCTCATCAAGCACATCAAAGCCCCTGTTCATCTCGTAATATATTCTCTCTCGATAAATAATTAAATATATATTGATCAATATCATAAAGTGGTGTATTCGTCTACTTATTTATGTATTTAGATCGAGTCATTGGTTTATTGATTTGGTTGAGATTTAATTTTGTTTGGTAAAAATTCTTTAAGATCTTTAATGAAATTTCTGAATTTTGGTGATTTTATATGCTCTGATGTGTAAAATTGTTTGACCTGTTTTTGTCAGTTTGATCCGTATTGTTTATGATGATTAGGTATCCAATAAGAAACGAGGAGCAGAAAGGGAAAAAAATAAATAATAGTTTCATTTTATCTTTTTTGGCAGTCATAAATGATGAATTTTGTTAACTTTATAAAATAGATTTGCAGAAATCATTGTCTGATTTGCTCAGTTCATTTTGAAGTTGAGCAACTGCACCGTTTCATTTTCTTTTTCCTGGGTTAACTGATAGCTTTGGGCAGTTTGGCTGCAGGGGCTTTGGAAGATATCTTATCCTAATTTTCCTTTCCTTTCCTTTGTATTAGAATGTGAAAGAGTTGGTTTCTGGTGCCTTTAACATTACTTGAGAATGTTATCTCCTTAGGTATTCGTGTACAAAATAATCTCGTGTGAAAAGTGAAAACTAGTACTTGAATGTCATGTTTGTGGGAATACATGTAGTTTCTTGTTTTAAGAGATTTTTTTTCTTCTAAGAATCGTTTCTGATAGTATTGTGATGTCCGATTTCTAATACTAGGTTTGGTCACTGGTGAGGAGATTTGATCAACCTCAGACGTACAAGCCCTTCGTTAGCAGGTGTGTTGTGCAGGGTAATCTTGAGATTGGGAGTCTTAGAGAAGTTGATGTTAAGTCGGGCCTTCCTGCCACTACCAGCACTGAAAGGTTGGAACTTCTTAATGATGACGAGCATATTCTTAGCGTCAGGATTGTAGGTGGTGATCACAGGCTCAGGGTATAGAAACTAAAACTTTCTAATCTGCCCAAGCTGTCATCTCTTTTAATTTTATTTTTCATAACTGAACATGATTTATTTATATAATTTACATTTGCAAGTGACATCTATCTGATCCTCACTGTTGCTGCATTTCCTGTTGGTGGCCTAAGTACAAGGAAAACATGAACTTATTAGCATATATCCAAAGCTGGTTGCAGAAATTGTTAGCTTCATTTTTCTTTATTCTAAGCTATATATACTTTTTGGATATGTTTTTTTTTGCTCTGCAATACAAGGATGGTCAAAGAGTTTCCCAATCTATGGCGAATCATCTCTCGATTGAGTTTTATCTTTCATTATCTGGACTTCTTGTATGCTAGTAGATGGTAAGAGAATTATATAAACATATGCATGTGTACAGGTATGTATAAGTTGTATATAAGTTGTATATAAGTTATACAGTGACTAGTCCATGAAGGTTAACTTGGCTCGTCCAGTATGATAGCCAGAATTTTATCATTCAAACTTTGTTGTATGTCCATCCACATGCTATTTATTTGGGGCATACTAAGGAGGCAATATATATAGGGAAATGATCCATAACACGAATCCAATAGGGCATACACTATTTTTACCATCCATTTTAAACATCAACGGACGAGATTAAAAAAGTCAAACTAGTCATCCGCTACTAAAAGTAGCGGACGGTTAAAAAAATACAATACATCCGCTCGTTAATCAGCTTCCACGCGAGCAAGCAAGGGTTTGCCTTTATTAATTAGAGTTTAGGATTTATTAACTAGGATTTAAAGTTTATAAGAAAGGTTTATTAACAGGGTTTAGGTCAGGGCTTGATAAGGTTAATAAATCTTAAACCTTGGTTAATAAAGGGGTTCTAAATCTTGGTTTAGGTCTTGGTTAATAAAACCAAACCTTTACTTGCATGAAAGGGATCAAGAATTATGATTAGCATAACTTTTTGCTACTATTAGTAGCGGACGACAGTTTTGACTTTTTTAATCTCGTCTGTTGGTGTTTAAAATGGATGGTAATGATGGATCCGTAGCAAGTACGTGCTATGGATAATTTCTCATATATATATATATATATATATATATATATATATATTATAAAACATCGGGCTTTATAGAATTTTATTTTCTTTTGGTAGACTAAGCGGAACTGAATTCTATGCAATTTATTTGCCCCTACTGCTAAGAAATTGATTTTCTAAATTTGCAAATTCTGAAGCCAAAAAAGTGTTGGATAGTATGCTTGCTTTGCTATCGTGCAATCAGTCTAAAACAGGTCTGATCATGTTTGATCTCCCTTTCATTTTTTTTACAGAATTACTCGTCGATCATTTCTGTTCATCCAGAGGTCACTGAAGGAAGACCGGGGACTCTAGTGATAGAATCGTTTGTCGTGGATGTGCCTGAAGGGAACACCAAGGATGAGACATGCTACTTTGTTGAAGCATTGATCAAATGCAATCTCAAATCACTTGCTGCTGTTTCAGAGCGGCTTGCAGTGCAGGACATGACTGATCCCATTGATAGGATGTAGAAGTGAGGCTGAATAGATATGGCGGAGGCTGTGCACACCATGGATGAAGCTTCTTAATCTCGAGAGTTTTGGAGACGAACTGGTAGCAACTGCTCTTCAATCTACAAGATAAAAATTGTGCCTTTTTTGTTTGACCTTCACTAAAGTTGGCCTGAACTTTGTCTTTAGTAGATCAACAACCACAGCTTTATAAAGGCTTATACTGTGAATGAAAAATACAGAAGATATACCTATTATATCTATGTCATGCTATGTAGTCTGTATATATTTTTGGTGGAAAATATTTGTGGCGGAAAAGGCGGTGTTCTAGATGCAATGTACTTTGTGCTGCTGGGGTTGTAGCTTCTAGTTACAGTTACTTGTTGGAATGCTTATTTATAAGACCATAGTGTACCATTACCAAGAGGCTTGCAAAATCATCATGATATAATTTGTTCGTCTTGAAGATTGTATCAAAACACAACTTATATGAAGAAGAATGCATACAACTTCATGAACTCCTTTATAGAAGGAAAAATGTACGTTGTAAATCTACTTGTGAAGAGGGAAAGGCTAAAACTAAAACTGACTAGTTGATCAATGGGATTATTTGTCAGTGAAGAATTGGGTTGGGGTTAGTAAAGTAATACAAAATTCTATCAATATGTTACAACAGAACATATATGGGGGTAAAAATTGAATTTATATATAAATAATTGCCTGTAGTGCTTTGTATACACTGTACAGAACTCCCCGCTACAGTTAAGAAGATAATCCACGAAAAGAGATCCACAGTTCACGCTAATATAAGCTCCTCTTCCTGTTGCTGTTCTTCTGGATCTGATAGTGCTATTTCTCGATTGGGAAGAAGAATACGTTTTATGTCTTCTGCGCCTAGTGTCTCATACTCTAGAAGTGCATTTGCCAATGCGTGCAAAGCCTTCTCGTGCTGAGGTAGAAAAAAGGGAAATACGATGATGAAAAATATAATTGCTAAACTCGTAATGTATCAAAACAAAACTGCAACATCACAACTTGAATTGCATGCTTTTGACAACCCCAGTAAAATATTTTGAGTTTAGTGCTAAACACTTCATTTTTTGGATTTTGTGACGTGGAGTTTTAATAGACAAAAAATATATTTAAATATCATACTCGCTCCATCCCACATTATTTGCAACACACTTTTGATAGCGTGCGGCACAAATTTTTCAAGAAAGTCCAAAATCATATTCAGATTATGTTTTTATATATTTTAATATATATAAAATTCTTAACCATGTTGCAATATTTAAATATACTTTTTGACATGTCTTAACATGCGTGCCTCTCTAAAAAAGGAGTTCCAAATAATGTGGTTGGAGGAAATAATAAATTTCTGCGCATCATAAAAATTCATTCCACAAACAAGAAAAAGAAATTTTGCAACTAAATTGGGATGGAGGGAGTAGTTAACTACAAGATCTTATAGACGAACCTTCTTTAGCAGGGTTTTCACACGATCATACGCTTCTCTTAAGAGTTTAATAACCTGCAAAACCAATAAAACACAAATTAGAACTTCATATATAACAGAAAACTCACATTACTCGCGACAAATAGATAAACATAAAGATAAGAACACAATGTTCAGGAGGCGTACTTCAGCATCAATACGTGATTGCATTTCTGAGCCTGGCCGCTCTTTTATATGAACTGGACCAATTGTATCGCTCATCCCACAAGTTGATACCTAGAAAATACAAGGATAGCCAAATCATATGAGATGGTTATACGGACAGTTCATTCTTAAATGAATAAGAAGATTAACCATATCGTTGTTCAAAATTTGGCACTTAGACATGACAAAAAGGTTAACATACATGGAAAAGCAGTTTATACAAGTCAATCTGAGATTGCCAATATGTAGCTAAGATGGAAAACGATATCATCAATCAGATCAAAATGAAGATATGACAGCTTTTTTGGACCAATACTCTGAGAGATAATTTGGGGGATACCATATATTGGGCAAGCTCTGTAGCTGTCTGAAGATCGCTACTTGCACCAGTAGTGATATGGTCCTGACCAAATATAAGCTCTTCGCAACTCTTCCTCCCATACAGACATCAAGACGCGTGCTAATAATTGTTTCTTGCTTATTGATGTCTCATCACTTGAAGGAAGCTGTGTAACCATTCCCAAAGCAGCTCCACGTGGCATGATTGTCGCCTTGTGAATTGGATTCGCACCATCAGTATTGAAGGCAACGATTGCATGACCACTCTCATGATAAGCAGTGAGCTGAAATGGCATGTGCTATTGTCAATTACATAACAGAACATTTACCCTTTTAACTTGTCCTAAATATCCTATTTAGGAAAATTGGTTTCTGCAGAATAGCAGAACATTTAATTCAAACCATATTGCATCAAATTTAAGCCTAAAATCTACCCTAAATTGTTAAGATCGGCATCAGTTGTTATTTAAACCATATGCACCAACTTTTTTTCCCTCTTGTTAAAAGCAGGTGCAAAACGAAAAATCAACCCACTCAAATCCTGCGCACAACAAGCAATGATGATGGAAATGTTGAAGGTAACGAATAGGAGATGACTGGGCTGCTGAGCTCTAAAACAAAGCAGCAACCCTAGTTAACAATTCGTCCAATCATTGCATTAGATTCCACACATCAACATACCTTTTTTGACTCTTCTGATACGAACATCGTCTTCCGCTCTGTACCCATCATTATTCTGTCTTTCGCAAATTCCAACTGCCCTGCAGTTAATTTCTCAGCGCCTTCAACAGCAGCCTTAATTGCAGCAACATTAACCAAGTTCGCCAAATCTGTTCAAAAGAAAGCATCCACAGAAGATATACAGTAGGTCCTATCACATCTTAAACCAGTTAAATCTTCAAAAGAGTCAGCGGGTTAAGCCAAAAATTAACAAGCACCAATATGAAGATTCACCCTAACCCCCTGTTTGTGAGTTTTATTTTGGGGGGAAGGGGAGGGAAGGGACAAGAAAGGAAAGTTGGTTCTTTCCAAAAAAATTGGAAGGAAGGACTTTCCCATCCCTTCCCTCCGAAACAAAATTCACAAACACAGCATAACTGACCGTCTTTCAAATGATCTCGCATCCATTAGTAAATGGTTTTTCAAAAGGGGGTAGCATAAGTTACAAACTAAGCTGACAAGGTTTTCGTACGTCCAAAAAATGAGAGGGGCTCAGGGGCAAGTAATTTGGAATGAAGGGAGTAAGCTATTGACGGAACTTCAATCTGAGCATATTAACCTACTATGTTTAAAGTAAAACTAGCACTAACACCATCTTGAAAGTAATCATGCCATCTCTTGAGCAACTCGAGAGTGTGCTTCGTCTTACCCACCAACTTAACACCATCCTTTGTAGAGAGAACACAAACAGAAACACACATTGTTTATGACAATGAAAAAATAACACTTACCTGCTCCGTTGAACCCTGGTGTACCACGAGCAATTGCTTTCACATCCACATCATCATCCAACGGTTTGTCTTGTAAATAGAGCTCCAATATCTCTTGACGACCCCGCACATCCGGATTAGGAACAACAATCTAGAAACACGCTTCAGTTAACATTTGCTACTTTCAAAGAGGAAATAACATTGATTTAACATTAGGCATGCAGGCAAATTTATCTCAAGAACAAAATTGACTCGACAATCAAATAGAATGTTATGAGTAAATGAGTTCACTGCAACAAGTTATTGAGAGAATATAATGTAAAAGGGGTATCATATCATTTTGATGGAGCTGGAATTTCAAAGACAGCAAAACTAGAAGCTCAAAGGAGTTAACTACTGGACTGCATCCCCAGAAACAGTCCCAGAGAAAACAAGACCATTTAGAGATGAAAAACTGCATTATCAAGTTTCACTAACGGGTAAACAAATTGTGGTACTTTTTCCCTGACAATTAATTTCCTCATAAAGGAGTTGCTAATTTAACTCAAATCATGACACAAGTCTTGAAAGCTACATGGTGAGAAATTACAAGTCCTAAAAACACCATAATGATCTAGGAGCCTAGGATCCGTAACACCACATAAATTTCCATCCCACAAAAATTTAATGTAAAAGAGAACTTCACTTGTATGGACTAGAAACAGAATATGTAATCTAGTAAAAATATTTTTAATAAATATATTCTCCGACAAATAGTCGATGTAATTAAAAGAACTTACATGCCTGTCAAATCTACCAGGCCGTATTAAAGCTGGATCAAGAATATCAGGCAAATTTGTTGCAGCCATCAAAATTATTCCCTGCACATAAACCATCTTCTCGTTAAAAAACGCAGGAAAGAATGCATTAAACTTTAACAACTTTATAAACATGTACCTCATTTTGTTCAAAACCATCCATTTCAACAAGTAGTTGATGCAATGTTTTCTTTGTATGACCTTCCCATTGCTTCCTAGTTGATCCAACAGCATCAATTTCATCAATGAAAATGATGCACGGGGCCTACAGAAAGAAGTTAAAAACATTAATATCAGAAATAAATGTGAAACTACCTAGAATATTGCTATTAAGAGGTATTGAGCTCGTTTCATATCTTTTTGGATCAAAAACTGAATACAATTCTGGGATAGCCTATTGGACCAACTTAAAGCTGAAAATGAATTAGTTGAGAAATTAGGGAGGGATGTGGCACTTCTGTTCCAGTATGGCCAACGGAAGTGTTAAAGATAACAAGACTTTGGGTTCTATTTTTTTGCTCTTTCCAATCTTCTAATGTTTCCAGAAAAGTTTACACATTCTTCGTGCAAGTCTTAATAATCTTCTAATACCTCCACATAATTCTAGTCTAAAAAAGTATATTAGTTCACTTGATAATTTAATAGAGTTTGTTCCTCCCTCCCTCTAACAGGAGTTTCTATTCTAGAGAAAGAAAGAGTTACAATGCAAAGGCGGAGACAACTATTACAAACATAAAATCTCAATTCTCACGCATATGGACGTTCAAAGAACTTTAGAAATGATTTCCAAATTGAAACATCATAAAAACATATAAACAGTCTTAAAAAAACAACCTTCTTCTTTGCTGCTTGGAACAAGGATCTTACACGTCGAGCACCAACTCCAACAAACCTAGCATAGAAGAAACAAATGATATATTCAGCTTAATGCTAATGTGTCATTACAAAACCTAGTCTACAAGTTGAGAAGGTACACATCAACACAAAAATCTACAAGTCTAACCTAGTTGCTCAAAAGATAACAACAACAATGCGATGCAACCAGAATCCTTGTGAATTATTCCGGTAAAAATTTGATGAAAGCAGCTAACCAGTTGGGAAGAAAACTGCAATATCTTCTTTCACCAACCCATAAAGTCAAAAGTTTTAAAAGAAGAAATTGAACTCACATCTATATCTATATATAATTAATAGCATAAAATGGTCTCTCAACCCTAAAATTTAGGAATGTTCCTTCAATCCTAAAATTTAGGGGAAAAACTTCAAATTTAAGAAATGAAACTATTTTTCCATCTTTTATTTCAATTCAAAATCTTTCCATCTGTATTCTTACTATCATAATTATCTACTCTTTATTCTCATACATTTTTAATTTAGTTAAGTGTTCTTTAAAATTCATATGCTTGCTAACAGTAATATTTAATTACATAATAATTTTTTATTATAAAATTATACAAGTAATGATTGCATTTGATAGAGTTGAATGGGCACTACATTAAAAGGAAAACGAAAGGAAAAGTGGGCGTGGCGTCTCTTAAGATAGACATGTCTAAGGCGTGTGATAGAGTTGAATGGGGTTTCTTGGAAATGATGATGTTTGTATCTCTCGGTTCGATATATGGTGCGACAAGAGGGTCATGAGGTAGGGCCAATTATTCCTTCCAGAGGTTTACGACAGGGTGATCCTATGTCGCCATATCTATTTCTTATTTGTGCTGAGGGTTTGTCTTCAATTCTTAATGACAGAGTACACAAAGGCCTAATCCATGGATGTCGTGTTGCTAGGATGGCACCTGAGGTATTTCATCTTTTCTTTGCGGATGATAGTTTTTTGTTTTTTAAAGCTTCTGTTGCTGAATGTGCCACAGTAAAAGATTGTTTGATGGAGTATGAAGCAGCTTCGGGGCAAAAAATAAAATTTTCAAAATCTTCTATCTTATTCAGCTCTAATACAGCTGGTAGTGTTCAAGAGGATATTTGTAGTCTTTTGGGGGTACAGGTGACAAATAATCATGGCAAGTATTTGGGTGCGCCATCGCTTGTCGGGAGAAATAAAAATGAGGTATTTGCTTATGTTAAGGAGAAAGCTTACGTCAGATGTTTGGGTGGAGAAATAAAAATCTCTCACGAGCAGGGAAGGAAGTGGTTATTAAGTCTGTTATTCAAGCTATCCCTAGCTATATTATGAGTGTGTTTCTTCTACCTGTGGATCTTTGTGATGAATTAGAGCGTATGATGAATAGTTATTGGTGGGGGGAAAAGAATGATAGTTCAAATAATATGCGATGGAGATGCTGGGATAAACTGTGTCAACAGAAGATTCATGGGGGATTGGGATTTAGGAAAATTCATAATTTTAATAAAGCCATGTTGGCAAAGCAAGCGTGACGTTTACTTTCTTGTCCTACTTCACTGTGTGGAAAAATTTTTAAGGCTCGATATTATCCTAAATCAGACTTTTTAAAAGCTAAGTTGGGTAATAATCCCAGCTATATATGGCGAAGTATTTTTTCGAGTCAAAATATAGTGTTGGAGGGTTGTAGGAAAAGGGTGGGTAATAGATTAAATACGAAAATATGGGGAGAACCGTGGTTAGCCAACTCTTATCATCCGTATGTTGAAACTCCGACTAATGAGGAGTTAGTTGATGTGACGGTTGATGCTTTAGTAAAACCGGGGTTTGAAGAATGGGATGAAGACATTGTACGGGGGATGTTTGAGGCTAGAGATCAAGAGGCAATTTTGGCTATTCCTTTGCCAAAATATCCAAAGGAGGATTCGTGGTTTTGGGCATGGGACTCTAAAGGCATGTATTCGGTAAAATCGGGATACAATTCTCTCTGTGTGTCAAATATGCAGGTTATGGCACCTTCGATTACAGATTGGAGGTTTATATGGACGCTTAAAATACCTCCAAAGGTTCGCAATTTTATATGGAGAGCTATGGACGGTTGTTTGCCTGTAAAGGTTAATTTAATGGCACGCCGAATAATTTCAGAATCAAATTGCTCACTTCACCGTAAACCAAAGTGACGAGACGATAGATCATGCGCTTTATAGGATGCCCCATTCATGAATTCATCAGATGGGCAAAAGCCCAGGTTAATGCATCGCCTGGCACAACAGAAACGTTAATCAAATGGTGGAACAGGAGCAGATTTATGGTGTGCTTGTCTATTGTGGGGAATTTGGGGAAACCTGAATCATGCAAAGTGGAAAGGACAAGCAAAACAAATTGAAGTTTCATTATCAATCAACATCATTCCGCCAATGTAATGGCGATCTACACACATATATCACGTTGCCGGTGCTCAAAGGGGTGCATCAGGAAAAATGGCTGAAGCCGCAAGTTGGGAAATGGAAATGCAATGTAGATGTCGCGCTGTTTAGTGGAGAAAAAAAGATAGGTTTTGGGTGCATTATACGGGACTCAACTGGTTCTTTTTGTAGTCGCTTATGCAAGGGTCCCGCCGGTAGTTTTTCTCCAATTTTAGCGGGAGGCGATTGGTTCATGGAAGCGTTATCTTGGCTAAAGGATGCATCAGATCACTTATCATTGTGGAAACTGATTCCCAAAAAGTATCAAATGCAGTTAATGGGATGTTTTTTATTCAAGTTTGGGAATTATTATTAATGATTGTAGAGCCATTTGTAAGGCGATAAATCATTGTCGTAACGCTTATTAGACGATCAATGAATGTGGTAGCCCATAGCTTAGCTAGAGTCGCACGTTTCGTAATCCGGTCGAGGGTCTTTGAAAATGTTTGTCCCTCTTTTATTCCGGATGTAATTGCTGCAGATTTGAATGAATAAATCTATTATTGTTTGCGTCAAAAAAAAAAATGTAGTTTAGACTTTTTAAGTCGAATTGACCATTTTAAAAACTAATTTTTAATAAAATATATATAAAAAGAATATAACCAAAAGAAAGTATATACAATTTAATACTAACCCCAATTATTAAAATTTTAAAAATATATTTATAACGGCTTAATTATTAATTCCAAAAATAGTCAATTTGACTTTAAAAAGTTAAAACTAGTCATTTAATTTGGGACGGAGGAAGTATAAGGAAATAATTTTCTTTTATAAAAATCATCATACACAATATTAATCAACAATTATTATATAAATTTATTAGTATAGTATAATATTAACAAGTATAAACAATAAAATAATTTTATAACAAAACCTATTTTTACACGGGATCATGAGCTAGTTTCCTATTAAGCAACCTGCTGTACTACCAAATAATTGTCACACAAGTGAATTTTAATTATAAAAAGTTTCAGTTGAGTAGAAATAGAAACTTACATTTCCTCAAATTCAGAACCAGCTCTATAGAAGAAGGGTACTCCAGCTTCTCCAGCAATAGCCTTCAAGATGCATAAGACAGTTAGAATAAAATAATATGATACACATAATTCATACATTTTATTATCCTTAATTTTGTCTTTTTAATTATATTAGTTTATTAAATTAATATGTTTTATTTTGTTTTATAAGATTTAATATTTTGTTGTAATAAAGTCAAAATCTTGGTTGACCAAACAATATGTAATGCTCTTATTCATGTAAGGAAATATCCAAGAAGAATACTACAACGAGAAGAAAGGAGGTGGAACAATCTTATTGTGCAAGTAAGATTAAGGAAAGTTCATCTAGAAGATATCTTTGAGAAATTGATTGTCACTAGAAAGTTTAAACCTACATAGAAAAGAATTAATGTATTATGCCTATAAATAGATGTATTAGTTTAGGATAAGAGTAAATTATTTCTTCTTTGAACGCTCATCGTTAATTAATAGGAGTTTTCTTATTTATTTTTAATCTTCAGCTAATTTATTTATATCCAGGATGAAGATGAAATTAAATAATTATTCATGTCTATTATATATGCTTTTACGTTTAATTGATTTCGTCTTCATGTTTCATTATTGAAATACCTTCCTTTTATATATTTCTTATGTGATTTTAAATTAATTAAGAGGTTTTGATAGATTATTGTTAAGATATGAGTTTTTCATAATGCTCAAATAAGTTTTGATGAGTTATAGTTAATCCTTAAATTTTCATAGTCTATGTCTGGCCACATTAATTATAAAATTACTAAATTAAAGGGTAGGGAGATCAAAACCATAATTAAGTTATAAAAATAGAAGAGATTGAATTACTTGTTATGTTTATTGTTTAATGGATTTGGATTCCTAAATTGTTTTCTCATTATTAGTTTTCATATTCTAATTAGTTTAATTGTAGTTAATCAATTCTCCATTTTTATTTCTAATTTGCCTTAAATAAATATTAAGGATACATTAAAATTAATCTAGTGTTCGACCTATACTTGCCAGTTTTTCAATTTAACATTGTGCACTTGCAGTTACTAATTTTTATCATATCATAATACTACATTTTTAAACCTATACATGGAAATTGACGTAACAATTAATTAGAAAATCAAAACCACCAAGATAATGTCTTTTTAAGAAAGAAGCAGCCCCAAGATAATGTTGGACCATAAGCTTTTAAAAGTAGTAAGAACACACGCAAAGGTATTAAAACAGGGAAAGGAAATAAAAAGAACGCAAGTGTTGAGTGTTCTAGCAAAGCTGATGAAGCAAGATCAAGAATCAAAATTTAAATTTCCAAGACAGTAGAAAGATAAATGGAAGATGTTAACCCTTAGAAATACCGTAAAATTCGTATATTGTGATATCCGAATTCACAAGGAAACATAAAATAAGTCTAAGACAAGTAAGACCCTTACCTTGGCCAGCAGGGTTTTTCCTGTTCCAGGAGCTCCGGTCAAAAGAATTCCCTGTAAATTGGATAAGCTCAATTATATTTATGATTAGGATAAGGTGATAATGCACTGTGCAAAGCAGATATCAATCACAAAGGACTGACATCCAACACTATATATATGGAAACCATATAGAGAACAGTTTAAAGAAGCCCCTGGATCCACAAATTTGGAAAAACATGCATTAAAAGGACTATGGACTAAATTAGGGGCTGTTTGATTGCAGCTGAATGGCTAACCGATTCAGACAATTTTCAAGAATAGTTTAGTCAATTTTTTTAAAAAATCGCAAGTGGTGAATTAACTTTTCTTTTCTTTTTTTACAATATTAACTATTATATAAGTAATATTAAATAAATTTACAACAATTTTTTGAATTTGTTAAGAGGGGAAAAATAATAAAAATATGTTATTAAGATGTTTCAGACATGTCAATTATCAAACAACTTTTTTCATATAAATTCAGATTCAGCTAATTCGGATTCAGATTCATTCAGTTTTTATCAAACATCCCCTTAATGTTAGTTAAACAAATATGAAACCAACCTTCGGCAACTTCCCGCCAAGTCGAGTAAACTTTGTCGGATTTTTTAGGTATTCCACCACCTCCTCAAGCTCCTGTTTAGCATCATCACAACCTTTGACATCCTTAAATGTTTTGACATTCTGCAGCAGTACAAATTAATTAGACAAATGAGACAATTGAAGATTTAACTAGCCTGACAATTTTGGAAATTAAAACCTCACCACTTACTATTGCTGAAAAATCAGAAATCATGCCCACACAAATAATATATATTTGCTTCTTTATTTTCCAATAGAAAATCATGTGAACAATCTATGAAGAGACACAAAAGAACCTTTTCCTCAGCTCCCAACAAGTTAGAAACCTTAGCGCAATCCGCCAAGAGGAGGTAAGGAAGCACAATAAACATAGTAAGATCCTATTTATAAGTTGGCTAGACAGTGAGAAAGACCTTAGGAAGAATTTGCATGTGTCTGAGAGCGTATATTAGGTATATTTTAGCAAGATCAATGACAAGGTTATGCTCACATATGCATTCAAAAATACTAGTACTTACAGCACATCATCCTAGAGCTAGACTAAAAGACCTGATCGGAACACTTAAAAACACAGAAGATCTTAAACCTACTTTCTCAGGCATTATTTCTTTGTTCAGCTCCTTCGGAGCATACGAAGAACTTGACCCAACACCTGAAGTTCCCATTCCACCTAGGCCACCAATATACTTCTGAAGTGCAGCAGCACCCAGCACCCTGATACATGCGCACACACCAAGAAGAAAAAAGATTGAGAAAAAAATTGATTATAATTACTGAAGGACATAAACAACAGATTAATGGCTCAAACAAAGGGGAAGGAAGTACTATCAACTCTTTTTTCCTTTTAAAATTTCCTTTAGGCAACTAGGACATGGTTATTTGTAAAATAAAACTGCATGCATCAACTAAAGCTATTCACATAAAGGTACATCATACCAGATTAGACCAACAGCAACAGTGAATAAAATGGTTGAGATGAGCTCTTGTGCAAAACGTGATGATCTATTTGACACTTTAGGGTCAACCTACAACCCAAACCAACAAAAGTTAGGGTTCAAAAAAGCATGTACAAGCGGACACACAAGACCCCACTAAGTACAACAGTTAGTAGGATAACAGCCAAAGATATCATTCTCATTTCAGCAACAGATAATTGAGTCAAACAAGTTAACAACTGTAGTTCTTTTGACTACAAGGTACCTGTTCTAATATTTGTTAACTCCTTACCATCACTACATGCAATGGCTGCTTCTCAGATGTGCCGGGGCTCAAAAAGAGCTCATCCGTGCTTCCAGAGGCACGCTGCTTCAATTCTTGCAACTACATTTTATTGCAACAATGAAATTAATTTTTTTTAAAAAGCACCACATTAATGATTACTCTAACTATCACTCGTAATAACAATGATTCCAACTTCAATTAGGAAAAAATAATATAAGAAAACTGCCAAAGCAGGAAATGATCAGACAAATAACTTGAAACATGCAGTCAAAGGAAATTTAGTGGAACATAAATCCATCATCTTTAGAAAGTTAACTCAGATGGTTGGAACTATCGAAAAGCTAGTATAGGATCATACTGGCAAAACTTTCGGCGAAAAAATAATAATCAAGAGGAAACAAAAACAAAAACACAGGTGTCATTATAGTTGTAGGGAAATTCTAATGCTATAATGTTGTCTAATACTCAAGGAAGTTGAAGGGGATTTTCCTCAAGCTCTTTTTCCTTGGTTTCTTATGCTCTAATTTTCTGAGCAAACAAACAAGCTAGCATGATCAAGCAATATATGATTAGGTCTTGAGTAAATAGGCTAAAAGAAGTGTTCATAATGTCTAGCTGGATCTGAGGATCTCTGTTGCAATGTGCTAATGAAAAGGAAAAGAACAAATATTCAGCTTAGTTGTCTTGATTATCAAGTGATTGAAACAATTTTCGTGCAACTTATCAAGAAGAAGAAGCAAATTTTAATGTGGAAAACAAAAATTAGATTTCCTAATTCTAATAAAATCAACTCAGTAACTAGTATACCTTCAACCTGTAGCAACATTGTACATACCTTCTATGGATGGCTATTTAAAAGATAGTTCCTCCTATTTTTTTCGCAACCATCTATGAAAGACAATCTTCCAAGAAACAAATCATTATATTGAAAAAAAGAATGTCAAACTTCCATCCGAAATGCAGCAACAAAGTGAAACAAAAAACTACTCAAATCATGGAAGCATGTGAAAACAAAGTTTGTATACAAATATCCTTCAGGTTCAAATTGGACTGATCCTTGCAAATTAATACATAGTAGTGGAGTTACCAAGATACTCTTATTGACCTAGCAAAATGTGTATTGGTACTTCCGTTCACAAACATGGTACTCTTATATACCGATACTCTAAAGCTGCACAAATTATCAATATTCTAACATAGTATTGGATCCTCAAACATCATATTTTTTCAATATTATTTATAGAAATTAATTTGTTTATTCGAGAAATTTTTTGTTATAAAACTTAGTTGTATTGCATTTAGATTTTAAGAAAATTCCGACTATAAGCACTCATATAAAGTTACCCAGCATACCTCGTAATGAAAACAACATTCGCAGGCGGACAATTTGTCATGATAGGTCGAACTAGATGGTTCCTCAAACCAAAATGAACCGTGTTCCAGGTAACACCGTTCATTACTCAGTATCACATACATTAGTTTAAACCAATTTTCATGAGGACAAGCCAGTAGATGATGCATACAGAAACATGCAAAAATAAAAGATACATACAAGAATGAATTGAAATATATGAGTACCAATGTCGGAAGACTAGCAGGTTTTCCAGATTGTTCATCTGGAAGATATTCAGCAATTGCATTGGTTGCAACAAGAGCTCGAATATATTCCGCAACTCCTCTACTGTCAACTGCATGATTCCTTTGCTCAAAGCGCCTGATGACAGACTCTGGACTGGGAGAAGAAAAAGAGACATGGAAGAATCACTCGAACAATTTTACCAAAAAACAACTTACCATCATAGAATATGGCAGAGATTTTTCAGGTAGCCAACTACAAAAGATTTATTCCTGCTTCCTTTGACTGGGAAGTGAAAAAGAAGGCCAAGAAAGGGGAAAGGGGGGTAATGTTTACCAATGCAGCAAATATGTCTTATGAGTGCACTCTTACGGAGTGTGATAAGAAAGTAAAATAATCATTTAAGTGAAACCATCGCCATACGTTACACAATTCCAAGCTAACTGTAAACCATTGCCACTAAGGTTGTCTTGACAACCATGAATACAAACAGGACACTTCTTTATTGTACTATTGTCCTACCTCTATTTCCCCAACTAGCACCTCATATTTCGGGATTAGTTAGATGCTTTCAACATGTGTGTCTAGTATTTGCGGTGGAACCCTATGGACCTCTCTCTTCCTGTCATCTATCATTCTCTTCCATCTTTTACGTCCTCCTTCCATTGACTCTTTGGTCGTTCGAGTGTAAGATATATGAATATTCAGATCATCTATCAGATAATTAGACATAAAAACCTTGAAAAAACATCTATCAAGTTGTTTGCAGAATATTTTGCACAATTTAACTTCTTTTTATTATTATTTTTTTATTTTTGATAAGTCAAAATTTAGCTAATATCAAGTGAAACGAGTCGTGAGTCGTGACAACAAGCAACCTACATTTTAACTTCATGCAACCTATTAATCCATAGCGCAACAAAACGTATTAACCTAAACCATTAAAGCACAGTAAGCTTCATATATCCTCATTAGCCTTTTGCCTCCTAAAATAAAAAATTTTGCCCCACTAGATTGTAATGATTGATCCAATTATTTCTAAAAAAAATATTTTCTCGAATTCCACAAAATTATTTACTAATTAAGAATTGCAAGTTATTTTTGGGGAAAAAAGAAGGTTAATTGTGCAATGACCTGAAAATTAATATTCATTTACCACTTTTTATTGTCATAACACCCAAAATACAAATATACTTTCCTTGAAATAAATGGAGCCTAGATTGTCAAGCAAATTCACCCTTTCAACCTCTGTCCAAATAACTTAACAAGCTCCGGGACTAGGTGCATGCATGTTATTAGATGTTATAAAGCACATATCACACCTATAAAAAGACTATTAAGAATAGGTCAAAGTGTTATTCAATGTTCACTATTTTTTGTCCAATTACAATGCTTTTCCAATACAAACAACATAGACAATTGACAGTGTTTACAATTATTACAGTAATACAATGTCATAAATACCCGGAGGGAGTATATGCAGATTAAGAACCATTTAACTAATGCTTCACTATCATTCTACAATTATTGTGGTTAAATAAAAATGGAAAATTACTCAAATCACCAGGCGAACAAGCCGGCAGATTAAATAAGGACCAGATAAGTACTGTTTCACTATCATTCTACAATTACTCCAGTTTTCTTATTAAAAAAAAAGAAGAAGAATTCTTACTTGTGTTTATTGAGCTCGGAAAACAAAGCACTCTGCTTTGCTGCATCCTTTGGATTTGCATCAGCCTCTGCAATCAAAAGCTCCAATAGCTTCTCTTGGCGCCAGAAAGGCCACCAATTAAACCAATCCGACAGCACAACTTTCTCGAACTTATTCGTCAAAGTTCCAAATACCCCCATCAAGAACACCAGAATCGGTAGCTTACTCTTCGAATCATCCCTCTCCACCCCCAAATTCTCCGTTTTTATGCCAGCCTCAATTTTGGGCTCCAATTCCGAAACTTCAGGTTCAATTATTAAATCGGTAACTTGCGTTTCCTCAAAGTCGGGCGAAATTAAATCTTTATTATTAGAAAGAGTTGATTCAGAGGTGGAATTTGAATTGACACTGTCGGGATGCAATGTAGAATGCAACAGGAGACGATGGCGGCAAAATCGAGACTTGTAGGAAACTGAATGTGAGGAATGGGAGAGAGAATAAGTAGACCGGGGAAGAGCAGATAGAGAAAGATGGAAGGTGCGAATTGAGGAAGTGAGTGAAGGCCTGCAAAGGAGGGAAACTTGGAGTGTAATAGTCATGGCTTTAATTTTTAGGGTTTATAATAGAGATTTGAACAGTCAAACTGAACAACACTTACTTCGTTCACTCTCTGGGAGGAAGAGGAAGAAGAAAAAGAAGAGATGAGAGGCAAAACCTTATCCCGATTGATTGAAATTGGCTCTCTTGAGTGAGTTGTCTCGCGTGTTGTGGCCTTTATTTATTTTAACGTCGACTCTATCCATCCAAACATCTCCATCCCTTTAATACTGGAGATTGGATATTTTTATACAAGTAGGAAATTTACGGGACGACTCTCGTTCTCATAGTCTTCAATATTTTTAATTTTTTTTTTTAATAATTATTTTTAAAATATTAATTGATAAAGAGTTTCAAAACTTCTCCTACCAAATTAAATATTGACTCGTGCATGAAAATTTCTTAAGAAACCAAATTTTCCCACATTTACGTCCTAATTCATATATTTATTTATATCACAATATCTCTATTATTATTTTTTTTGATAATCTGGTTTTCAATCGACTAATCACTAATCTCCTAATTCAAACCAGCATTTTCTTGAAATTAGTGTGCATTAGTGGTCCGTAATCCCACTTTAACAATTTTATATGTGTTTCACAATTGTTACAAGAGGGATTCCATCTCAATATATTCGGATATACGACTCATAACGAGGCGTCATTTGAACCATTGCGTTCTCCAAATTAGTCTATCTCCTTATTATAAACATATAATTCACACTACAATAGCAGGTAATATTAATATTATTATTTACAAAACTAAATATTGAAATTAGAATAGTAGTGCTTATAGTAATTTTTTAATTCAATATAATTCAATTAGTATAGTTAAAATTCAGTTAAATACTTGAATATTAAAGGTTACTAATTTTCATGATTTAGTTTTAAACTATGTTATTAATTTCTAAGAATCATTGTTTTACAATATAATTGATGGCTTAAAGAAAATTTAAGAGACATACTAATATCTATGACACACTAATAGCTATTTATTTTTAATAAAAAAACTACTATTTGAATGATCTTCAAGAATGACATAATTCAGACTACGAGTAGTACATAAAAAATAATTTAAAACAAAACAACTATTTAAATCAAATGTTTATGGACTTCATAAAAATATAATTTAGACTAGCTAAATAAATAAATAAATAATTGGAGCTTAACATAAAAGAAGAATACTATTTTCATGTTGAATATGATACTCCTTTATGTCTTTAGTATATTTTTTATACAAATTAAAAAAAATATAGAGGAAATAAAATAAAAAAAAAGTTTCAATGCTATCCGCAATGAATCCCCCATTAATACACGATGAATCATTTTATTTTATTTTAATTACGATGAATAATTTTTTCTCCCTAAAAAGGACTAAAGGAGTGAATCTTATTTAATTATATTTTAGGGGTTAAATAGTTTTTGTATAACAGTTTGCATTGTGTATTTTATAAGAATTTTTTATGTACGACGGAAACTTTTGTGAGATGGAGGAAATACTTTTTATATTGGGATCCACCATCAAAGAAATTTTTAAAATTTACTTAATTAGATGGTAATTACAATAATAGTCCAACTGAGAGAGATTTTTCTTTTCTCGAACCAAAATGAAGTAATAGGGACGAGTTCAAAATTTAATTTATTTAAAAAAAATAGTAGTATGCTCAACGTGATAATAATTGATGTATTTATTTCAATATTTAATGGTGGTTAGGATTTTAATATTCAATAAGAATCGTGCAAAACAGCACCCAAATTAAAAATCCTTAAGACTAGAAGTTATTTTCCGTTATTTTATTCATTATTTTCGACAATTTTTCTTATTCAAATCTTGTACATCATCAGATCAGGAAGTCAAATTTTCAACACACAATAAGAAAAGAAAACATAGAATAATAATAATACTTCAAGATAAAAGTAGCTCACAGCTGGAAAACTGCAAAAAAAAGATACTATATACTAACAAAATAAAAGGAGAAAAGCTTAGCAGTTGTAAGCCTACACAACGGTCCGGAAACATCCACTGGAAGAATATCACCCCCTTATAATTCTAAAGAAACGAGAGAGAAACTACTTAAGTCGTCGGGACAACCTAACATCGTCTCTCCCTCAAAGCTCCACACTTCAATTGCAGCCTACAATGTAATCTCTTAAAGGAGTGGGCGTAGATATTACTATTGAGGTGGATAACGGGGCATGGATCCGCCATGCGGGAAGCCATTTTGATTATGCAAGTGCATCATGGAATGGCCCAATTCAGATGCCATACTAGCAGGTTGCATGTAATGGTGACTATGCATCTGTCCAACCATGGACTGAGGCACTGCTGGAACACCTGAGCTCCAACCAACTGAAGGCGGAGGCACAGCATGCCCTTCATGAGCTGGAGGACCAAACTGGGCCCCATTGTATTGATGCCCTCCTTGACCTGCCATTGCATGTGGTTGTTGCCCTAGGATTGACGGTTGGGAGTTCAATATTGGAACATTTGGAATTGTATAATCTCTGCTCCTATCATTGTTGACCTGGAACAAGTACATGCATCCCAACAATTAGGCCCTGCTTATTTTCAGCTTCTATAAAAATGAAATCACTCAATCCCCAACAATTATACAACTGTATTTGTGACAATTACTGATACTCAACCACAATATGATTACGTAACAAGAAGAATGCGATTAATATTGAAAAACAATTCACACATCAAGTAATTAACTAAGTTGTAAATAAAGCCAACACAAAATTTAAGGATATCAAGAAAATAATGAAAAATTTGTGTTGATATTTATGATAAATTATAATGAGCTCTGAACACCTTATAATGCGAAAATAGATATTTGAAAGTTGATAACCCTTCCCCTTCAGTACCATGATAACCAATATCAATGAGCTCTGGGCTAAACACCTTAGGCCTATAAAATTGATAAAATAAGAGAAGTATATGTATTTATATATATATATCCAAACAAAAGAGACCAGTCCACATCAGTTTAAATTTAAAGAATAACAAAAAATTTACCCAATAAAATAGGCCCAATTTTTTTTAGTTGCTTTAGGCCATTAAAAACTCAGGGCCGGCCCTGAGTCAGCCCTAAAGATGATTAACAGAAAATTACTCTATAGAGCCTAAAGTACAAACTAATTTGACAGTCAATGTCATATGATCAGATATTTTAGTTAAGCCGATGCAATAGATAAAGGGGCAGAATGATCAAAAGGGGCCAAAACTGTTATCCATAGCTTTCAATGCTCAGAAAAGACTTCGGCCTAAGATCAAAACATGATACAACAAAGTAAATACTCCCTCGGTTCCAAAGTATAGAATTTGACTTTTTGAAGTCACATCGAGATGTTTTCAAATTCATAATTTATATGAATTTATTCAACTTTAAACAATAGAACTATGAAATTGTAAAATACTTAAAAAGTACTACTAAATACAAAATTTAGTGTTCCCAAAAGTTAAATGAATCGCATCAATTTTAAATTTGAAAATATCTCATATTGACGTTAAAAAATAAAAATATATGATATTATATTGTGGCATGGGGGGAGTACTTTTATTCTCTTTTGAGTGTGAACACCCACACCAGCAAAGGCAGAATAGCACCCCCAGCCAGAAAAAAGATGGGAGCAAGGTGGGGTGACATTGTGACAATAGCAATTACTACTAATTTGTAACGGACTAATATAGGAATTTGTTATGCATATATATAAAGCATGGACAAAGAACATGTGATAGCACAATCTACTAAGCTTTAAAGTTGGAAGTCAGCACACTCATATGTTGAATTGTTAAGTAGCCGCATTACCTTTATACTCAAATCAGTGTGGCGTGAATAAGAAATATGAAGCTTGCAAAATCCTCCGTCATAAATGCAGTGCCCTTCCAAGGCTTCCTTAGCAACCACGGCTGTTTGAACATCTGCAAATACATTGCAACATTAACAACTTATCTGAACACCCTAACATCTAACACAAGTTATAACGTATCCAAGACAAGCAGATGTGAATTGTGCTACCTATTCTAAGTTGAGCTAAGCTTGAATTCGGTAATAGCCGTGGGAATTACTGTTTAAAGAGAAACAAAACCCTAATTGTACTTGGGGAACAAAAAAATTACTATAAGACAAAAGCGCCTTAACTAAATATTAAAATCCATTTTACTATAAATTGGCATAAATTCCCAATTATTTAATAAAATGCAAGATTACATCAATTTCTACCTAATTGACAAATCTGAAGAATTAATAACCAAATCTAGGTTCTTGTGTTTCTCATCACATATGATCCATGCATCATCTATGAAATCACTATAAAGTAATCACATAGGCAGTTTGGCACCCTGGTCAGCATCAAGGTACAAACAGGTTACTTCAGCTTGCCGGCATTTTAGAAACCAAGGTTGAATTATTAAATTTCAGTAACATAATGAGTGTTATTAATTTGCATGATTTTGCTTACCAGGGTACTGAATCAATCCCTGAACTCCTCCATTCTTATCAAACATGGCAATCTTTAGGACAGGTCCAAAAGAAGAGAAAACCTAACCAAAAGTCAACGAAAAGGAAGAAAATAAACAAAACAGAAAGTAGCCTACACAAAATTTTAAGATCTTCGCATAATAGTGTCATGAGGATACCATGTGTAAAACATCCAAGGTGACTGCATATTGCATGTTCTCAATAGAAGCAAGAAGAACATTACTTTCAGGCTCTAGCTTCTTTCCATCTGAACCCACACTAATCTGCAGTAACGACAAATGACTATCAGTAGGTAAACTACCAAAAACATTAAACCTTCCTATCAAGTGGTGCTGAGATAAAGCCGCTCTGCTGGTTTAAACAAGGACAGCCAACAAATTACATGTTGTATTAAATACTAGGAAACCAACCTATTCATGCAAAGTAAATATTTTATGCTGTACTGAAATCCGGTTAAAATTTCTCAGAAGCTTCTCATTGTTCATATAATCCAAAAGAAATCACACATAAATAATGGTTATCCATATCAAGGAAGTCAATTAGGAGAAACAGAAAACAAAATTATCTGATCCCAACCTGTCAGCTACATGTATTAGGTCATGATCGATTATATTTCAACACCATAGCTACCTAACACCGTACTTAATAAGAAAAATAAAATACCAATTCCAGTATTTACCTGCCCACTAGCATCTATGGCGGAGGGATTGACAGGAAGGAGAGGATTTGTGTAGTCCCTGAATCAAAATTAGTATCATTACCATGGTAAATAGTTTAATGCTCTTAAAGTAATTAACCTCAAAGGTAAGGCAAACATAACAACATAATACAAAGTTGGATTATAAGAACATGAAGAATTGTATAAAATGAGGGGAAAACATAGTATACATATACTCCAATGACACTTGACCCTAACTACACATTAATTACACATCACATGCCATCTTAGCAAGTCAGGAAATTAGTTCAATTGATTAAGGAACTCCATAAATATGATGAGGTAGGAAACTAGTTAATGATGTCTTAATTTAGGCAACTTCACAGAATATGACATTAATTGCTTATTATATTAATCTAAGATTCAGGAAATTTCAATTCCATTGGCAGTCATGGATATTTCATGAAGGTCCAGTACTTCTTGTTTTCCTTTCATTTCAATAAAGAGAAAAAACAACTGAAAATATCTAAAATAGAAATATAAAATAATCCAAACAACTAAGGATTTAATGATGGGTTGACATGACTTGTGGGTCCTTGATCAGTAGAAACATGTGTACTTTCCTTGATCATATCCTATCTACAGAGGTCCTTGATCAGTACATATACTTTCCTTAATTGTTATAGTGATATACAATATGCAATTAATGTCTACTTGAAATACAATTTAGGTCTGAACCACTGGATTAAAATCCATGGGCTACATAAAAGGTAACCACCTATGGTTGTGGTCGAAAGTAACTACCATCATGCTATATTCTCTCTGTCTCTCTTTCTCAGTCTCTCTCTCTCTCTCTCTCTCTCTCTCTATATATATATATATATATATATGATGAGTTATTTTGTACCCATAGACAATAGAAACTGAAAAAAATTTATTGATCATCATTCATCACCAATACCTGCTACGATGGCTCTGGAATTTCACACTCAAATCTGTGTGTGCAGAATACGTGATCCTAAGCGAACATGGCCCCAGCTCTGGAATCAAATAACTGATAAATGTCCAAGACTGAAACGTCAGTCAATGATAAAGGAACACAAAAAGTAAAAACGTGTAGTAATTCATGAGGCCATGATTGACAAAACTGTAAAACCTGCATTGCTCTTCGTATGGAATATATAAAGGTGTCAGGAAGTAACATTTCAATAAAACAATTTTCTACATAATGATGGCCTGTGAGTTATCATTGTGATAAAATCATTAATGACAATAAATATTTTAAATGAAAGATATCAGTCAGAAACCAATGATTTCCCATGGATAAAATCGTTGACCAATAAATCAGACATTTGAACAAACCAGTTCATGCCTCACAGACAGACAATCAATTTAAGTGAGAATCTCTTTCAGTGTACTTAGGTAAATCCTCAAGAAAAGAGACTGGTAATTGGGCGAGTGGTGCAAAAATTGTGGAATAACTGAATAGAAAAGAAAATATATATTTCCCTCTGTCCACCAAAGGATGATATAAGTGTGAAAAAACATTGTCCACTAAAGGATGACTCAAAAACAAAATTTAAGTGAAAAAAGTGATTAAAAAAAGATTATTTTAACCTCAAAAGTGAACTTAAATGGGGTTCACTAGTTTAATAAAGAAAAGATTCATTAATCTACTTTTGGGGGGTGTCTACTATGGGCAAAATTCTAACTTTCTTTATACTTTGTCCCTTAATTTCATTCTCTTAATATGCGTGGAAATTGTACTTGTGTCATCCTTTGATGGATGAAGGGGGAGCAATAAGGAGCATGAATGTACCCTATTACAAATTCTTAAGAGTAGCACCTAACATTTCTAGGCTCTAGCCCAATGCATGTGAAGCATATCTACAGATAGATTATTAGTATATCACAAGCCCAAAACATAACATCACCTGGGAATGCTTCTCCCGTCGAGTGCATCCTTGGCAGAAGAGGCAGTTTCTGAATCGGAAAATTGCACTAGAGCCTAAGATAAAATTTGAAATGAACTAGTGTTATAAAACTGGAAGGCGTTACTAAATTTATTTTGCCTACACACACAAACCTGAAATCCAGCAGTCTTCTCAAACGTAGTAATCTTATGCACAAATCCAAAAGCTGAAAACACCTGTTAAACAAAAATTATCTTCAAAAATAGATCAAGGTAAATATATATGGTATATTTAGAAGGAAATTCCATCAATTATTACTTTATAGTTATAAAACAGGGTATAAACTGAAATCTTCCGGCTCATTCCCCAGTCAAAGCAACAACTTGCAACCACTAATAATGCATACACACAGGGATAAGTGGATAACACACTTCAATTCTATACACAACCTACTCACATCAGATAATAAACACACAAATATTGCTTGTAACAAGTGCAATACCAAAAGAATGAATAATGGTATCAGTTGGCTGAATTCTATGTTGTAACAATGCTATAGAATTTCTTTTTGACACGTACATGCTGTTAGATGGTTAATCTAACAAAAACGTTTACAGAACTCAAACTTCCTATTACTCAATTAATGACATTTGGCATAGTGGTTTGCTACAAATGTGCTCGCTCAAACTCAAGCCGGTAATACCCCACTTAACATCATGAGTATAAATCCAGGCAAGGCCGTGGATATTGCTCTCTTCAGAAGAGAAAACAAAGTTCATTTTATTTAAAAATTTTGAACACCCAATATTGGCTTTTCTTTAAGCCATGAACTATATCGAGAACAAATAAAGTATAACACCATATATTTAAACCTCAAAAGGGTTTCACAACCATGAGCTATTATTTTATTTATCATATGCTAAGAAAATCAAAATGAATTAACATATTGTTCACCTTATGCAATAATTATTTTTTCTTGATTAATATCTACCATACCGAACGATTACGTATAAGAGCTATTCTTTGGTCTTACAAGAGCAGCTTCCTATACTTCCCAGTTCAGAATTTGCCAGTTCTCATGTTAATTGAGAAGGACAAAACATTGTATAAACAAGATAATCAGACAATTTCATCCAATATTCAAACTGCTTTATGGATAATTATGCCACAAGCATAACATTCCAACATAGACCATGCAGAACTGGAAGCTAGAAAGATGCAGAACAACAAAAGAAAATAAAGCATCCGAAACTCTAAGAACGGTAGGTAGGAAGATGAGGAGGAAGAAAGAGCCAGTGTTAAGGGAAGGAGAAAGGAGACAAACACACATGCGCTCTTTCTCCCAATGCAATAAGCTGCCATCGAAGACAATTTCCTTGACATGGACCTGCTGATTTATTCACATTCATGTCAAACAAAAGCTTAAACAAGCACGGCATGCTACAATCTAACCACCAAAAAACATAGGCAGCATCTTTTATTGACATGTGTACCTCTTTGTAGCCATGAGAGAGAAAAAAAACATAAAATTACTTACCAGGTGTAGAACATCAATGCTGACGAGCCGTGCATCAGTACCCTCAATTGTTACCAACAGTACATTTCCAGCTACATCAGCTGTAGTTTTGTTGTTCACTATTTCTTGTCTGTTGGAATATTGTAGGTAGACGGTTTTGCCTCGTACCTGAGCCGGTTCTGATGATGAGGCATAATATGATATCATCGCTATAGCTTGATTTAATTCAGCCTATAAAAAGATAAGAGAGATATATAATTTGAATGTAATAGAAAAGGATCAACACAATGAGCATTGGATGGAATGCGGGGAGGGTGACAATTGATGTACACTTACAAATTCAATAAAAGCTTGATTTCGGTTGGCTCCAACGTTACACTTTGTGTTTACAACTTTACCAAATGGCTTCCCAAGTTCAATCAGTTCCTCCTCAGTGCACTCCCATGGTAAGTTCCTCAGATGGAGGACCTTAGATGGAGGCTGTGTGTAGCGGAACTGAGGCTGACTGGATACAGACGACATGCTTCTCTATAACCTCAACCTGTCAAAAAACATAATAGTTAGAGCCCATTTACCTTATAAATTATCCGGAAGCACAAACTTTTACATCATAAATACTTCAATGCCAACTAGGGCTTCAGAATGTAATGTACTCCATTTGTCTCAAAATGAAAACTCCACTTAAACCACGTCACAGTTTGCCTGACTCTCTTTTTTCCAATATCAAAGTCGAAGACAAAACGTTGTGATTGAGAAGAAAAGAATATATATATATATATATATATATATATATATATATATCCTATCCACAAAAAATAATAATCTCTCCTTCCACAAAAAAAAGAATCACACCAATATTTTTAAGTCAAATCGCAAAATCCTAAAATTAAAATTTTATGTAGTTCATATGAGTTTTGAAAACAACAAATTTTATAACTCGTAAAGTTATTTTAGATAGTTTAAATTAATTACAATTGAAAATTGAATAAACTAAAATCAAATAAATATGAATCAATTTTGAATGTTAGGATTTCACAAATTGATTTTAAAAAGTCATAATCGGACTCTTTTTGTGGAACGGTGGTAGTATGTCTAAGTAAAACAAACTGGAGCCTCTTTTAAGACCAAGATAGTATTAAATATGATATTTCAGTTCTCAATAACATGAAAACTATTTTGTTCTATGTCCCTATGTGTCAGTTTGCAAATCACATGCTTTTCTAGTCTATAATACATTTCAACAATTTTGACCTGCCATAAACTCAAACAAAATAGCCACTGTACAACTTCCACATCTCAAAACCTAAACACTTTAAATATAAATATTAATAAAAAATAAATGGGAATGCAAATTATGTGAGGTATTTGTTGGTAACCGCGTATATTGTATGAACTTGCCTACAAATTATCTACAGCCTTAAAAAGAATCCCTCATCCTGATATCATATACCGAATTTGCATATTAAATCTGTAAAAGATAATAATACTAACGTTCAACAAACAATAAATAGAGAGATAATTTGACATGAGGGTCGGGTTAGATTCACATCCAGATATAAGCAATTAGGGCAAGTAAAAAAGAAACGGAATTAGGGCAAGTAAAAAAGAAACGGGAGTGGCTGAATTAAACGCCATACCTGAATTAAGATACTATAACAACGTTATCGTTGTAACTTGTTCAGATAATTAGGAGTTGTAACTTGTTCAGATAATTAGGGTTTGCAGGCCAATTCGCTTGAGGGGAGATAATTTATTAGAGGCAAGTGAGCACCAGCCAGAGGTCAAACGTTTTTTAGCCAACAATATATATGGATAAAAATGTCATTTACGCGAAGGAAATAAAATACGTAATCCTCATTTTTTTTAAAATCTCTCTATAATGAGTTTTTAATTACAAGTTAATATTTTACAAAATATATATGGAAAAAGTTGGTGAAACTTGTCATAGGCGACAATTTTTTCTCTAATTATTTTAATTTTTCATCTTTAAAAAATTACACACGCATATAAATAAGAAATTAATATTTTTTACATATATTTTTATATTTTCACGTAATCATCTTTCACATTAAATAAAAATGAGTTTACCTTCGTATGAGAGTAGATCATGTAGAAATATCAAAATCTCATACAAAAATAATTTTCTCCATTTAAATATTGACATTTAATATCAAATATGATATAGTCTAGTGAAAAATGCATCTCATTTATCGAGTGGCCTTTGACCCGGTGATACTCTTAACATGTCAAAAAAAGGTGTGAGTTTGAAAAAAAATAATGATACTATCACATAAAAAATATCATTTAGCATTGTATGATCTTTTTTATGTGATAATAATATTGTTGTTTAAAAAAATACTAATATAAATTAAATTATAAAAAAAATACATATCCTTTACATGTAAAATCACAATTAAACACAATATTCAAATACATTAATGAATGGTATTGCAACACAACGTAATAATAGATGTGAGAAATTTCAATAAATTAAGAATGTATTGTTTTTTTTTTGCATGTTTACCCCTAAATATATTACGTCAAGAAATGCATCTATGTTACATTTATCAAAGATCTGCAAAATGTCATTCTTAATATACAAAAAATAATTAATAATAAGTAAGATACGTTTCTAAAATAATAAATCACAATTTAAAATAAATATCAATAACTTGTACTTTTTAAAAGATGAACAATTAAAAAGTTAATAATAAATTCGTGAATGAATCTTTTGTCATATATTATATATATATATATATATATATATATATATATATATATATATATATATATATATATATATATATTGTTTATTTTACATAAGATGTAAAAATTTTGAGAAATAGAAAGAATATAAGTAAAATTTTAAATAAGTTCAAGGGTCTAAGTTAAAAAATTAGAAAATTGAGTGAGACCCGAGTAGACCTGACAATATAGTTGGTTAACTGTTGGGTCAATTCATATTAATTGGAACCAAATGAGTTGGTTAACTATATTTATTTATTTGAGTTGGTTAAAGTTTGGAACCATATTTATTTGGGTTGGTTATAGTTCCAACCCGATTAACCATTTTTCGACCTATATTTTATTCCAAATCCAAATCAAAAATTTCACCCTACCCTACCCCACACCACCCCACCCCACGCTACCCCACCCCACCCCACCCTACCCTACCCTACCCTACCCTAACCCATGCCACACCACCCTACTCCCTATCCCACCCCACCCACCCCACCCCCACCCCCACCCCCCCACCACTACCTCCCACCCCCACATCAACCCTACCCCCACCCCACCCACTCCATCCACCCACCCTACCACCCCACCCACCCTATCCCCACCCCCATCATGCACCCCACCCCACCCTACCACCCACCCACCCCTACCCCACCCACTCATCCACCCCACCCTACCACCCCACCCACCTTACCCCTACCCCCACTCACCCCACGCCACCCCCACCCTACCCACACCAATCTACCCCCTCCCACACCACCTACCCCACCCCTACCCCACATCATCCACCCACCTACCCCCCACCCCCACACCACCCACCCAACCTTACTCCCACATTACTACTACAACAGACTAAAAATTGTTTAAATCGTTGTATAGTATAAGTCGTAAAAATGAGAGCTGAAATGAATCTCAAGTATAAATTATAATTAAATACTATTATATTTTAGTTATTTATTATATGATACACTCATAATATAAAAATATATAATATTATAACAACTAATACAAATAAATATTTACATGAAACATCTTAAAATGGTTAATATGGTTAATATGATTTTTAACTATAACCATATGGTTCCAACCCACATAACTCATATTAAAAATGGTTAATATGGTTTTGGTTCTTAAATGGAACCATAACCATATTTTGAAAATCAAAACCAACTCATATCTATATTTTGTCGGGTCTAGGCCCGAGACTATTTTCAGCATCATTCGTTATTATTAGGAGCAGATGTAACCCTTCGTCCGCTCTTAATAGTAGTTGACGTAATTTTTTTAGTTATAATTTCGATCGTTGGTTGTTGTATTGAATGCTAATGACGGTAATATCCATTTTTTATTCATAACAAGTACTTCTTATAGATCATTCTCTATATATATACTAATAATAATAATACAATATTAAATTGTTTGATATTGAAAAAAAAAATAACAAATTTACTTGATAAATAAATTGAAATCAAGTCGATTGTTTCCACAATGTACGTGTTGTATGTTAATAATATTATTTCATATGTTTCACATCAAGAGTCACGTTTTTCTTTTCTGTAAACATTATATAATTTTAAAATTAAAAAATGATGTCATTCTTGTATTTTGATTAAAAAATAGCTAATATTATAAATTACTTAACAAACTGTTATTTTGAAAAATAATATAAATTCACATTACACTTTCCACTATAAGAGTTTGTTAATTAATTATAAACAAATTAATTAACAAAATAAAAATATTTGTATTTAAAAAACAACTCATGATTGGCAGTTGGCACGGACACTTAGGTGATAGTGTTTGATAAAATTGAGTATGAAGACCTAAATAATATAAAGTATTTGTCGAGAATTATATCCGAATAAAAAAATGATGTTTGATAATTAATTTTTTTTCAAAATGTCTTAATAACGTATTTTTAACTCTGTGTTCAAAATGTCTTCTTTTTCGTTCTTTCTTTTTTTAAAAAAATTTAATACTACTATCACATAATGTTCACATGCACACATGCATACTGCGTGCCTCACATATCAGGCGGAGTTCACATTATGCATGTGTGTGTATGTAAGAATTATGTGACTCTTTTTAATGTGATAGTATCATTGTTGCTTTCACGACCAACCATCACAGGACAACTGTAAGACCCCAACTTATTATTAATGAAATTTAATTTTCTCTATTTATTATTTTGAAATAGTAAGGGTTGATTTGATTAATGTGGATAGTTATGGGTAAAATACGCAAATATTTCAAAATAAAGAGTGGTTATAAAATATTCATTGTTGTCGGTGAATATTCGTTTGGTCATGGAATATTAAAGACGGTCGGGGAATATTAAATTTACCCTTGACCATGTGTATGAGCCCCATAACGAAAAAAAGCGATTGGATGAAGAAAACGACAAATATAAGTTGTTTAAAAATAATCTACAGAAGTTATTATCAAGTTAATCTTTGTTAAAATACTTCGGTGGGTTAAAACAAGAAGATATTACGGTATTGCACCAATTATTGATTCTTACGTAAGAAGGCCACTACTCAATAATGGTTACTGATAATTATTATTCAAAGATTTTATTTTATTGATTTAATAATTGTCTGCGTTGATATTTTATATTCATTGTTGTTTGATAATTGTCATTACACGTATTTTTTATTATCGAAGCAATAATTCATATTATCCGAATAATATTATTAGATAACATTATTGGCAATGTCTAGAAAGTTCATTCAAGGAGAGGTTTGGTCACCTAATTGCTGGCTTGAAGAAGGAAAAATTCTTATTGGAAGGTCCCTCTTTCTTGGGAAGCGCACGGTTCATCAATATTGTGATTCGTAATATTATTTGTGAATAATTAATTATTGATTCATATGATGAGGAAAATATTGATTTTATGTGGATATAGATGGAGAAATTTTTAATGTGACAATTGTTGAAAATTGAAATTTTATCTTTTCTCGATAAAATAATTCATTTAAATATATTATTATATTTTAATAATATAATAATTATGATATTTTTACGATGAATGTGGGATATATGAGTATATGTGGAGGAGGAGTATTTTTGTTACCAAAAATATTTAAAGCATGTTTTATGTGTGTATTGGACCCCATTTCTCGGTCGAAATTTGATTATAAATGTAAAATCGCCTGCTTATGGATTTTGGTCAATTTCGCTTGAAATTTAGAAAAACTTTATTCTGCAAAGTTGTAGATAATTGAATTTCCTATAAAAACACGCGAGATTCGAATTTTCTGATAAAAAAGCTATTTATTATGAATTATTGAAATTCCAAAGCTCCGAAATAATTGATTTTTGGAAGTTTAAAATAATTTAAATAAGAAAAACGTTTTTTGTGTTTGGTGGGCATCTTTAACATGTGCTAGAGACTGAATTCAAATGCTTGGATGCGTAGGAAGATGTGGAAAAATAAATAATATTAATTTATTAAATTTTCTACTTTGGTGTTCTAAGCATTTTCCTATAAATAGGGTGCTTAAGTTAGAATTGAAAATCACACCAGAAACTGAAGTTTTCTCTCTATATCATCGATGCGTATTCTTGTGAGTATTTTGAGTATATTTTGAGTATTGCTATACTTGCAAGTTCAAGTCATAGCTTATATCCTGTTTCAAATTTGTAAGTCTCGATCTTTCGAGGTAAAGGATATTTTTTTTTTCTCGTAATGATATTATTTCTTCAATATCATTATCTTTGAAATATTGATCAAGTTTTTATCAAATTTGGAATTTTGGTGTCTGATTTACTATTCACGATACTGATTAATTATTCACGACGATATCTGACCATTATTCACGAATACTAAGCCTTTATTCACGAATCACGATTAATTATTCGGTCGAAAAATAAAAATTTTCCCTTTTCGTCTAAAATATCTATTGTGGATACTAGCTTTGATTGTATCCATGTTTTGATCATTCTTGAATTTTACACCACTATGATTATTTTTGAGGTATTTTTGGACATGGATAAAACAAAGTACAAATCCTTAATCTTTAATCATTGTCATTTTGTTTCACTGGATTCGTTTCTTTAAAAATATTTTTCATGATCCTCAGTCTTAAATGATGATATTATTGAATATCTTTGGCCCGTAGTAAAAAGATGAATGATTTTCGATGAATATCTTTGGTAGTAGTATTGAAGATGAGCAGTGTTTAGATGAACATGACTAATCGATGAATATCTTTCGCACCTGTAGTGCAAGAAGATGAATATTTGATTTGAGATATATATTGATTGATGTTACGGGGATAAAAGATGAGCGATGAACTTTTAAATTCATACATAGAAGATAGTAGTTTGCATTCTCTACTTAACTCTTCAATGAATTATTATTTCATTGCTGAATATTGATTTAAAACTTGTTACTATTGTGATTCTATTAGATTTTTTCCTGTTGAAGACTAATGATAATTTGTTGTATATTATCTTAGTCATAATATTCTTTCTTTGGGCTAGTTGAGCTCACCCTTTTCCTTTTGTTCCATTTTTCTTCTCAAGAGTGAGAATATAATGAAAGTACGAAGCCTGGGTATGGAATGAAGGTTCTAGAGAGTTGTTTAGTAGTCCTCACCATTTTTGTAAAATAATGTATCAATAAATGTGATGAGGATTTATTTAAGTATAGATATTGTCCGTAAGATAATATTTGTATTCAAACTCATAGTTTTCTTGTTGTAATAATAAAGTTGTAGTTGTTTCGTATCATGTATTGACAACTCATAATGGGTGATGTATACCTATTTTGGGGGCGTCACGGTTGGTATCGTAGCTTAGGGATATGATCTACGGTGGAGATCGGGGAATAGAACTAAGAGAGAGAGAGTAAATCCTTTGCTAAGTGTGTCCTACCTAAGTTTATTTGTTAGTTAATCAATTATATAGGGATATTATGTGATATATTGATTTTCTTAATTAACCCTTGTTTTATGACATGATTTGAGAATGTCGATTCGAGAATATTAATATTGGAAATGAGACAGTGGAGACGTACTGTACTCACTAATGAGGAGAGAACGCAACAGAAAGTGGCAATGTTTCTCCTGTGAACAACACCAACTTTGAGCATATGATGAACGAGAGGATGTTTTGAAGCTTTTTGCGATTCATGCAAAATCGAGACGAGGAGACTCGTGTTCAAAATACTGGGAGGAAATGATAGCAATTCACTTCGTTGTCACACAAATGCGATTCAAAGAGTTGGGACCACCGAATTTAAGGGAAAAGCGGATCCGATCACGGCGGAAACATGGGTCAAGCAAATTACCAAGATATTCGATGTCTTGGGATGCGGAGGAACAGAAGGTTCCATTCGCCACCTTTATGTTCAGTGGCGAAGCAGACTCTGGTGGGAGTCGTGAAGCGCACTCTATCCAAACCAGCACTCAACATGTCTTGGGAGACGTTTCAGAAACTATTTAATGACAAATACTTTCCTGAAAGTGTTCGTCATATGAAGGAAGTGGAGTTCATTAGATTAGAACAAAATAACATGACGGTGTCTCAGTACGAGGCAAAGTTTACAGAGTTATCCAGGTTTGCACCTCATTTGGTGGAGAATGAGGAACGTATGACGCAGATGTTTCTGAGAGGTTTGAAACCCGACTTACGACAATATCTCATTTCTCATAAATTTTTCTCTATTCAAATGTTCAGAAAGCAGGGGCTCAATTATTAGAAGCGAGATAACGAAAAGCACGGTCAACCGGAGGGACCACAATCAGGATCATACGAGATAGTAGTCAACAAAACAACGATAACCAGCAGAGAAAGAAAAAGACGGACAAAAATGGTAACCACTCTGGTGGTAATCATGGCCATAAAAATAGAAGAAGCGAGTCGGGAGGAGATTTTAAAAGAGGAGATTTAACAACGACTATGTGAAGACGACAGTCTTGACAAGAAAGAATCGGTTCTAAGGAGGAGAACAACCACCGGTCGATGCTCTAATCACGGGAAAAGAGGGACATATCGGTCAAAGCGCCCACAACAGTTCAAGGTATGCTATAATTGTGGAAAGGAAGGATATATCGCCGAGATCAGACGGTAGCGAAACCTAGTTCGATGGGGACGGTGACTCAAAAAATGTCCTGTAAAAGTCAAAGTCAATCTGGTTCGGAAGAAGCGTTTGTTTGATTTGGTCAAAATGCGAGGAACCCAAACGAGGTGATCACGGGTAAGTTTATTTATAAATTCTTGCGAAGTTTATACCTTACTTGATACGGTGTTACCCATTCATTTATTTCTCTCCCGCTTGTGCTCAACGCTTAAACTTGACTCCGGAGAAATTAGATTTTGACCTATCTGTGAAAACTCCGTTAGGAGAAACTTTCATCACATCCACTGTTTATAAATCTTGTTTGATTCAAGTTGGCACCATCACCTTACCCGTTGACCTTATCTCTTTAAAGATACTTGCTTTTGATGTGATTTTAGGGATTGATTTGTTAACTACTCATCATGCCAAAATTGATTGTTTTCGTAAGGTTGTTAGTTTTCATATTCTAACCAACCCATTGCATTTAATTCAAGCAACTAAACCATTAAAATCAATCACTGTCATATCTAATCATAAAGCTATTCGTTTATTAAAAAATGGATGTCAAGCTTTCTTAGCCCATGTTATGGATTTGAATAAAGACACGTCAAATTTGAATAATATTCCTATTGTTATTGACTTTCCGACGTATTTCGAAGAACTTCCTGGCCTACCCCGTAGCGTGAAGTTGAATTCTTTATTGATCTTGAACTTGGTACAAAGCCCATTTCTAAAACCCAATATCGAATGGATCCTATTGAACTTCAGAGTTAAAGGTCCAACTACATGAGTTGTTGGACATCGGTTTCATCTGGCCCCTAAGACATCTCCTTGGGGTGCTCCTGCTTTATTCAGTAAAAAGAAGAAAGACGGGAGTATGCGACTTTTGTATTGATTATCGGGGAATTGAGCCATGTCACCATCAAGAATAGGTATCCTCCACCTCGTATTGATGACTATTTGACCGATTGCAAGGAAATACAATTCTTTTCAAAGATCGATCTTCGATTCGGATATCATCAACCTGAAGATTAGAATCGAGGATATTCCAAAGGCGCCCGTAACTAGAATGCAGATGCATTATGAATTCTTAGTCGTGTCTTTCGGATTGACTAATGCTCCTGCGGCTTTCATGGATATGATGAACCGAGTATTCAAGGAATATTTGGATCAATATTTGGATCAGTTCGTTGTTGTTTTTATTGATGACATCCTCATATATTCCAAAAGTCGTGAAGATCATGAGCACCATTTGAAATTTGGTACTCCAAAGGCTTCGTGAAAACAAACTATATGCCAAATTGAAGAAATGCGAGTTCTGGCTTGAGGAAGTAGCATTCCTTGGGCACGTGGTGTCGAAACATGGAGTATCTGTTGATCCGGCGAAGATTGAAGCAATACAAAGTTGGGAGCAACCGAAGTCGGTGATTGAAGTACGTAGCTTTTTGGGCTTAGCTGGTTATTATCGGAGATTCGTGGAAGGGTTTTCTCGAATCACTATTCCATTAACCCAACTAACTCGGAAGGATACAAAATTCGTTTGGAGCGAAGAATGCGAGAAGAGTTTCCAAGAGCTCAACATGAGACTCATTTTAAGACTGTTTTAACAATACCATCCGAGTACGGATGGATTTGTTATCTACAGCCGATGCTTGTGCAAAAGGGTTAGGATGTGTTCTCATGCAACGTGGGAAAGTCATAGCTTTATGCCTCATGACAACTTAAAGAGTATGAGAGGAATTATCCTACTCGTGATCAGAGTCAAGCAAAGCAATCGTTTGCGCGCTAAAGATATATAGAGGCACTATCTATATGGGGAGAAAGTGGAGATATATTCGCACCATAAATGCCTTAAATATTTCTTCACTAAAAAAGAACTCAACATGCAATAATGACGTTGGCTTGAGCTATTGAAAGATCACGACCACATTATTCAATACCATCCTGAAAAAGCGAATGTGGTAGTTGACGCGTTGAGAAGAAGATCATACGCAGGAATGAGTGCGATGATGTCAAGTATATGACATAGAGCCAACTTTAATAGAAAAAGTTAAGGTTGCTTTCAAGCCACCTAATCTTGAAAGATGATCGCGCATAAAGAAGAAAGTACAATAAGGTGCTATTCCGAGGACGAAATTTGAAACACAGTAACACGTATGTCAATTTCGAGGATTTAAATTTCATAAGGAGGGAGGTTGTAAGACCCCAACTTATTATTAATGAAATTTAATTTTCTATTTATTATTTTGAAATAGTAAGGGTTGATTTGATTAATGTGGATAGTTATGGGTAAAATACGCAAATATTTCAAAATAAAGCAAGTGGTTATAAAATATTCATTGTTGTCGGGGGAATATTCGTTTGGTCGTGGAATATTTCATGATCGCGGAGAATATTATTCGTAGACAGCGCGATCATATGTGGGCCCCATAACTGAAAAGCGATTGGATGAAGAAACGACAAATATAAGTTGTTTAAAAATAAGCCAGCGTGGTTATTCAAATTAATCTTTGCTCAAATACACGGTGGTTAAAACACAAGAAGACACGGTGTGTATTGCACCAATTATTGATTCTTACGTAGAAGGCGCACTACTCAATAATGGTTATGTAATTACCGCTCAAAGATTTTATTTTATTGATTTAATAATTGCGTTGATATTTTATATTCTTTGTTGTTTCAATAATTGTCATTACACAAAGATTTTTCATTATCGAAGCAATAATTCATATTATCCGAATAATATTATTAGATAACATTATTGGCAATGTCTAGAAAGTTCTGCCTAAGGAGAGGTTTGGTCACCTAATCATGGCGCAAGTAGTGAGAAATTCTTATCGGAAGGCCCCCTCTTTCCTGAACCGCTGGGTCACAATATTGTGATTTCGTAATATTATTTGTGAATAATTAATTATTGATTCATATGATGAGAAAAATATTGATTTTATGTGGATATAGATGGAGAATTTTTTAATGTGACAATTGTTGAAAATTGAAATTTTATCTTTTACGATAAAATAATTATTTAAATATATTATTATATTTTAATAATATAATAATGATGATATTTTTACGATGAATGTGAGATATATATGAGTATATGTGGAGGAGGAGTATTTTTGTTACCAAAATATTTAAAGCATGTTTTATGTGTCGATTGGACCCCATTTCTCGAATTGAAATTTGATTATACCGTAAAATCGCCTGTTTGTGGATTTTGGCCAATTTCATTTTGAAATTTAGAAAAACTTTCTTTTACAAAGTTGTAGAGAATTGAATTTCCTATAAAAACGTGCGAGATTCGAATTTTCTAATAAAAGGGCTATTTATAATGAATTATTGAAGTTCCAAAGTTCAAATAATTGATTTTTGGAAGTTTAAAATAATTTAAATAAGAAAACGTTTTTTGTGTTTGGTGGGCATCTTTAACACGTCTTTAGACCTGAATTGAGATGCTTGGATGCGTAGGAAGATGTGAAAAATAAATAATATTAATTTATTAAATTTTCTACTTTGGTGTTTAAAGATTTTCCTATAAATAGGGTGCTTAGGTTAGAATTGAAAATCACACCAGAAATCAGTTTTTTCTCTCTATATTATCGAGCGTATTCTTGTGAGTATTTTGAGTATATTTTGAGTATTGCTATACGATAAAGTTCAAGTCATAGCTTATATCCGGTGTTTCAATGTAAGACCGATCTTTCGAGGTAAGGATATTTTTTTTCTCGTAATGATATTATTTCTTCAATATCATTATCTGTGAAATATTGATCTCAAGTTTTTATCAAATTTGGAACTTTTGGTGTCTGAGTTACTATTCACGATACTCAAGACTATTCACGATATCGACATTATTCACGAATCTTTAAGACTATTCATTTAAAAATAAAATTTTTCCTTTTCGTCTAAAATATCTATTGTGGATACTAGCTTTCATTGATCCATGTTTTGATCATTCTTGAATTTTACACCACTATGATTATTTTTGAGGTATTTTTGGACATGGATAAAACAAAGTACAAATCCTTAATCTTTAATCATCACATTTTGTTTCAATCGATTCGCTTTCTTTAAAAATATTTTCATCATCCTCTACCTTAAATGATGATATTATTGAATATCTTTGATCCGTAGAAGGCAAAGATGAATGATTTCGATGAATATCTTTTGGTCAGTAGTCAAAAAGATGAACATGTGTTTAGATGAACATGACTAATCGATGAATATCTTTATTCAGTAGAAAAAAAGATGAATATTTGATTCCGGATATATATCGATTGATGTTACGGAGATAAAAGATAGACGATGAACTTTTAAATTCATACACAGAAGATAGTAGTTTGTATTCTCTACTTAACTCTTCTAATGAATTATTATTTATTCTTAATATTGATTTAAAACTTGTTGTCTATTGTATTCTATTAGATTTTTTCCCGTTGAAGACTAATGATAATTTGTTGTATATTATCTTAGTCATAATATTCTTTATTGGGCTATTGAGCTCACCCTTTTCTTTTTTTTGTTCTATTTTTTTTTTCTCGGGGAGGCGAGTAATATAATGAAGAGATTTAGCCTGGGTATGGAATGAAGGTTCTAGAGAGAATTGTTTAGTAGTCCTCACCATTTTTGTAAAATAATGTATCAATAAATGTGATAAGGATTTATTTGAGTATAGATATTATCTTGTAAGATAATATTTGTATTCAAACTCACGCTTTTCTTGTTGTAATAATAAAGTTGTAGTTGTTTTCGCATCATGTATCGACAACTCGTAATAGTGATGTATACCTATTTTGGGGCGCCACAAAGAATCGACAAGAAGTTTGAATATATTGAAATTGACTGATGAACATGTACCACCTCAAAGAGTAATAACCATTCCCATTGAAAGGTCACAATTACCTTCATTGGCCAGTGTCACAAATGATCTAATGTTCAACAAGAACTTGATCAATGATCGTAGACATCAACCCCTTTTTCAAACCTTAGCTGAAGATATTGAATTCTCTCTGTCTCACTCGATTTATTTCTCTCTCTAAATCTCTATTTATATCTATTTTATCTTTACTTCCATCTCACATATATACGAAGCTCGATATATATACATATATATATATGATTTTATATATATCTACATAATTTTCACTCCAATCCGACCAACAATTTCGACCTCCACCAAACCTTAATCCCCTCTATCGGATCACGTAAATATGTTCCCTTCAATTTTTTTGCTGATAAATTGAATATGTAAATTCACTGCACTCAAAGAGATTCGGTCGGTTCGAGTTTGGAGCATGACTCGAATATGCTTTCATTGTAATCATAATGGTCACAACTCTCGAACCTGTCCGAACCGGGGTGTGAAATTCTTTGGGGTCGGGAGAGGATATTGAGAATGACGTAGTGGTCCCAAATATTTGGTTTTTCGATGGAGTTTTTGGCCTTTTCCCTTTTTCCTTGTCGTTATTTTTCTAGGGGTGATGAGAGGAAAATAAAGCCAGTGCAGGAGGAAAGAGAGAGAGAAATAGGAAATGATGCATATTGATTATGGTCATTGGGGATAAAAGAGGAATTTTGTAATTTTAAAGGAGTTATTTTTGTTCAAAAAATAATTAATTTTATTCAGATGGACCCTTAAATGGTTTAAATTTAATTTTGTTCCTTATCGATTAAGAGAATTAAGATGATTTTTTTTTACAAAATAAGTTGTGCTTTTGATCGAATTAAAGACATTTACTAATAGTTTTTAAGACCCAAACAAACACTATCTTAGCTAGTATAAATAATAAAGTTACATGAGGGATGAGAGAAAATAGCACCACATACAGTAACGACTCCCAAAAGCTATTTTATAATACAAAAATTCTATGTGATTATAAAAATTGAATATAGTGTATTTAGATCGACTCTCAAAAGCTATTATATAATACAAAAACTTTATGTGAACATGAAAATTGGACATAAAAATTCAACCGAGTATATTTGAATTTTACTTAATTATATTTTGACTCTAATAATGAGTAAAAATATAAATAGATAAAATTCAAATACACTTATGTCCCATTTTAATTAATAAAAAGTTGTTTTATTATTTCATTAAAAAGTGTATTATAATAGAAAGTTGTTTTTATTATTTCATTCCAAATAAGTTTTACAGTATATATTTTTGTTGGGCTTTAGAGTTTTGAAAATTTCCGACACTCACTCTCCTTTAATGAGATTGTCGGTACTAATTGGAACGTGGAAGCATAAACGATGGAAAAAGGAACAAAAGTTTGTATTCAACTCTGCGTGGTAGTCCACTGAATCATGATCAAAATAACAGTCTCAACAAACATTGATATAACAAAGAACGTAAAATGTGGGAACTTATCAGTTGCTCGAAAGATGTTCGACGAAATGCGGGAGAGAACGGTTGTGTCATGGAACATTATGATTTCTGGGTACTCGAAATGGGGAAGATTTGTAGAAGCCCTTAGTCTGGTTTCAGCAATGCACCGCAGCCACACGAAGCTCAATGAGACCACCTTTTTCTTCCTTGTTGAGTGTCTGTGCTCGTTTACCTTCGTTATATGACGGTAAGCAGGTCCACGGTCTTGTTTTGAAATCTGGGTTCGAAAATTTTGAGCTTGTTGGGAGTGCTTTGTTGTATTTCTATGCAAATTGTTTTGAAATTGAAGAAGCGAGGCGGGTTTTTGATTTATTGCTAGAGAGCAATGAGTTGCTCTGGAGTTTGATGCTTGTTGGTTATGTTCAATGCAACTTAATGCATAATGCTTTGGATATTTTTAACAGAATGCCATCCCGTGATGTCGTGGCATGGACCACGTTGATCTCGGGTTACTCAAAGAGGGAGGATGGTTGCGGAAAGGCTTTGGAGTTGTTTAAATTGATGAGAGATAGCTGTGAGGCTGCACCGAATGAGTTTACCCTAGATTCTATTATAAGGGCTAGTGGTACCGTAGGGCTTTTTCACGAGGGAAGGGGTATTCATGGGCTTTTAATTCGATATGGCTTGGACTTTGAACAATCAATCAGTGGTGCACTAATTGGTTTTTATTGTAATTGCATTGCTGTGGATGATGCCAAGAAAGTTTATTATAGCCAGGAAAGCCCAACATTGAACGACTCAAATGTGCTAATTGAAGGCCTTATAGTAACTGGTAGGATTGAAGAAGCCGAGTTGATTTTTAATAGACTGGTGGAAAAAAATGCAGTTTCATATAATCTGATGATTAAAGGGTATTCATTGAGTGGTCGAACTGAGGATTCTGGAAAGTTGTATCTGGAAATGCCTCAAAGAACTTTAGTTTCGTCAAATACAATGATTTCAGTGTATTCCAGAAGTGGTGAATTGGATAAAGCTTTGGATCTCTTTGAAGAAACGAAAGAAGAGAGAAACCATGTGACATGGAATTCAATGATCTCGGGTTATATTCAAAATGATCAACCTGAAAAAGCTTTGGAACTGTATGGAATCATGCGCAAATTATCAATAAGCCAAACTAGATCAACTTTCTCTGTTCTTTTTCGTGCATGCTCATGCCTGGGATCTCTTCGGCAAGGACAACTGCTTCATGCTCATTTGACTAAAACACCATTTGTATCTAATGCATATGTTGGAACAGCCCTTGTAGATATGTACTCCAAATGTGGGAGCATGGTTGGTGCTCAAGCATCATTTGTCAGTATTTCTTATCCCAATGTAGCAGCTTGGACAGCTTTGATAAATGGCTATGCACATCATGGGCTTGGTGCTGAAGCGATCTTACTCTTTGAGCATATGATAAACCAAGGAGTGCATCCAAACTCAGCAACCTTTGTTGGGATCCTGTCTGCCTGTGCTCATGCGGGGTTGGTCAATGAGGGAATGAGATTCTTCCGCATTATGAAAGAAAGTTACGGTGTGACCCCGACCTTAGAACACTTCACATGTGCTGTTGATCTGCTTGGTCGATCAGGTTGTTTGCGAGAAGCAGAGGAGCTTATCAAAGAGATGCCAGTTGAGGCAGATAATGTCATTTGGGGAGCTTTGCTGAATGCATGTTGGTTCTGTATGGATATGGAAGTGGGTGATAGGGTAGCTGCAAAGATGTTTGATATGGACCCTGTGCCTATATCTGCATATGTTATGATGTCTAACATCTATGCTGTATTAGGGAAGTGGGAGGAGAAGATGAAGGTGAGGAAGATATTAAGAGGCAAAGAAGTGAAGAAGGATCCTGGATGTAGTTGGATTGAGCTGAACAACATAATTCATATGTTCTATGTAGAAGATAGAACCCATCCATATTGTAATGTGATTTATGCAACTTTGGAGCATCTAACTGAAAATGTAAACTGCATTGGGCAATTGGACAATCTTTCTATACCAATTACAGAGGCTAGTATACTCCATGCATCAAACTTTAATTATCAAAATTCTTTCTCTGTGACATAGAAATATTGTGGAGTATTAGCAAAAGCTGATATGGTGTTCTACAAGTCATCTGAGATAAAATGAGCAACAAAGGTTCATCTTTCTTATCCATAAGTCTTTGCTTTTCATGATATCTAATTGTTTAAATTGATAGTATGCTCCTGCTCTTAGAATTTGTGGCTCCGATTTAAGTTAACATTATAAATTAGTGAAGGGTAGCAGTAGATTATGAAGTTTGCTTCAAACTATTTCTGTCTTCTATTTTACCTAACCCGGAAAATTGAAATCACATCAAGTTCTTTAGTTGTCACAGTATTATGTCATTCTTTTTTGAACTGGATATATTTTGGTTTAACATTCTTTACAATGGGAGCTAACAGATAAGCATTTGATAATGTTACATGGAGTTTCAGCGTATATTGTTTCCTCATCCTTCTTAATTCTTAATAAAAGTGCATTGTTTTACATATGTTTCTCATAGTTATTGATGATCATAAGTTGCTCCTCATTTCTCTGTACCCAAAAATCTGATCATTCTCTAAGAAGGTAGAATAATCCTTTTCTTTTGAATTTCTTTTTTGATTGGCCCTCTGCATTTTTGCATACATCCATGATAAGCAGACATATGTATGCTTATGGTAATCTTAGATTAAGGTGACAAACATTCTTCAACTCAAACGGTATTGAACTAATTTTTTAGCTGTTTTTGAACAAAAGGGTTTGGATAGAGTTTAGCTGTATGACAAACATAATGAAAAAGTAAAAGCTCGGCAGATAAACAGAGAATAATTCAAACATAGAGAAGAAGACACCCCTCCCATCCATGGTCATTCTTTCATATTCTTTTTGCCTGAATGCTTTTCTATAGCACTGCTGCTGAAATTATCAATTAATTGGCAGTGAAATAGAGATTGTCTCTGTTTCTGTTGATTTTTTCTTTACTATTAATGTTAAATATGCTGCTTTATTGAACTCAAAATCAATAAAACTTCTTTCACGAATTTTACTCTAATGTGCAGGTTATAAGCTTATATAGTGATTTAAACCCTGTGACATTGATGATGTCTCCCTGAGTCCAGTGCAGAGGCTAAAAAGGGAAAATGAGTCCCTCCCCCCCCTCAAAAAAAAAAAAGGTAGGGAAGAGGAAAAAGTGAAGTCCAGACACTGTGCAGCTGTATGGTACAATCATGACTAAAAGGTTCATGATTAGATTATTAAATAAAAATTATAATTCTTATTCTAGCTTGCTTCAGTAATCAGAAGAATAATATAATGCATGCACTCCCCCCCCCTACAGGGTGATATTTATGTAATTACCCTCTTTGATGAGCTAGTCTAATATATTGCCCATTAAAATAAACGATTCAATAATGAACTTGTCAAAACTCTGAATACTAATAACAAGATCTAAAAACATTCACTTAACACACTATTATATGCACACATGTTTTCCATGTACATACTACACATACATAATGACTCCATCATTCATACACTAATTATTGTTTATTTTGAAGTTACATTGTAAATCACAAGACTGAAAGAGATTTCAATTAGACTTCGTCCAGAATATTTCTTCAAACCTTGCTTTTGGAATCATCAGTAACCATATTTTGCAGCTGCTCTTTGGGTTTCTCATCGATTTTCTCTACATCCCATTTATGTGGCTCTTCCATAATTCCTCTTTTTCTGTACTTGAAATAGAGCACAAGCTGCAGGATCCCTAAAGTACTACCAACCAGATTGGGTGACTGCCATGATACTGATATCTATGTTAGAAAGTGATAATTTTTTATTTGTTAAGACAATCAAGTTTTAGTTATCATGTAACAAACCACAAGAAGAAGGTCGTGGCTTAGTAATCCGTAAGCCAGCCAAAGCAAACTAAACAAGGAATGAGAAGAAGGATAAGTAGAAGGGCATGAATTCCACACTCTTAGTTTGTAGGACTTGCTTCTGCAATTGTGAATCATATCATTGTGTAACTGACAATGTAAACATGTGATGCAGGTTGTTGAAATTCACGGGAAACAATAACATAAATGATTGGGAAGAGAAGATGACTTACCACAACCACCAGCGGACTGCCATACATAGCAACAGAGGCTACCAGTCCGATACTACCAATAAAAATCTTGCGATGGTGATGATCATGGAAGACAACAGCTGATATTATTGCACTGATGCAGAACACAAGGGCAACTGCTGTCGTTATCATTGCTACCTTCTTCTGCATCCTCGTGACCGATCAATGTTAACTTTCATTTAATTGAAATTAGCCATAGAAAATAACTGTTGTCATATAGGTATAGTTTAGTCAAAATCTTTATGCATGCATTTACATCTAATTTGTAGGTTTGCACTATAAACTTATAATTAAGAGCGCGTGTCAACGTGTACTAGTCAATGACAACCTTTGTGCATAAGTGCTGATGTTGATACATAAAAAGTACATGCAAATGCTAAACATACAAAATTATGAAAATGATGAAGAAGAAATATTAGCCTGCCTTTTCTCTAGCAGAAGCAAACCAGAAATATATGATAATGAAGGAAAGCTCAAGAAGGATCCCTAGGCCATTGATGGTCACCACTGGGAAGTTTTCCCACTTATAGCTTACTACAGGCAAGCCATATCAAGTATATAAATAACAGTTGAATAGTGCAAGGATGTACGGTACGCATGAAAACTCCTCGGTGCTTTTCTTCTTTATGACTCTTGCAAATGTTAATCTGAGAAGAAACAATATATAAATTAGGAACTAAGAAATGAGTTTAAGTGATGCAAATTCTCCATTTCCTTTGGTGCTGAATGCGTAAAAGAATAAAGTAACGCTTTAGTGTAACCGGACATTACATAGGTGCAGCATATAGTAACAATGAGGCGGCATTCGCTGCAAGATAAAGGGTAAGTAGATTCAAGTTTAGGGTCTCGTTTATGAACTTTGTTTATGGATTATGATGAGAACTGTGAAGAGTAATTAAAGTGGAAGGTACCCATTACTCCGACTGCCAAATGCAACCTATCTCCCATCTCTTTGGGTCTAGATATGGCAAGTGAAATTGGTACCAACAAAAGACTTGAAAGAACTACTCAAGTTTGTTGTTTGAAATGTGTAGCATCTCTTAAGGTCTTTCTATATAATATATATATTGCATAGACGGATAAAAAGAGAATAATGCATAAAAACAATTTTAAAAAGTAAAGGTTTAAAATCCATAGAGGCGCTTTGGGGGCAAGGGGTTCCCAAGGCACACTAAAAGAGGGTAGTTATGTCTTCTATTTTTACTTTACTGTACATTGAAAAAATTAAGGTATCTGAACTCTTTGAGGAAGAATGAGAGCTGTTAACAACACATTGAATTAGTTCTTAGAACAATTAAGCTAGGAACCATTCAGCTCATGGAATAATTATATATTGGGATTGAAATCTTTAATTGGTTAGGTGCTAAGATTATGCTAAATGAAAATATTCTATCCTGGTACTTCTTTGAGTGTGTTGTATGGCTAATGTTTTTGAACTCTGAAGGAAAAAACTAAGTAGAGTAATTTTACTTAAGACAAGTGTTTGCAAGTCAAATTTTTATTAAATTGGATGTCGTCTTTATAATTAAAGGATAGGAGTCTTATAATTTTTTTATTTATGATGGTGATATAAGCATTTCTTGCTATTGTCTACCATTCATCCCCTTAAATCATCTCCACTAAAATTTTGTCTTCAACCAAACATTACCTATTCCCATGCTCTATTTCATCATGGTTCTGGCACTTGAAAGTTATCCATCATGGCATTTATGTTTTCCTAATATTATTTAACTATAATACATACATTGTTGAATGTGACTAAGTCCACTTATTTTCCAGATCATCCAGTTGGAACACTTTTTAACCACTGTTTTATCCCTAAAGTATGATTCATAAAATTGAACGTCCATATTCATGTATGAATCTAGATCATTCATAAGTTAACATTAGGGAATTGTTGTATAGATTTTGCCCAAGGGTTTGGGAGTTTGTTTAGACTCTTCTCTTTATGACAGATGAGCGCTTATTTATTTTTTAAATATTTTTGTTGTTGTCCTTTTTGGTCGTTGGATGAACTTTGATCGATTGATTAAATGTAATATGGACATCTGAGATGGGTTTAGCAAGCTCAGAAGATATACGTATTCAGATATTCATTCAGAATATGTTCTCCTGCTAAAGATATATGTCATGTTCATTTGAAACACAATTCCCCTGATATATATGATGTTTGTCCCCTAATGATACTGATATTTGTTGTTTGAACATAACATGTTGCAATATAGGCAAGGGCACGTGCTTGCCGAAGAAGTTGACGGTGATCCCACAGCCTTCAAATGTCTCATCAAAAGGTGATTCATGGGGTTGTGAAAGATTACCTTCCCTTGCAACTTTTATTGCAGAGGTGGGAGAGTATGTTTTTTTAATTTGAAATCAAGTTAATTCTTCTCCTGTAGTTGAGGCAGCCTAGCCTGCATGTTCTTAATATATAAATAATTTCTGCTGCCTAAATTAGTCCTACTCTATAAAGTAACAAAATGTTGTATAGTAGTTGTTGAGAAGTGCACATAAATTTATATGTGGCTGGAAATATGGTGGATTGAGTGAAGAATGGTTGTACACGTAGAGTAGTGTATATACGGAGTAAATCAGATGATGAGTGAGTGCGTGTCCATTAGATAAAAAGATCAAATACTAATATCCAAAAAATAATACTCCGTACTCCGTAGTAGTAATTCAACAGCTCACAAATACTAATATTATTTGGACCCCAGGGACACAGAAGCATAATCTCCTTTCAAAACGGCCGGTTTCATCAATGAAGATGTAGCAAACATCGCGGAGAGACTAGTATTTATGTTGTGAGAAATAAGGGCTGCAGCCTGCAGCCTGCAGCCGATTAAATAAATAGTACTCCACTGTATAACATAATGCCTTTACACTAACTGGACTACAAGTCATATACACGCAAACATCGTATTTTAATGTGCTGAAAAAATGGTGGGTTTTTTTCCTTCATGGTATAAACTTAATATCTATGTTCAAGTAACTTAAAAACTATGGTACTAGTATACAGTAGTAGTGAGGCTGTTGATCCAGAGGAATATGCATCTATAATTCAAGCAAGTGATTTGATATTTTACAAAATGTAGCGGCGGAGATAATCCACTCTGGCTGGATGCTTGAGCTTCATGAGTGCCTTCACTTCATGCTTTCGAACCATTTCTCTAGAAATATTTAAGTTTCCCGCAATCTCTCCCAATGTTCTGTCACCTTTTCCGTCAAGCCCATATCTTTGCCTAATCACCAAGCTCTCCTTGGGCTTCAGAGAATCAAGCTGTGAAAAAGGATGCAAACTGTAAATTCTCAAATTTATGACACGTACTCAAAATTAACAATATATTGTCATTTCCAGAAATTTACATTTTAATACCGTTCTCACAACAGAATTAACAATTAACCATCAAACCAAATGTTGCACCACAAAACGCACTGCCAGGATGACAAAGACGAGAAATTACCACATCATCAAGAGCAAGCCGGAGAAGAGCAGGTTGCCTCCTCTTATCCCCTCCTGCACCCTCAACATCAGTAATCCCACTGATGAATTCTTCTTGTGTTACAGAGTGCCTTGTATGGAGAGAAAATACAGGCTTTGATGCCTTCATCACTTCGTGGAATCTTTCAGCTGAAATTCCAACTCTCTCTATAATCTCTTCCTCTGTTGGCACTCGATGCAGCTCAAACAACAGCTGTAGTTTGGCTCTTTGTATATCTGCTCTGACCTACATCAGGTTAAGCTTGAGTTCTTCCAAAATGCACTAGAATTCTTACACCTTTGACAAAATGAACAGGCTAACAGGCTAAACCATCACTTTAATAGTTCAAGAACTAAAATTTGTTATCCGCATACATTGAAAAATCATGAGTTCTTTCAAATGCATTCCACTGTTCAACAAATTAGTGTAATGTGTTAACTATAACTTTCTGAGTGGAGCACACTTGGTGAATAATGGAATGCATCAATTATTGCCTTTTGCATTTCCAGACTTAACTTGTACAAAATGTAAATTTTCTTTGATATAGACTCAGATATTCGACCGACCTCTCTTTTCTCTCTCTCTCTCTCTCTCTCTCTCTCACACACACACACACACACTCACTCTGGTAAATAATTGTGTATTATAGAACATGCCTCTTGCAAAGCAGCAAGTTATCTCTGTTTCGAAAGGATAAAAGGTTCATGGTGATCATTATGCTATGTCAAAAAATTGACAACAAGTAAAAAGCAAGCGCAGTAAAAAGAAGCTTACCGACTCAAGACCAAAAGAGACTCTTGTGAAGCTTGAGAGAGTCATGGATCGTATGATGACATGTCTAATCCAAAACAGGCCATATGTTGAAAGCCGCACCTTTCTTTTAGGTTCAAAGCGATCGATGGCAGTAATAAGACCTTTCACTCCAGCTTGACAGAGGTCTTGGAATTGTGGGCCATTTGCAAACTCTTGAAAATATTTGTTCATTACAAACAAAACGAGTCGAAGATTGTGCTGCAACACATCATTGTAATGACTGTTATCATTAGTTTCACATAAATGTTCCACAAAACTGTGATTCATGTATCATTTACTAACCATACAAATATTGCTTTGGAACAATGATCAAAACTTGGAAGATATTCACTCTTGCAAATTTGTTGATAAATAACAATTGATCAATGGTTCAAATTTGAGACATATCCAAACACTAGCAGACCAAATTTGTCTTCTGTAGTTGAGTTCAGCTAATTGACGATTTAATCTTTACCAAAAGCACAAATATTCTGTACCAAAATATAATAAAAACTTGGTGATTCAGTTAGCTAGTTGTGCATTCATTACGTGTTACAGAAAGAATGTGTTCCTTTCATTGATGTAATGCCAATTGTAGCTCTTAGAAAGTATTATATGTTGATAATGGAGAAAGAAAGCCTACCTCAAATTTCACCCAACCCTTAATATTTTAAGATAATAGGTGATGGGAGGTTTAGATCTATTCCAAAATCAAATTTGCGAATTGCAGAAGAAAAAGGAATATAAAGACCTATTCTTACCCTAATCAGTTTGTTCCGAGCTGCTCGGCCAACTTCCATTTGTTTCCTCAATTGAGCTACATTCATAGTTGTTGCCTCTGCTAACTCACCATCAGTTGGTTCTCTTCCCAAATCATTTTGTAAGTTCTCTTTCACTGAAAAGATATCCTATATTACAGCAAATAAAGGATATGAGAAAAGCAAAATAGAATCAGTAATATTACAGCTAAGAAACGTTATGAGAAAAATCTAAACGAAAATAAGAAACAAAAAAAGAGAAAGTTCAGCCACTAAGTCTTATGAAATATCAGAAAGCTCATACAAACTACGGATGTTTAGTGGGGTGTTTGAAGCAGAAAAGGACTCACCTTCATAGGTTGCATTAGCTTAAACAGCCAGGTGTGCTCTGAAGAAGAAAGAACTGGCGGGATCTTCATTTTCTTCCAGTCCAAGCTCACCAAGTCGGTAGAAGCAGAATACCCCCTAATCAGCTTATTGATTTTCTCAAGTTCATTATCCCCATGAAGTTTTCTCCTCTGGGCTGCAGAATCAACTTCAACTTCTTTGCTCATTCTCAGTTTGATCCTCTTCTCAAGATTCAATCTTTTGGTGTTATGTTTCTGACTTCGCACTACATTATCAACAGTTCCATTTTCTGCCCTGTCATCACCATGAATCATCTTCTTCCTCCTCCGTCGGACTATCTTCACCCCGTGATCTTTATCTTCACCATCAAATAATTCAGGTGCGGGACTAAGCTTGTATATATTTTCAAGTTTTGCTGCAGCCTCATTGTAATTCAAATCCAAAGCACATGAAGGTGCTTCAGCGGTAGAGAGAGCTTGAACTCTTTCTGAAGGCTTTCTAATTTGTCTTAGTATCTTTTGTTTTGCTTTAGAATTATCTATGGGTGAAGATACGGATTCTTTGGGAGAAACCAAAGCTTTATTCTTGGTTTTATCTGTTTTGAACTGCAAAATTGACACTCTTTTAGTAGGAGAAGAGTGTCTTGAGAGTCTTGTGCTCGATCCCAAGGGAGTGCGTGCAGCAGAGCTTGAAACAGTTACAACTCCCATGTCAAGCTGTGTAAGACAAATTTTATTAATGAATTAGCTCATCACGGTGAGAATATTTCACCATGATAACTCATTAAAGTTCGAGCTCTGAAGGTTGCCATAATAACCATTAGATATATAAATTTAATATTATTAAATCTGTCACCAGGAAGCATACCATGCTCAGGTTACAGTCCAATAGCCAAATCCAAAACATTCCAGGTGCTTATTAACAATAATAATGAATAACTAAATATGGATTCAGATTTCAAATTTAATAGAAACGCTAATGTCTAAAGACTGGTGGGAAACATTAGTAGTTATCCATTGTAACCCTTCATGTTTAATTATCCCAAAATCTCATAACTGCTTGAATGTGAATTATATATTTCTTTTGTTTACACCAAACTAAGCCGCATGTCAAAGAAAACACTAGTCAACCCAATTCATCAGATTTATAGAGCAGAAATCTCAAACAAGTTAAGCTTACACTAAAGGGTTTAAGTAAAAGTAGCACCATCTAGCAATTGAGAACAAAATAAGGCTCCCATAAAAAATCAGACACCAAATACTGGCTGTGCCACAACTATAAGTAATAGCCAAATCTTGGAACAACTCTCGAGTGAACCAAAATCAAACCAACTGGGGCAATTGTGATCAACATTTTTAATCCCCAAATGTGATCAGTTCATTCCTTTAATCACATAGATTTAGAATTGCCACTTGTTATGTGTATAATGGCATGATCAAATAACCACAACTAAAATTTGACATTACTTTATACTGCTAGTGTGTCGAGCACAATCCAAGTTTCTTTACCATAAACAACTAAAAGACTACTGTAAAGAATTTTGTACAGAGAATTAAAAGAAAATAAATAGCAGATAGATCGATATAGTACCTCAATAGAATCCGACCGGAGTTTCAGAGCTGCCACTGAGTTTCCGACAAAAAGATTCGGGATTCCGGCGGTAAAAAATGTAGAGATAGAGAATCTCAATGAACGGAAGTGAGAAATATTGTTGATCAAATTAAAGTAGACAGAATCGTAAATAAAATGGTGTCCACAAGCTTTGATCTCCTAACAAATCGGGTCTTATATCGACGGTGTAGGAGGATCCAGGTAGGATTGAATTAGTGATGGAGACAAACCGTGAGGACGTGGCCAATACTTTGGCAGAGACTGATTTTTATTTATAGTTTTTATTTTATTTTACGTGAAAGGCCTCCTTTCTCTTCGTGGCCAATCGGGAGTGGTTGATGAGATATTTTTGGGAACACGTGGGTGGTCCGCAGTGGAAGACAATAATGGGCCCCATATCCTAAAATACCCCTTAACAAAAATTGTATTTAGACATAAAAATTGGATATTAAAATTAAACATAAATATATATATTTTATTTATATTTTGACTAATAATAAATAAAAATATAAATAAATAAAATTCAAATAAATTCATAAAAATAATAGTCCACCTTTAGATGAGGAGTGATTTAATAACTGATCTGAAAGTTTGACGCGTGGAAAATATAAGGCTATAATCATTTTTTTGAACAAGTCCATAATAAATAGGACTTGCATATTGCACGAATCAAAATTGAAACTTTTTTCCTAGTAGTATAAATAAAGCGCAAGTTATTATTAATGTTTGAAATATCATTTCCTAAGGTACATATTTTGTCACTAAATTAATGTTACTCCTGTTGTTTTATAAAAATATTTTTTTAATAATAAATACGACATAATATACTCAAATTAATATAATTTTATTATCATATTATATTATTAAATTAAATATTTAATAAATTCAGGAATGAGATTTTTTTTCTACGAGGAGGAAATATTGTTGATCGATTTCGCAATCAATAGATTTGTGCAAGTATACATAGTCAACGAATAATAAAGTGATAAGATAGAGTGTCGATCCCACAGAGAATTCTAATTAATAAATTCCAACTACTAGCACTATATCAATTTAATTTTATTTAAACAACTAATAATTGTGATTTGTTGAATTAATAAAAGTAACTAAATAATTAAGAAATATTATTTCTAAGATAGAGCAAATAAATAAAACTAAGATTTTAATGAATGAATTCAGATAAATAAGGATTAAGACCTCAATATCCCCAATTATGAACTTATAAATTAATTATCCAATTATCCCAATTGTTATGCCTACTCAATTGTTAACAGGAATTCTCACATGCCAAAAGCCCTTTTCCAAGTGATCAATTAACTTTTATTTAATTCAAATTAATCTTGCTATATTCCTATGCATAACAAGTGAACTAAACTCCTTCAATCCCAATTCCTTATGTGTTACATGCGGTGAACAGATATTTCCATTCAATCCACTAACCTAATTATTCACTGTGCAATAACTAAGTCACACGTTATCATGCTCAGTTCTAACCCTAGAATACCTCTTTCAATTCCTTCTAGAGTAACAAGGTAATTATTGGCCAAATAATTAATCAAGAAATACAAGGCAAGATGTGACGCCTCCAAAATTAGGTATACATCACCCATCTTGAGTCATGCCAGACACATATGTAATTCAAATACAACTTAATAATACAACCTAGGTATGCATAATACGACAAAACATAAACTCATGAGTTTGAATACAAATATTGTTCTACTAGAGATTATATAAACTCAAAAGGAGTCCTCATTACAATTATTATCACACTATTTCATAGAATAGTGAGGACTACTAATGCACCATCTATGACCATCACTCTGTTCTCCGATTACCCCAGCCACGTTTTCATTTCAAGAAGAGAGCGGTGAAAGAAAGGGTGAGCTCAACTAGCCCGAAGAAGAAATATTATGACTAAGATAATGCAAAATAATTTATCGTTATCCTTCAACAAATTGTTAAACCGATAAAATATAATAATTATCAAGTTTAATCTGCAATGAACAAACAATCCATTAGAAGAGTCAAGTAGGAATAAAATCTACTATCTTCTATGATTTAAAAGGTTTTTCATCACTTTTATCACCGAACTCAAACAATAAATAATCCACATCATCGAATCACCCCCGCACTACGACCAAGGATATTCTTAAGATCACACCATGAATTATGCATGCGATTACTACTTAAGATAATCATGTTTTCATCAATCTGGTCCGATCACGCCATAAAATAATTCATCTTCAGACTACTACCAAAGAGAATCCATAGCCATAATCATACCAAAAAAAAGCCCATCAATGCACTACTGGCCAATGAGGACTTTTTCTACATCATTTATAACATTACGGCCATGATTTAATCAATAATCCACTGGTCATAATCATACCAAGTCCATCTACGCACTACTGAGCATGTACGGATGACTTTCAACAAAATATAAACATGAGGATGATGACAATTGTAAGACCCCAAATAATTGAAATTTAATTTCCTCTAATTATTATTTTGAAATAGTAAGGGTTGATGTGATTAATGTGGATAGTTATGGGTAAAATACGCAAATATTTCAAAAAATAAGCAAGTGGTTATAAAATATTCATTGTTGTTCGGGAATATTCGTTTGGTCGTGGAATATTCGATCGTCGGGAATATTAAATACGACGGTAGTGACCATGTATGGGCCCCATAACGGAAAGCGATTGGAGGAAGAAAACGACAAATATAAGTTGTTTAAAAATACTTTCACAGTAGTTGTTACTGCTATTATTTACCTTTGTTGGAATACCCGGTGGTTAAAACACAACGATGTACGCGTTGTTGTCATACAAGAATATTACGATATTGCACCAATTATTGATTCTACGTGAAGGCACTACTCAATAATGGTTACGATAATTATCGCTCAAAGATTTTATTGGTTCAATAATTGTGTTGCGTTGATATTTTATATTGTTGTTGTTTCAATAATTGTCATTACACAAGATTTTTCTTTATCGAAGCAATAATTCATATTATCCGAATAATATTATTAGATAACATTATTGGCAATGTCTAGAAAGTTACATACAGGAGAGGTTTGGTCACCTAATTGCGGCCAGAAGGAGAAATTCTTATTGAAAAGCTCTCTCTTTCCCGAATCGCCGCACGGTTGTCAATATTGTGATTCGTAATATTATTTGTGAATAATTAATTATTGATTCATATGATGAGAAAAAATATTGATTTTATGTGGATATAGATGGAGCAAATTTTAATGTGACAATTGTTGAAAATTGAAATTTTATCTTTTCTCGATAAAATAATTCATTTAAATATATATATATTATTATATTTTAATAATATAATAATGGTGATATTTTTACAACGAATGTGGGATATATGAGTATACGAGGAGGAAGAGTATTTTGTTGCAATAAATGTTTAAAACATGTTAAACATGTAGGTGGACCCCATTTTTGAAATTTGATTATAACATAGAAATCGCTTGTTTGTGAATTTCGGTCAATTTTTGTTTGGAATTTAGAAAACTTCACGTAAAGTTGTAGAGAATTGAATTTCTACAAAAATTCATGAGTTTAAATTTTTACGACAAAAAGGATATTTATTGTGAATTATGAAGTTCCAAAGTTCAAATAATTGATTTTGGAAGTTTTAATTGTTTTTAATAACAAAATGTTTTTTTGTTTTTGTCATTATTATGGGGTAACAAAGGTGGCTGAATTGATTCTACAAAAGATGGCGTAGGAAAATTTAAATTATATAATAATATTATATTAAATTTTCTACTTTGGTGTTCTAAGCATTTTTACATAAATAGGGTGCTTAGGTTAGAATTGAAAATCATCTTTTAAATGAAGTTTTTCTCTCTATATTATCGAGCGTATTCTTGTGAGTATTTTGAGTATACTTTGAGTATTGCTATACGGTGCAAGTTCAAGTCATGCTTTATATCCAGGTGTTTCAATTTAGAAGTATAAATCTTTCGAGTTAAGAGATATTATTTTTTTCAGTAATGATATTATTTCTTCAATATCATTATCTTTGAAATATTGATCCGAAGTTTTTATCAAATTTGGAACTTTTCGATTGTCGAGTTACTTATTTACGATATGACGACCTTATTCACGATACTGAGATTATTCACGAATATTTGAGACTATTCATCGAAAAATGAAAATTTTTCTTTTCGTCCAAAATATCTATTGTGGATACTAGTTTTGATTGTATCCATGTTTTGATCATTCTTGAATTTTACACCACTATGATTATTTTTGAGGTATTTTTCGACGTGGATAAAACAAAGTACGAATCCTTAATCCTTAATCCTTGTCATTTTGTTTCACTGGATTCGTTTCTTTAAAAAAAAAAATATTTTACATCATCCTCAGTCTTAAATGATGATATTATGGAATATCTTTGGCCTGTAGTGCAAAGATGTATGATTTCTGATGAATATCTTTGGCCTGTAGTGCAAAGATGAATGATTTCTGATGAATATCTTTGGCCCGTAGTGCAAAGATGAACAGTGTTTAGATGAACATGACCGGTGGTGAATGTCCTCGCTTCGTAGTGCGAGGATGAATATATGATTCCGATATATATTGATTGATGTTACGAGGATAAAAATATTGATGATAGATCGTTAAATTCATAGATATTAGTAGATTTCATCCTCTCACGTAACTCTTACATGAATTAATATTTTTTCATTGCATGAGTATTGATTTAAAACTTGTTGTCTATTGTATTCTATTAGATTTTTTTTCCTTGTTGAAGACTAACGATAATTTGTCTGTATTATCTTACTCATAATATTCTTTCTTCGGGCTAGTTGAGCTCACCTTTTCTTTTTTGTTCCATTTTTCTTCTCAGGAGGCGAGAATGTAGCGAGTACGAGTCGGGGTATGGAATTATGGTTTTAGAGAGTTGTTTAGTAGTCCTTACTATTTTTGTAAAATAATGTATCAATAATTATGATGAGGATTTATTTGTATGTGAATATTGTTTAGATGGCAATATCTGTATTTAAACTCACAGTTTTATTATTGTAATAATAAAGTTGTAGTTGTTTCTGTACCGTGTATTGACAACTCAGAATGGGTGATGAATATCTATTTTGGGGGTGTCACATTGTTGGTAGCGAGCTTAGGGATATGATCTCCAGCGGAGATCGGGAATAGAACTAGGAGGGAGAGACGAGTAAATCCTTCGCTAGTGTGTCCTACCTAAGCTTATTTGTTAGTTGGTCAGTATATAAGGATATTATGTGATATATTAATTTGCTTAATTAACCCTTGTTTTATGATAGTATTTGAGAATATCATTTGAGAATATTAACAATGGAAATGAGACCGTGGAGACGCTTTTCAGACTACCACCAACGAGGAGAACGTGCAACAGTGGCAATGTTCCTCCCTGTGAACAACACCACCCGATCGACGATGAACGCATTTAATGTTTAGAAGCTTTTTACATTTCATGCAAAATCGACGAGGGGAGACTCGTGTTCAAAACATAGGAGGAAATGATAGAATTCACGGGTTATCACAATGCAAGCAGTTCAAAGAGTTGGGACCACGAATTTAAAGGAAAGCCGATCCGATCATGGCGTAAACATGGGTCAAGCAAATTACCAAGATATTCGATGTCTTGGGATACGAGAACAGAAGGTTCCATTCACCACCTTTATGTTCCGTGGCGAAAGCGGACATCATTGGTGGGAGTCGTAGTTGCACTCCATCCAAACCGCACTCAAAATGTCTTGGGAGCGTTTGAAACTATTTAATGACAAATACTTTCACGAAAGTGTTCATCATATGAAGGAAGTGGAGTTCAATGATTAGAACAAAACAACACGACGCATTGGTCTCAAAGACGAGGCAAAGTTTGCAGAGTTATCCGTGTTTGCACCTCATTTGGTGGAGAATGAGGAACGTATTGACGCGGATGTTTCGAGAGGTTTGAAACCCCAAGATACGTCAAGATCTCATCTTTCATAAATTTCTCTTTATTCGAGATGTTGTTAATAGGGATCAATTGTTAGAAGCGAGATAACGAAAGTACGGTCAACCGAGGTACCACAATCGTGGATCATACCTAGGAGATAGCGGTCAACAAAACAACAATAACCGGTGGAGAAAGAAAAAGATGGACAAAATGGTAACCACTCTGGTGGTAATCATGGCCATGAAAATAGAAGAAGCGAGTCGGGAGGATATTTAAAAAGAGGAGATTCAACAACGATTATATGAAGACGACAGCAGGCCAAAGAATCGGGTTCCAAGGAGGAGAACGACCACCCATTCATATCTTATAAATGCGGAAAGAGGGACATATCATCAAAGCGCCCACAACAGTTCGGTATGCTATAATTGTGGAAAGGAAGGACATATATTTCGAGATTGCACGATAAGCGAATAAACCTAGTTCGTGGGGACGGTGACTCAAAAGATCCGTCGAAGTAAAAGTCAAAGTCAGCGGTTCTGGAAGAAGCGTTTGTTGTGATGGTCAAAATGCGAGGAACCCAAACGAGGTGATCACGGGTAAGTTATTTATAAATTCTTGTGAAGTTTATACTTTACTAGATATAGGGTCTTTACCCATTCATTTATCTCTCCTACTTGTGCTCAATGTTTAAATTTGACTCGGAAAAATTAGACTTTGACCTATCTGTGGAAACTCCGTTAGAAGAAACTTTCATCACATCCATCGCTTATAAATCTTGTTTGATTCAAGTTGGCACCATCACCTTACCACATGACCTTATCTCTTTAAAGATACTTGCTTTTGATGTGATTTTAGGGATTGATTGGTTAACTACTCATCATGCCAAAATTGATTGTTTTCGTAAGGTTGTTAGCTTTCATATTCCTAAACAACCCGTCAGATTTAATTCAAGCAACTAAACCATTAAAATCAATCAACGTCATATCTAATCATAAAGCTATTCGTTTATTAAAAAACGGATGTCAAGCTTTCTTAGCCCATGTTATGGGTTTGAATAAAGACACATCAAATTTGAATAATATTCTGTTGTTATTGACTTTCCCGACGATTTCTGAAGAACTTCCGGCCTACCCCCGTAACGTGAAGTTGAATTCTTTATTGACCTTGAACCCGGTACAAAGTCCATTTCTAAAACCCCATATCGAATGGCTCTATTGAACTTCAGGGAGTTAAAGGTCCAACTACGGGAGTTGTTGGACATCGGTTTCATTCATCCTAAGACATCTCCTCGGGTGCTCCTGTTTTATTCGTAAAGAAGAAAGACGGGAGTATGCGACTTTTGTATCGACTATCGAGAATTGAACCATGTCACTATCAAGAATAGGTATCCTCACCTCATATTGATGACTTGTTTGACGATTGCAAAGGAGCACAATTCTTTTTCAAAATCGATCTTAGATTACGGATATCATCACCAAAATTAGAACCGAGGATATTCCAAAGACCGCCTTGAACTCAGACGGGCATTATGAATTCTTAGTCATGTCTTTCGGATTGACTAATGCTCCTGCGACTTTCATGGATATGATGAATCGAGTATTCAAAGAATATTTGGATAAATTCGTTGTTGTCATTATTGATGACATCCTCATATATTCAAAAGTCGTGAAGATCATGAAGCACCATTTGAAGTTTGGTATTACAAAGGCTTCGTGAAAACAAGCTATATGCTAAGTTGAAGAAATGCGAGTTCGGCGAGGAAGTAGCATTCCTTGGGCACGTGGTGTCAAAACATGGAGTATCCATTGACGGCGAAGATTGAAGCAATACAAAGTTAGGGAGCAACCGAAGACGGTGATCAAGACGTAGCTTTCGGGTCAAATGGTTATTATCGGAGATTCGTGGAAGGGTTTTCTCGAATCGCATCTCCGCTAACTCAGTTGACTCGGAAGGATACAAAATTCGTTTGGAGTGAAGAATGCGAGAAGAGTTTCCAAGAGCTTAAGAGAGACTTATTTCAAGACTGTTCTAACAATACCATCAAAATACGGATGGATTTGTTATCTACAACGATGCTTGACCAAAGGGTTAGGATGTGTTCTCATGCAACATGGGAAAGTCATAGCTTTATGCCTCGCGACAACTTAAAAAGAGTATAAGAGGAATTATCCTACTCATGATCTAGAGTCAAGCAAAGCGATCGTTTTGGCGCTAAAGATATGGAGGCACTATCTATATGGGGAGAAAGTGGAGATATATTCGGACCATAAAAGCCTTAAATATTTCTTCACTCAAAAAGAACTCAATACGCTGGCAATGACGTTGGCTCGATTTATTGAAAGACTACGACCACACTATTCAATACCATCCTAGAAAAGCGAACGTGTAGAATGACGCGTTGAAGAGAAGATCATATCGCGAGGAACGAGTGCGATGATGTCAAGTATATCGCGACAGAGCCAACTTTAATAGAAAAGTTAAGGTTCAAGCCAACCACCGAAGGCCGGATGATGAATATGAAGAAGAAAGTACAAGAAGGTCTATTCCTAAGGGCGAGAATCGATGAAGAAGGAATACTTGAGTCCACTCTAGACTTTGTGTTCCTAAAGACTACGATTTGAAGTACAAGATCATGATGGAGGCACACAATACACCATTTGCAATCCATCTGGAAGTACTTAAATGTATCGTGATCTTCGACATACATTTTGGTGGAACAATATGAAGAGAGAGATTGTAAAGTTTATCTCAACATGTTTAACTTGTTAACGTGTAAAGCGAACATCAAGTGCCTAAGGACCATTGCAACCACTTGAGATTAGAAATGGAAGTGGGAACACATTACCATGGATTTCGTTACGGTCTTCCCACGGTTTGTCAAGGCATAAATGCTATTTAGGTTATTATTGATAGATTAACCAAGTCCGCACATTTCTTGCCGATCACGGGAGACTTATTCTCTTGAACGTCTCTTAGTATGTATGTAAATGAGATTGTGAGGTTGCATGGCATGCCAAGATCTATAGTTTTGGATCGTGACCCAAGATTCACTTCAAGATTTTGGGTTAGCTTGCAAAAAGTTATGGGTACGGATTATTACGATTGGGTTTCGCATACCATCCTCAAACAGACGGACAATCGAGAGGACTATTCAAACTCTTGAAGATTTATTAAGACTACGTGTCCTAGACTTCAAGCGATTAGGATAAGTATTTACCATTGGTGGAATTCTCCCACAATAATGCTTATCGTAAGTATAGGTGTGGCCCCATTCGAAGCATTATATGGGACGAAAATGTCGCTCTCGGTATGTTGGGACGAGGTGGGTGAAAGAACATTGTTGGGACCCGAGTTGAGTACGTATGCCCACGTAAAAGATCCAAATGATTAGACAACGCATACAACCGGCACATGATCGACAAAAAGAGTTATGCCGATCTTCATCGAAAAGGACGTGGAGTTTAGTATGGGGATCATGTATTATTGCGTGTTGCCCCAGCATGGAAGGAGTTATAAGATTTGGGGAGAGAGGAAAGCTCAATCCACGATTTATTGGTCCATTTCAAATTCTTGACCGAAAGTAGGAAATGTAGCCTATAGACTCGCTTTTACCTCCAAGTATGTCTCGTGTTCATAATGTGTTTCACATATCCGCATCAGTAAATATGTGAAAGACCCAACCACGTTATTGAGTTGTAACCAGGACGAGAGATAGTGAAGACTTAACGATGTATGAGGTAATTGTTAAGATCTTGGATAGGAAGGAGCATGTCCTACATACGAAGGTCATACCACAAGTTAAAGTCTTGTGGAGGAACCATGCTATAGAAGAAATGACCTGAGAATTGGAAACGGAAATGAAAGCGAGGTATCCTCATCTTTTTGAAACACTGTGCACGTATGTCAATTTCGAGGACGAAATTTCATAAGGAGGGAGGTTGTAAGACCTCAACTTATTATTAATGAAATTTAATTTTCTATTTATTATTTTGAAATAGTAAGGGTTGATTTGATTAATGTGGATAGTTATGGGTAAAATACATAAATATTTCAAAATAAACAAGTAGTTATAAAATATTCATTGTTGTTGGGAATATTCGTTTGGTCGTGGAATATTAGTTACGCTGGGGAATATTAAATACGACAGTAGCGTTACCATATGTAGGGCCCCATAACTAAAAGCGATTGGAGGAAGAAAATGACAAATATAAGTTGTTTAAAAATAATCTACAGGCGTAGTTATTCAATTTACCTTTGTTGGAATACGGTGGTTAAAACACGATGAATGGCGTTATTGTCAGACAAGAAGATTACCGGTGATTGCACCAATTATTGATTCTTACGTAAGAAGACACTACTCAATAATGGTTTATGTAATTCTTATTCAAAGATTTTATTGGTTCAATAATTGTTGCGTTGATATTTTATATTCTTTGTTGTTTCAATAATTCACATTTACAAGATTTTTCTTTATCGAAGCAATAATTCATATTATCCGAATAATATTATTAGATAACATTATTGGCAATGTCTAGAAAGTTCGTCTAAGGAGAGGTTTGGTCACCTAATTGCTTGGCCAAGAAGGAGAAATTCTTATTGAAAAGCCCTCTTTCCTAAAACCGCACTGGTCATTAATATTGTGATTTCGTAATATTATTTGTGAATAATTAATTATTGATTCATATGATGAGGAAAATATTGATTTTATGTAGATATAGATGAGAAAATTTTTAATGTAACAATTGTTGAAAATTGAAATTTTATCTTTTTTCGATAAAATAATTCATTTAAATATATATATATATATATATATTATTATATTTTAATAATATAATAATAGTGATATTTTTACAAACGAATGTGGGATATATGAGTATACGAGGAGGAAGAGTATTTTTGTTGCAATAAATGTTTAAAACATGTTAAACATGTCGGTGGACCCCATTTCGATTGAAATTTGATTATAAGCTTGTAAAATCGCTTGTTTGTGGATTTCGGTCAATTTTTGTTTGGAATTTGGAAAAACTTTCTTCTGTAAAGTTGTAGAGAATTGAATTTCCTATACATAGTCGAGAGATTCGAATTTTCTGACAAAAAGGGCTATTTATTGTGAATTATTGAAGTTCCGAAGCTCCGAAATAATTGATTTTTGGAAGTTTTAATTGTTTTTAATAACAAAAACGTTTTTTTTTGTTTTTGTCATTATTGTGGGGCAACAAAGGTGGATGAATTCAGTTCTACAAAAGATGGCGTAGGAAAATTTAAATTATATAATAATATTATATTAAATTTTCTACTTGTGTTCTAAAGATTTTCCTATAAATAGGGTGCTTAGGTTGTAATTGAAAATCACACCGTAAAATCAAGTTTTCTCTCTATATTATCGAAAGCGTATTCTTGTGAGTATTTTGAGTATACTTTGAGTATTGCTATACTATTGCAAGTTCAAGTCATGCTTTATATCCTGTGTTTCAATTTAGAAGTATAAATCTTTCGAGAGTTAAGAGATATTATTTTTTTCAGTAATGATATTATTTCTTCAATATCATTATCTTTGAAATATTGATCTGAAGTTTTTATCAAATTTGGAACTTTCGATTGTCTGAGTTACTATTTACGTATACGATTAATTATTCACGATATACTGATCTTATTCACGAATCATTTCAAGACTATTCATCGAAAAATGAAAATTTTTCTTTTCGTCCAAAATATCTATTGTGGATACTAGTTTTGATTGTATCCATGTTTTGATCATTCTTGAATTTTACACCACTATGATTATTTTTTTGAGGTATTTTTCGACGTGGATAAAAAAAAAATATCTAATCCTTAATCCTTAATCCTTGTCATTTTGTTTCTTTGGATTCGTTTCTTTAAAAAAAAAATATTTTACATCATCCTCGGTCTTAAATGATGATATTATGGAATATCTTTGGCAGTAGTGCAAGAAAGATGTATGATTTCGATGAATATCTTTGGCCTCAGTAGTGAAAAAAGATGAATGATTTCGATGAATATCTTTGGCCAGTAGTGCAAAGATGAGCAGTGTTTAGATGAACATGACCTAATGGTGAATGTCCTCGGCTCAGTAGTAGTGCAAGGATGAATATATGATTCGAGATATATATTGATTGATGTTCTGGGGGATAAAAATATTGATGATAGATCATTAAATTCATAGATATTAGTAGATTTCATCCTCTACGTAACTCTTCTATGAATTAATATTTTCATCATTGAGTATTGATTTAAAACTTGTTATCTCATTGTATTCTATTAGATTTTTTTTTCCTTGTTGAAGACTAACGATAATTTGTCCTGTATTATCTTACTCATAATATTCTTTCTTTGGGCTAGTTGAGCTCACCCTTTTTCTTTTTGTTCCATTTTCTTCTCGGGAGGCGAGAATGTAAGCGTAGATGCAGAGTGGAGGTATGGAATTATGGTTTTAGAGAGTTGTTTAGTAGTCCTTACTATTTTGTAAAATAATGTATCAATAATTATGATGAGGATTTATTTGTATGTGAATATTGTTTAGATGGCAATATCTCAGATTTAAACTCACAGTTTTATTATTGTAATAATAAAGTTGTAGTTGCTTCGCATAGATGTATTGACAACTCAGAATGGGTGATGAATATCTATTTTGGGGGTGTCACAGTTGGTATCGGAGCTTAGGGATATGATCTCTGGCGGAGATCGGGGAATAGAATCAGGAGGGAGAGACGTAAATCCTTCGCTAAAGGTGTCCTACCTAAAGCTTATTTGTTAGTTGGTCAAGATATAAGGATATTATGTGATATATTAATTTGCTTAATTAACCCTTGTTTTATGATAGTATTTGAGAATATCGACTGAGAATATTAACAATGGAAATGAGACCGTGGAGACGCCTGTACTCACCAACGAGGAGAACGTGCAACAGGCTGGCAATGTTCCTCCTGTGAACAACACCACTGATCAGACGATGAACGACGCAATGTTTAGAAGCTTTTTACATTTCATGCAAAATCAGACGAGGGAGACTCGTGTTCAAAACATAGGAGGAAATGATAGCAATTCACGGGTTGTCACAGCCAAGCAGTTCAAAGAGTTGGGACCACCAGAATTTAAAGGAAAGCCAGATCCGATCATGGCAGAAACATGGGTCAAGCAAATTACCAAGATATTCGATGTCTTGGGATGCACGGAGGAACAGAAGGTTCCATTCACCACCTTTATGTTCCGTGGCGAAGGTGACTTTGGTGGGAGTCCGTGAAGCGCACTCCATCCAAATTGCACTCAAAATGTCTTGGGAGACGTTTGAAACTATTTAATGACAAATACTTTCACGAAAGTGTTCATCATATGAAGGAAGTGGAGTTCATCGATTAGAACAAAACAACAATACGCGGTGTCTCAAGACGAGGCAAAGTTTGCGCAGAGTTATCCGTGTTTGCACCTCATTTGGTGGAGAATGAGGAACGTGACGCGGATGTTTAGAGAGGTTTCAAACCCTAAGATACGTCGAAGATCTCATCTTTCATAAATTTTCTTTATTCAGGATGTTGTTAATACAGGATCAATTGTTAGAAGCGAGATAACGAGTACGGCCAACCGAGGTACCACAATCGAGGATCATACCCTAGAGAAAGCGATCAACAAAACAACAATAACCAAAGTGGAGAAAGAAAAAGATGGACAAAAATGGTAACCACTCTGGTGGTAATCATGGCCATGAAAATAGAAGAAGCGAGTCGGGAGGATATTTAAAAAGAGGAGATTCAACAACGACTATGTGAAGACGATATGACAGTGCAAAGAATCGGTTCCAAGTGGAGGAGAACCACCACCCATTATATGCTATAAATCTTGGAAAGAGGGACATATCACCAAACCGCCCCACAGCAGAGTTCGGTATGCTATAATTGTGGAAAGGAAGGACATATCGCCGAGATTGCACGATAAGCGAAACCTAGTTCAATGGGGACGGTGACTCAAAAGATCGTCCCGTAAAAGTCAAAGTCAAGCTCGTTCTCGGAAGAGGCGTTTATTGTGGATCGTCAAAATGCGAGAACCCAAACGAGGTGATCACGGGTAAAGCTATTTATAAATTCTTGTGAAGTTTATACTTTACTAGATACCGTGCTACCCATTCATTTATCTCTCCTACTTGTGCTCAATGTTTAAATTTGACTCTAGGAAAAATTAGACTTTGACTATCTGTGGAAACTCAGATTAGAAGAAACTTTCATCACATCCATCGTTTATAAATCTTGTTTGATTCAAGTTGGCACCATCACCTTACCTGTTGACCTTATCTCTTTAAAGATACTTGCTTTTGATGTGATTTTAGGGATTGATTGGTTAACTACTCATCATGCCAAAATTGATTGTTTTCGTAAGGTTGTTAGCTTTCATATTCCTAAACAACCTGTTGTACGAATTCAAGCAACTAAACCATTAAAATCAATCATTGTCATATCTAATCATAAAGCTATTCGTTTATTAAAAAACGGATGTCAAGCTTTCTTAGCCCATGTTATGGATTTGAATAAAGACACGTCAAATTTGAATAATATTCCTGTTGTTATTGACTTTCCTGACGTATTTCCTGAAGAACTTCCCGGTCTACCCCAGAACGTGAAGTTGAATTCTTTATTGACCTTGAACCTGGTACAAAGCCCATTTCTAAAACCCCATATCGAATGGCTCCTATTGAACTTCAGGAGTTAAAGGTCCAACTACAGGAGTTGTTGGACATCGGTTTCATTCATCCTAAAGTACATCTCCTGGGGGGCTCCTCTGTTTTATTCAGAAAAAGAAGAAAAGACGGAGTATGCGACTTTGTATTGACTATCGGAATTGAACCATGTCACTATCAAGAATAGGTATCCTCTACCTCATATTGATGACTTGTTTGACCGATTAAAAGGAGACAATTCTTTTCAAAATCGATCTTCGATTACGGATATCATCAATTTGAAAATTAGAACCGAGGATATTCCAAAGACTGCCTTCAGAACTCTGACGGGCATTATGAATTCTTAGTCATGTCTTTCGGATTGACTAATGCTCCTGCCGGCTTTCATGGATATGATGAATCGAGTATTCAAAGAATATTTGGATAAATTCGTTGTTGTCATTATTGATGACATCCTCATATATTCCAAAAGTCGTGAAGATCATGAGCACCATTTGAAGCTGGTATTACAAAGGCTTCGTGAAAACAAGCTATATGCTAAGTTGAAGAAATGCGAGTTCGGCTTCGAGAAGTAGCATTCCTTGGGCACGCGTGTCAAAAAACATGGAGATATCTGTTGACCCGGCCAAGATTGAAGCAATACAAAGTTGGGAGCAACCGAAGGCGGTGGATCAAGACGTAGCTTCTCGGGTCTAAATGGTGGTTATTCGGAGATTCGTGGAAGGGTTTTCTCGAATCGCCATCAGCTAACTCAGTTGACTCGGAAGGATACAAAATTCGTTTGGAGTGAAGAATGCGAGAAGAGTTTCCAAGAGCTTAAGAGAGACTTATTTTAAGACTGTTCTAACAATACCATCGGTACGGATGATGGATTTGTTATCTACAAATGATGCTTGACCAAAGGGTTGGGATGTGTTCTCACGCAACATGGGAAAGTCATATTTATGCCTCATGACAACTTAAAAGAGTATAAGAGGAATTATCCTACTCATGATCTAGAGTTGGCGTAAATCGTTTTGGTATTAAAGATATGGAGGCACTATCTATATGGGGAGAAAGTGGAGATATATTCGGACCATAAAAGCCTTAAATATTTCTTCACTCAAAAAGAACTCAATATCTGGCGTGACGTTGGCTCGAGCTATATTGAAAGACTACGACCACACTATTCAATACCATCCTAGAAGTCGAGCGAGCGTGGTAGGCGGCGTTGAGTAGAAGATCATACGCAGGAACGAGTGCGATGATGTCAAGTATAATGATAGAGCCAACTTTAATAGAAAAGTTAAGGTTGCTCAAGCCACCCAAGGCCGAAATGATGAATATGAAGAAGAAAGTAGCAAGAAGGTCTATTCCTAAGGCGAGAATCGATGAAGAAGGAATACTTGAGTCCACTCTAGACTTTGTGTTCCTAAAGACTCGATTTGAAGTACAAGATCATGATGGAGGCACACAATACACCATTTGCAATCCATCACGGAAGTACTAAAATGTATCGTGATCTTCGACATACATTTTGGTGGAACAATATGAAGAGAGAGATTGTAAAGTTTATCTCAACATGTTTAACTTGTTAACGCGTGTAAAAGCGCGAGCATCAAGTGCCTAAGGACCATTGCAACCACTTGAGATTCCGAAACGGGAAGTGGGAACACATTACCATGGATTTCGTTGCTTGGTCTTCCACGGTTTGTCATTAAGGCATAAATGCTATTTAGGTTATTATTGATAGATTAACCAAGTCCGCACATTTCTTGCCGACACGGAGACTTATTCTCTTGAACGTCTTCTTTAGTATGTATGTAAATGAGATTGTGAGGTTGTATGGCATGCCAAGATCTATAGTTTTGGATCGTGACCCAAGATTCACTTCAAGATTTTGGGTTAGCTACCAAAAGTTATGGGTACGGATTTACGATTGATTCGGCATACCATCCTCAAAACAGACGACGACAATCGTAGAGACTATTCAAACTCTTGAAGATTTATTAAGACTCTGTGTCCTAGACTTCAAGGCGGTTGGGATAAGTATTTACCATTGGTGGAATTCTCCTACAATACTTGATTTATATCGGTAAGTATAGGTGTGGCCCCATTCAAGCATTATATGGACGAAAATGTCGCTTCTCAAAGTATGTTGGGACGAGGTGGGTGAAGCAACATCATTGGGACCCGAGTTGGTACGTATGCCCCACAGAAAAGATCCAAATGATTAGACAACGAGCAACAAAGCGGCACATGATCGACAAAAGAGTTATGCCGATCTTCATCGAAAAGGACGTGGAGTTTAGTATAGGGGATCATGTATTATTGCGTGTTGCCCCGTGGAAGGAGTTATAAGATTTGGGGAGAGAGGAAAGCTCAATCCACGATTTATTGGTCCATTTCAAATTCTCGACCGAAGTAGGAAATGTAGCCTATAGACTCGCTTTTACCTCCAAGTATGTCTCGTGTTCATAATGTGTTTCACATATCCGTCACTTCGTAAATATGTGAAAGACCCGAACCACGTTATTGAAGTTAGAACAGGACGAGATAAAGTGAAGACTTAACGTATATGAGGAGGTACTGTTAAGATCTTGGATAGGAAGGAGATGTCCTACGACGAAGGTCATACCACAAGTTAAAGTCTTGTGGAGGAACCACGCTTATAGAAGAAATGACCGAGAATTGGAAGCGGAAATGAAAGCGAGGTATCCTCATCTTTTGAAACACCAGTACGTATGCCAATTTCGAGGACGAAATTTCATAAGGAGGGAGGTCAGAAGACCCCAACTTATTATTAATGAAATTTAATTTTCTCTATTTATTATTTTGAAATAGTAAGGGTTGATTTGATTAATGTGGATAGTTATGGGTAAAATACGCAAATATTTCAAAATAAACAAGTAGTTATAAAATATTCATTGTTGTTGGGGAATATTCGTTTGGTCGTGGAATATTAGTTCCGCTTGGGAATATTAAATGCGACCAAGCCAATGACCATGTGTGGGCCCCATAACGGAAAGCGATTGGAGGAAGAAAATGACAAATATAAGTTGTTTAAAAATAAACTACGTAGTTATTCTACGTTTACCTTATTGCCGGAATACCCGGTGGTTAAAACACAAGAATACGGCGTTGTTCGCGACAAGAAGCACGGTATTGCACCAATTATTGATTCTTACGTAAGAAGACACTACTCAATAATGGTTACGATGAATTCTTTATTCAAGATTTTATTGGTTCAATAATTGTTGCGTTGATATTTTATATTCTTGTTGTTTCAATAATTGTCATTACAAAGATTTTTTCTTTATATCGAATAATAATTCATATTATCTGAATAATATTATTAGATAACATTATTGGCAATGTCTAGAAAGTTACTGTCTAAGGAGAGGTTTGGTCACCTAATTCATGGCATGCAAGTAAGGAGAAATTCTTATTGAAAAGCCCTCTTCCAAAAAACCGCCGGGTCACGATATTGTGATTCTCGTAATATTATTTGTGAATAATTAATTATTGATTCATATGATGAGGAAAATATTGATTTTATGTAGATATAGATGGAGAAAATTTTTAATGTAACAATTGTTGAAAATTGAAATTTTATCTTTTTCTGATAAAATAATTTATTTAAATATATATATATATATATTATTATATTTTAATAATATAATAATAGTGATATTTTTACAACGAATGTGGGATATATGAGTATACGAGGAGGAAGAGTATTTTTGTTGCAATAAATGTTTAAAACATGTTAAACATGTCGGTGGACCCCATTTCTTGACTGAAATTTGATTATAGCTTGTAAAATCGCCCGTTTGTGGATTTCGGTCAATTTTTGTTTGGAATTTGGAAAAACTTTCTTCTGTAAAGTTGTAGAGAATTGAATTTCCTATACATAGTCGAGAGATTCGAATTTTCTGACAAAAAGGGCTATTTATTGTGAATTATTGAAGTTCCGAAGCTCAAATAATTGATTTTGGAAGTTTTAATTGTTTTTAATAACAAAAGCGTTTTTTTTTTTTTGTCATTATTGTGGGGCAACAAAGGTGGATGAATTCAGTTCTATTAAAAGATGGCGTAGGAAAATTTAAATTATATAATAATATTATATTAAATTTTCTACTTTGGTGTTCTAAAGATTTTCCTATAAATAGGGTCTTGGGTTAGAATTGAAAATCACACCGTAAATGAAGTTTTTCTCTATATTATCGGCGTATTCTTGTGAGTATTTTGAGTATACTTTGAGTATTGCTGCTCTATTGCAAGTTCAAGTCATAGCCTATATCCTGTTTCAAATTAGTAAGTATAAATCTTTCGAAAGTTAAGAGATATTATTTTTTCGTAATGATATTATTTCTTCAATATCATTATATTTGAAATATTGATCTGAAGTTTTATCAAATTTGGAACTTTCGGTTTGAGATTACTATTTACGTATCACGACCTTTATTCACGATATCTGATCTTATTCACGAATAAGACTTTATTCATCGAAAATGAAAATTTTTCTTTTCGTCCAAAATATCTATTGTGGATCTTTAGTTTTGATTGTATCCATGTTTTGATCATTCTTGAATTTTACACCACTATGATTATTTTTGAGGTATTTTTCGGCGTGGATAAAACAAAAGTACGAATCCTTAATCCTTAATCCTTGTCATTTTGTTTCTTTGGATTCGTTTCTTTAAAAAAAATATTTTACATCATCCTCGGTCTTAAATGATGATATTATGGAATATCTTTGGCTTTGTAGTGCAAAGATGTATGATTTTCGATGAATATCTTTGGCCCAGTAGTGCAAGATGAATGATTTTCGATGAATATCTTTGGCCCGTAGTCTGAAGATGAACAGTGTTTAGATGAACATGACTAAGTGGTGAATGTCCTCGGCTTTGTAGTGCGAGGATGAATATATGATTCCAGATATATATTGATTGATGTTACAGGATAAAAAATATTGATGATAGATCGTTAAATTCATAGATATTAGTAGATTTCATCCTCTACGTAACTCTTCTATGAATTAATATTTTCATTATGAGTATTGATTTAAAACTTGTTGTCTATTGTATTCTATTAGATTTTTTTCCTTGTTGAAGACTAACGATAATTTGTCCTGTATTATCTTACTCATAATATTCTTTCTTTCGGGCTAATTGAGCTCACCTCTTTTTTTTTTGTTCCATTTTTCTTCTCGTGAGGCGAGAATGTAAATGAAGATTTAGCCTGGGGGTATGGAATTATGGTTTTAGAGAGTTGTTTAGTAGTCCTTACTATTTTTGTAAAATAATGTATCAATAATTATGATGAGGATTTATTTGTATGTGAATATTGTTTTAGATGGCAATATCTCGATTTAAACTCACAGTTTTTTATTATTGTAATAATAAAGTTGTAGTTGTTTACATGCAGTGTATTGACAACCTCGAATGGGTGATGAATATCTATTTTGGGGTGTCACAACAATTATATAAGAATTCAATAAAATAAGTTCAAGAATTAATTTATCTAGAACCGATAACGTCCAAATTGTCAACACGACATCTTTGCTTTCAGAAAGTAAAATTCAAGAATGCTCGGAAGAATATTTTCATGAAAAGATATTGGATGAAGTGCAAATATCAAAGATATTCCACTAATTTCACGGGGGTATAAGTCAAAGTTTTAACCAACCGAGTATAATAAAGAATGGAATAACAAAAGAAATCACCACGCACGCGATAGACCATTACAGAAAAGTTATTCCAATGTAATAATAAAGGATGGAACCAGTCCGTAAATGCATGAGATAGGATATTCCGGCGAATAATAAATAATGGAACCCGGTCCGGCGTAAACGCATGCATGAGACGGATATTAAACGTAATAATAAATAATGGAACCAGTCCTACAGAACGCCTTTGAGATATGATATTCGGCTGTAATAATAAAAAACGGAATATTGAAGAATGTCACCGTGTAGAGGGTAGCAGCGTATCTGAGTTATTCAATGTAATAATAAATAATGGAATAATGAAGTTCTCTTCATGATTACAACAAATAACATCCTTTACCGTAAAAGAAACTGAATATAAGAAAGTAGGAAGTAGGAATACTTTCCTATGGGTTCTCTATAATTTCTCTCTCTAGAGTTTTGGTGAATTTAAGAAATAATGAAGGAATGAGCTTCTATTTAGAGAAAAATAGAATGAATATTAACTAATTCATGAAAGCGGTCCAGATTGATTTACTATTAAACCGGACGATCCCATATCAAGTTTACTATTAAAACTTAAAACAACTATCCATCTTGATTTCTTATTAAAACTTTAAACCAACGATTCATATTGATTTCTTATTATAACTCCACCGGTATCCATATTGACTTACTATTATATCTTCAACCAACTAGTCGAAAAATTAAAGCACATTTCTCATGGAATAATATTGTACCCAAATACCAAGAACGCACAATACTAGAGTGAATAAGTAACTCATGAATAAGAACTTCGTGAATAGTAACTCGTAAATAGTAACTCGTGAATAAGTAACTCATAAATAGTAACTTCGTGAATAGTAACTCATGAGCAGCGATTACTACGATACGAAAAAGTGTCCCTAATAATTCGATTGAACAATATATCATATTACGCAGATGATCATTGTAATAATAATTGAATCAATAATATGAGAGATATGATCGAAGCAATTCTTGTAGTAATAATTGAGTATAATTGTAAGACCCCAACTTTTTAATGAATAAAATCAAATTTCCTTTATTTATTATTGTGAATAATAAGGTATTAATTTGATATAATAACTTTAGTTATGGGTGAAATGTGAAAATTTTGCAAAATAAAGCAAGTGGTTATAAAATATTCATTTTGTCGGTTAAATATTCTTTTCGCTTGGGGAATATTAAATTTACTCAAGCGTAGCCCAATTGTGGCCCCATAACGGATAACGATTGAATGAAGAAAATGACAAAATTGAATACTTGGTGTAGTTATTCATAATTAACAACTTTGTTGGAATACCCGGTGGTTAATGTAAAGTAATACGCGTTGTTGCTTAAAGAGATACTGGTATTGCACAAAGATATTGTTGAATTATTGATCCTTAAGTAAAGAAGACACTACTCAATAATTGTCACGATAGAATTATTATTCAATATTTTATTTTATTGATTCAATAATTGCTGCATTGATATTTTATATTATTGTTGTTTCAATTATCGTCACTGCAAAGTATCTCCTTTATCAGATCAGTAATTCATATTATTTGGAATAATATTATTAGATAACATTATTGGCAATGTCTAGAAAGTTCTACACAAGGAGAGGTTTGGTCACCTAATCAATGCGCCAAGAAGTGAGGAGAAATCCTTATTGGAAAGCCCCTCTTTCTGAGGAAATTTCGATCATCATAAATGTGATTCTATAATATTATTTATGAATAATTAATCATTGATTCATATGATAAGAAAATATTTATTTTATGTGGATATAAATGATGGATTTATTTATGTGGTTATAAATGAAGGAATTAATGTTGATGTGTTTTATTAGTATTTTATCGGATTGGAGGTATTAAAAAAAATCAAATCGGTGTTTTTGAGATATATCATGGAGTTATAATTTTAATCGACCGTTGGATCGTTGTAATTTTTGGATATGTTATACATATATAAGTTGAGTATATATCCACAAATTTTGAACCGTTAAAAATGAGCGTATGATTTGTTATGAATTTTAAGAGGTGGCTGATTCGGAAATTAGGTTATAAATCATTTTGGTGGAATATTCTAGAATTTGTGGGCCCCACTCTTGGTTGGTGAAGAAATGTCTTTGAGATTTTTATTCAAATGTGGTGGGTGGAAATAGTAGTAAAGCAATAAGCAATCAGTTGCGAGTTAAGTGCCTTGACGTCTTTAACAATTTCCTATAAATAGAGGCTAAGTTAAATTAAAAATCACACCGTAAACAAGTTTTCTCTCTAGATTATTGAGTGTATTTTGTGAGTATCTAGATACTTTGTGAGTTTCATTAATCAATCTGCAAGTTTCCTTCAAACCTTATCTAGATATTCCGATCGTAAGATCTTGATATTTTGAGGTAAGGGATATTATCTTCTTCTTAAATGATATTTTCTTCAATATCATTACGTAAAAATATTGGTATGAACTTTTTATCAAATTTAGAACTTTTGTGTAGGAGTTACTTATTCATGTATACTGACTATTCACTTAATACAACACTATTCACCAAAAATGAAATTTTCTTCTTTTGTCCAAGTTGTCTATTATGGTTACTATCTTTGATTGTATCCATGTTTTGATCATTATTTTTGAAATTTCGCTTCAAAATTGGTTATTTAGAATATTATTGAACTTGGATAAACTGTAATACTGAATCCTTAATATTTGATCTATTATCTCTTTGGATTCGCTTTTCTTTAAAATATTTTTCATCATCCTCGGTCATAAATGATGATATTGAATGAATATCTTTTGCGTATGTAGCAAGAAGATGAATGATTACTAATGAATATCTTTGGCCGTAGTGCAAAGATTAACAGTGTTGAGATGAACATGACCAATTTGGTGATACAAATGAATATCTTTGGCCTGTAATGCAAAGATGAATATTTGATTCAAGATGTATATTGATTGATGTTCTGAGGATAAAATATTGATGATGAACTTTTAAATCTTAGAAGATAGTAGAATTCTTTCTCTCTTGACTCTTCTAATGGATTCTTTTTTACCGCATTGCATTGTTGATCTAAAACTTGTTGTCTATTATATTTTATCGATTATTCCCTGTTGAAGACTAATGATAATTTGTTGTATATTATCTTAGTCATAATATTCTTTCTTGGGCTAGTTGAGCTCACCATTTTGTTCCATTTTTCTTCTCCAGGAGGTGAGAACATAAAGCGAGAACTAGTGCAAGTGCGGAGTGATAGTTCTAGAAAGTTATTTTAGCGATCCTCACTATTTTTAAAATAGTGTATCAATAATTATAATGAGGACTCCTTTTGAGTTTTTATACTCTATTTGTATTTAAACTCACAGTTTAATGAAGTTGTATTTATTTCGCACCATGTATTTGGCGACTCGAATGAGTGATGTATACTATTTTTGGGGCGCCATGGTTGGTATCAAAGCCAGGATATGATCCCTGGTCGAGATGTGATACAAGAACTAGGAGGGAGAGATGGGGAATTCTTCGCTAAGTATGACCGACTAAGTTTATTTGGTATTTATTTGGTCACGTAGTATAGGGATAATATGTTGTATTGACTATTAACCCTTATTTTATGGTAAAGATTTAAGAATGGCAGCATTTGAGAACTTTAATAATGGAGTGAATCGGATGATGGAGACACCTTTGATCACTACAGAGGAACGCCCAACAAGAAGGCAATAATCCTCCGTAAACAACGTTTACGTAGAACAAATAATGAATGATGGGATGTTTAGAAGCTTTTTCATATCCATGAAAACCGACGAGGAGACTTGTGCACAAAATACGGGTGGAAATGCTAGAATGCGCGACTTATCACATGACCAAGGTTCAAAGAGTTGGGACCACCGAATTTAAGTGGAAAGCCGGATCCGATCATGGGCGAAACGTGGGTCAAACAAATTACCAAGATATTCGATGTCTCGGGATGTACGGAGGAGAGCGAAGGTTCCATTCGCCACCTTTATGTTCCGCGGTGAAGTGCATTCATGGTGTGGGATCTCAGGAATCGCATCTACCAAACCGCACTCAAAGATGTCTTGGGAAACGCTTTGAACTATTCAATGACAAGACTTTCTCGAAAGTATTCAATCATATAAAGGAGGTGGAGTTTATCGATGGAACAAAACAACATGATGGTGTCCCAAAGACGAGGCGAAGCTGCGAGTTATCCAGTTTGCACCTCATTTGGTGAAAATGAGGAACGAATGACGAGGATGTTTCGAGAGGTCTAAAGCCCGAGATTCGACAATATCTTATCTCTCATAATTTTTTTTTTATATTCAGACATGTAAAAGCAGGGCTCAATTATTATTAGGCGAGATAATGAGTATATTCAATAGAGGGAACACAACCCGGTCACACTCTGGTGGTGGCGGCCATCGAAGCAATGACAACCGGAGGAAGAAAAGCATTCGGACAAAGAGGTAACCACTCCGGTGATAATCGTGGTCGTGATAATAGAAAGAAATGAAGTGGGGAGGATATTTCAAAAGGAGAAGGTACAACAATGATAGCGAAAGACGCCAAAGACCAACATCAAGCTCTGCTTACAGGGAGGAGAACGACCCACGGTCGATCATTATAAATGCGCAGAAGAGGACACATCACCCAAATCGCCCACAACAATCCAAGGTGTGTTATAAGCGTGGAAAGGAAGGTCATATAGCTAGAGATTGTCTAGTTGCGAAACCAAGTTCAACAGGATGATAACTCCAAAGGCTATCCGGGACAAGTTAAAGTCGGTGGTTCCCGGAAGGCGTTTGTCGTGATCGCCCAAAACGCTAGGAACCCAAACGAGGTGATCACGGGTAAAAGTTAATCATAAACTCTTCGCGAAGTTTATACCTTATTAGATCTTGGTTCTACCCATTCTTTTTATCTCTCCTGCTTGTGCTCAACGCTTAAACTTGACTCAGGAGAAATTAGACTTTGACTTTATCTGTTGAGACTCAGTTAGGAGAAACTTTCGTTACATCTACCGCTTTTAAATCTTGCATGATTCAAGTCGGTAGCATCACATTACCCGCCGGCCTTATTTCGATTTGAAAATTCTTGCATTTGATGTGATTTTGGGGATTGATTGGTTAACCACGCATCATGCTAAAATTGATTATTTTCGTAAGGTTCTTTAGTTTTCATATTCTAACCAACCTATTATGCGAATTCAAACAACCAAACCACTAAAATTAGTCATTTGCTATATCAAGCCATAAAGCTATTCGCTTATTAAAAAATGGATGTCAAGCTTTCTTAGCCCATGTCACGGACTTGAACAAAAACACGTCAGATTTGAATACTATTTCTATTGTTAGTGAATTTCCTGATGTATTTCCTGAAGAACTTCCCGGTCTACCCCAAGAATGTGAAGTTGAATTCTTTATTGACCTTGAACCTGGTACAAAGCCCATTTCTAAAAACGTTATGAACACGCGACATACTTGGCGGTAAAACGAGTCTATAAGCCACAGTTCCTATTCGATCAAGGATTTTAAATGGGCCAATAAAATCGAGGGTCGATATTTCCTCTCTTCATCGATTCTTGCTTCTAGAATAACGCCCTCTTGAATCTTCTTCTTCACATTCATCAGCTCTGAGTATGTAGCTTGAGCAATTTTAACTTTATCGATTTAAGTCTATTCTAATCGTATATTCGTTATCTTCACGTGGGTCCCTAGAGTCTTTAACTCTATCTCCATCATTTGTAAGTTATACAAAATGAGTCTTTGTGTTAACAACATCACACTCGTAAACACATACGATCTTCTACTTAACGCGTCAGCTACCACGTTCATTTTTCCCACGATGATATTGAATGGTACGATCGTAATCTTCAACAAATTTGAGCTAACGCTCTTTGGCACATTACACGTTCGCTTTAGGTGAAGAAAATATTTGAGGGTTTTAGAAATGGGTTTTGTACTAGGGTCAATACAAAATTTAATTTCACGCTCTAGGAGTAGGCTAAGAAGTCTTCAAGAATACGTCAGGAAATTTATTAACAATTGAAATACCATTCAAAAACTGTGACTCTCATCCAAGACTTGGATAACACGTCATATTGATACCTATCAACTTGCCATCGTCATTCACGACGTTGTCTACAGAAAGTCTGGCTTCGGTTCATTCCACACAAGAAAGTCAACAACAAAAGGACCGGAGCTCTTTACTTATGGCTTGATATAACAATGATTGACTTTAGTGGTTTGGTTACTTTGAATTCACATAACAGGTTGGTTAGGAGTATGAAAGCTAATAACCTTACAAAAAGCATGATGAGTAGTTAACCAATCATTTCCAAAAATCACATCAAAGGCAACTATTTTCAAAGAGATAAGATCGACAGGTAACGTGAAAGTGTTGATTTGAACAAGATTTATAAATAATAGAGGAAACGAAGGTTTCTCCCATCTGAGTTTAAACAGATATATCAAAGTCTAACTTCTCCTGAGAGTTAACTTCAAACATTGAACACAACTAAGCGAAATAAAAAGTAAGTAGAATCCCAGATTCAACACTTCAGATAGACTTCACAAGAGTTTATGACTAACATACCCGTGATAATTTTATTCAGGTTCCTTGTCACGAAAAAAAACGCTATCTCTTAAACTACCGGCTTTGTCTTTTCTGGGACGGCCTTTGGTGCCTCCATCCTAGTGAACTTGTCTTTGGTGAACGACAAAATCAGTTGCAAGTGACCTTCTCTTCCACAATTATAACACGTTTTGGACTAAGATCGCGTAGTTTGACCGATGTGTCCTCCCTCCGCATTTGAAGCATATGATAGGTGGTCGTTCTCCTTCCTTAACAACTGGTCGCAAGGTCGACGTCTTTCCATCATTATTGAATCTCCCTTCTTGAAATGTCCATTCTTATTATTTTGACCATGATTACCACCGAAGTGGTTACCATTTCCGCATGTTGATTCCTCCATGCTTATTGTCACCGCTTTGATGATATGGTATCACCCCTAGTATATCATTTTTCTACCGCTTCTCTTTTGGTCAAGGTTGACTCGTTATCGCTACTCCACTAATCGAGCCCTATAGATAATATTTGAATACAAACACGCTTTATGAGAAATAAGATATCGACGATATCTCCCGCTTCAAACCTCTTAAAACATCCGCGTCATTCTCTCTTCATTATCAACTAAGTTGGGACGCAAATTAGGACAACTCAAACTTGGCTTCATACATCGCGACACTGGTCCATGTTGTTTTACTTTCTAACTTGATAAATTCCACCTCCTTCATACGATTTAATGCTTTCGGAAAGTATCTTGTCATTGAATGACTCTTCGAACTTCTCCCAAGACATCTTGAGTAAGGCCAGTTGGGTACGCTTTTATAGATTCCCACCGGTGATTTGCTTCTTCACACAACATAAAGGTGGCAAAGGAACCTTTTGCTCCTGAAAGATCCCAAGACATCAAATATCTTGGTGATCTCGCTTTAACCACGCTCCGCTTTAAGTGGTTCCGCTTTCCCAAAACTCCGGTGGTCCCAGCTCGAATTGCTTAAGCGGTGACCAACCGTGGGTTGCCATTGTCTCCTCCCGCAGATTATGAACAAAGAGCGCGCCGCTTAATGTTGCATGAATTCTAAAAAGCTCCTAAACGCATCATTATTTCGTCGATTGATCAATGTTGTTGTTTATAGGAGGATTATCGCCATCCGTTGCAGACATTATCCCCGATTATTGTTCCGTGGAGAATCAACGGCCTCTTGTCTTCGCATTCTTTATTCTCAACATTCTCGGATGTCATTTTTGTGACATCGCCACAAAACAAAGGTTAATTTTACATGTAATATATTATCCCTATATTCTGATCACCAATTAAATACAAAATAACTTAGGTAGGTCATACTTAGCGTGAAGAATTCTGCCTCTCCTCTCTAGTTCTTCTCATCATCCTAGCAAGGATCATATCCCTAAGCTTTGATACCAATTGTGACGCCCCCAAAATTAGGTATACATCACCCATCTTGAGTCGCCAGACATACGGGATGTAATTCAAATACAACTTAATAATACAAATCGCCGTGGTATAATACGACAAAACATAAATCGTGAGTTTGAATACAAATATTGTCTACTAAAGATTATACAAACTCAAAAGGAGTCCTTATTACAATTATTATCACACTATTTCATAGAATAGTGAGGACTACTAATGCACCATCTAGACCATCACTCTGCTTTCCGACTAGTCCCATTTACGTTCTCATTTCAAGAAAACGTTGAAAGAAAAGTGGTGAGCTCTCAACTAGCTCAAAGAAGAAATATTATGACTAAGATAATGCAAAATAATTTATCGTTATCCTTCAACAAATGTTGTTAAACGATAAAATATAATAATTATCAAGTTTAACTGCAATGAACAAGTTAATCCATTAGAAGAGTCAAGTAGGGAATAAAATCTACTATCTTCTATGATTTAAAAGGTTTTTCATCACTTTTATCATTTGGGACTCAAATTTTAATAAATAATCCACATCATCGAATCACCCCCGCACTACGGCCAAGATATATCTTTTAAGTATCACGACCATTTAATTATCCATGTACTACTACTTTTAAGATAATCATGTTTTCATCAATCATACGTGATCATGCCATAAAATAATTCATCTTTTGCACTATAGCAGTAATTATACCAAAAGCATCCATCAATGTACTACGGGCCAACGAGGACTTTTTTCCACATCATTTGTAACATTACCGTCATGATTACAATCGAATAATCCACGGTCATAATCATACCAAGTCCATCTACGCACTATGTGCCGTAGGATGACTTTCAACAAAATATAAACATGAGGATGATGACAATGATATAAGAATTCAATAAAACAAGTTCAAGAATTAATTTATCTAGAACCGATAACGCCCAAATTGTCAACATGATCATCGCTTTGTAGAGTAAAATTCAAGAATGCTCGTAAGAATATTTCCATGAAAAGATTTCGATGAAGCCGTAAATATCAAAGATATTCCACTAATTTCATGGGTATAGAAGTCAAAGTTTTAACCAACCGAGTATAATAAAGAATGAAATAACAAAAGAAATCACCACGCATGTGATGATCGCACTGCAGATGATGTTATTCCAATGAATAATAAAGGATGGAACTGGTCCTGCCAGAACGCACGCATGTGATATTAAAACGAATAATAAATAATGGAACCCAGTTAACGTAAACGCATGTACATGATATTCCGATAGGATAATAAATAATGGAACCAGTCCCACAGTAACGCACTTGTATATGATATTTTGATGACGAATAATAAATAATGGAACCAGTCCTACTAAACGCATACAGACGTGATATTCCGGCTGAATAATAAAGAACGGAATATTGAAGAATGTCACCATGTATAGGGTGGCAGCGTGTATACAAAAGTTATTCCAACAGTAATAATAAATAATGGAATAATGTAAGTTCTCTTCTACGAAGACAACAAATAACATCACTTACCGTAAAAGAAACCGAATATAAAAGTAGGAAGTAAGATAATACTTTTCATATATGTTCTCTATAATTTCTCTCTACAGAGTTTCAATTGAATTCGTAAAGAAATAATGAAGGAATGAGTTTCTATTTATAGAAAAATAGAATGAATAAGAATTAATTCATTTGAACGGTCCAGATTGATTTCTTATTAAATGGATACCATCCATATTGGTTTATTATTAAAACTTAAAATAACGGTCCATAATCGATTTACTATTAAAACTTTAAACCATTGATCCATATTGATTTATTATTATAACTCCACCAAATGGTCCATATCGACTTACATTATTATATCTTCAACCAACTATTCAGAAAAATTAAGACATCTCCTCATGGAATAATATCAGATCCAAATATTCGAACGCACAATACTAGAAAGTGAATAAGAATAGGGTGAATAAGAATCGTGAATAAGTAATTCATGAATAATAACTCGTGAATAAGAACTCGTGAATATTAACTCGTGAATAAGAATCTCATGAATAGTCTCCAGAATAACGAAAAGTGTCCCTAATACTGATTGAACAATATATCATATTATCACGCAGATGACATCATGTAACAATAATTGAATCAATAATATGAGAGATGATGCGCAGAATTATTGTAAGAATAATTAAGTATAACCTGAGTGACTTCTCACGTAAAGATCAATAATCAATACTGCGCTATCTTGTTAACCACGCGTAGACATCAGACTTCTTTAACACCGTGTTTCAACAGATTCTTAAAGTAAAACTTCCGCCGTTATTTTCATAAAGTATTTTGTCGCGTTTCTATCTCGATAATAATTACATTTGTGGGGTCCACCAATGATTGTACTGCCGCATTGCGGATATTCTCCTGAAAAAAGTTAATATTCTCCACCAATCAATATTATACAACCACTGCTTACTTTTGTCAAATTTGTAAATATTACCCACAACTATAACATTACATCAAATCAACACCATAATATATAAAAAAAAATTATTTCGAGAAAATTAAATCTTTATTCATAAAATCTGGGGTCTCACACAAGATAAATAATTCACGTTGACATAAATAATTGTAATAAATTGAATAATTAATTCATAACCATAAAAGGTTCAATTGAAATCTTAATTAAAGAATTAGTTCATAACGCAAATAAAAACCAACAATCTTTGACAAATCATCCTTAAAGAATTACACAAATTGAAAATAAGGAGAAGAAGAAAAACTCTTGAGCCAATCCTTAGTCTTCAAGTAATCCTTTGCTTAGCCTCCAATGATGAATGATCCCCTCTTTCAATTAAAACAACCTTTATATACTCCCCTTCTCAAAAACATAACAATCCAAATCCAATTTGACTTCCAAAAATCCACCAACTATGCAGTCAAACCAAAAGTCAAACGCGTCCCGATCAACAGATTTCAACGACGGTATCATTAATACCATTGTTTATATGTTGTTCCTAAATACTTCTACAACATTTCCATTTATTTACCGAATTGCCATTGAACAGCTTGAATTCTCCAATTCGTCTCTGCAACTCCCGAATCTGCAAATTAACAACTAAATACACTAAAAATGCTTCTAAGTACTTTAAGAATATAATAATTTAAGCTCAAACATATCCAATTTATGAATATATTATCCAATCATCAAATATAAATTTGTCAAAATAATGATTGCCTAATAAGATTCATGTTCATGTGATCTATGGAAAGTAATCCTATTCTTATATAATTTATTCTCTTAAAATTTTATATTTTAATCTGGAACTTGTATATTACATTCTACAAAGTAGTATATAATAATTAATAAAATGTAACTTTTAATAAGTAGTTTTTCCCTCGCAAACGACAAATATATTTTTTTTATACATCTCAAACCCTTTATTAATTATTGGTCAAAGAAACTCTTTTATGACCAAATAGTCAGCATTTGACCAAATTAAATAAGATGAAAGACTCAATAATAGTAGGAGGGGAGGAGAGAGAGAGAGAGAGAGAGAGACCAAATCTATCTATCAAATTGGTCTTCTTACAAAGAACGTCTAGAAGCACTAGAAGAGAAGACGAACAAACAAAATTCCGGCCACTAATTTTTACTACCAACTTTCTTTAATTTGTACCTGAAATAAGATAAAGGAGATCAATCCATCATTTGTTGCATTTGTTAATTGTCTTGATAATTAAATATGTCATTATTATTTCTGTCCTTCACTAGGGTTCTGTGGTACTTACAATCTACCTATAAGATATTTATATGTAGAGTATTAAGTCAGTTGTTAAATCTAATGTGTTTTTGTCAATTTTCCATGTAACATTAATCTTATTAACTATTTCTTTTCTTACTTTCTTAACTTATAACAATTCTTATTAGAAGAACTATATATGAATTTTGGTATGTATGGATAGTTCAAGTATAACAACGTCCTTATCAATCAAGTTGACACTTGAAAATAAATAAATTAAACTTAGACTATGAAATTGATCAAATATTTATATATATATGATAATTTTAATTTTCTTAAATAACATTAGATTATAAATTTCAATCATAAGGACTTGAGGGAACTCGAAAGAAAAATTAATTAGAAGAGAAACTTTTATTTGTTATGAACCTCGTATCATATCATATCATATCATATGCCGACTTTTCTACAATATAAACTCGAACAGTGACAATGAACAGTAAAAAGAGAGATTTAAGTACGTACTAATTAATCCTCATATGCTGACTTTTATTCAATATATATATATATATATATATATATATATATATATATATGAACTCAAACAATTGTCAAAAAGAAAAAGAAAAAAGAGAAGTGCTTGAGTACTAAGTAACAATTTATTTTTTCCGATCAAAAATTTAAAAAAAAAGAGAGTACTAAGTCATCATATTCGATCTGTCTAAATTATAATGATATATTGATCATTAATTATGTAATAAATATTAGTTACTAAAACAAAAATAAATAAAAATGACATATCAATTGATATTGGATATATAGTACTTTCAACAGTATATATAATATATTTTTTACAATAATTTAGTTAGTAGGTACTACCGTGTCATGCATGCATGCAGTTTAACATGGATCATAATAGAATCCCACGTACAGCAAGCATACGATAAACCCTTGGAACCATCTAGTTATCTAGGATAAACTACGTCCGTACCCGTTAAAGCATATAATTAATTAATTAATCCGTTTCATATATATATATATATATATATATATATATATATATATATAAGGAGTTATGATTAATTTTTATTTTTTGATTTTGAGAAAATTATCTAAAAAGTTTTATATTTAAAATTAGCATAAATTTAAAATAAGAATTTTGTAAATTAATTATGATGAAACTCTTTTTTTGAAAGGAAAATAGTATATTTTAATTCATAGTGATAGCATTAATTAATACAAATATTTAGTAGAGTAACATATCTATCTAATAAAATATAAATAATTTTGAATTTCCGGTTCATTCAATAAATTATCTGAGCAGTCCAAAGTTTGAGATAAATCCCACCGTTCATACATCTATATATCTAATAAAATATATCTATCTATCTATCTAATAAAATACAAATAATTTTAAATTTTTTGCTCATTTAATAAATCATTCGGACCGTTCAAAATTTAAAATAAATTTCATTGTTCATACAAATATTTCAAGTTATGACTCAAAATGATAGTATAAATATATAGAGCATGTGAAAACTAAAGGGAGGGAGATATATATCGCCTCATGATAAGGCAGGCGTGAACCGTTGGATATGGTGTACTACCAACCATGCATTGCACGGAGAAGCAGTCAACCCATTAGAGCGCGTGAAAGACACCATTTGCTATTAATCTGGGCGTTTGTATTGATTTAAGTACTAACCCACATGAACCGGTAATCATGTGCAGTGGGGTATAAAAATAGTACTCCAGTATAATGGTGATCAATCAACGTCAACGTAAGCCAGGGTTTGAGCCTAACATCATGTCCATGTCATTCTCTCTCTCTCCTACGTGGAACCAAGTCTATTTATGTAGCACTGTAAACGCGGAAGAAGGTTGAATCTTAATTAATTCTTTTCACACACATATATATATGGGATTCCATCTACAACCACCCTTTTTTTACCAGAAATTTTAAACAAGAAAAAAATAAAATAAAATTCACGTGTCAAAATAGTTGCCCACAAAGAACCGTTTCTTTGTGGATGGAACCCCTATATATATATGGATATCTCATTCACAACAATCGATCGTGAAAGAACCTTATTATCAAGCCGCCACAACCTGTAGCTACGCTTATAAAAAAAAAAAATTGTAGCGTTCTACTAAAAATGGGTTGCTTCCCCAACAACCTAGGTTGTCATGATAGAATCTATATATATATATATATATATATATAAGAAGGATTAAGAAGATAAGTTTTAAATAATATAATCTTTAAATAACATAATTTCTCAAACTAGCGACGCTTTTGGAAAATGCTTAAAAGAGAGTCATTCCCCATTGTTTTTCTTTTATTTACAAAAATGTCACTCATGCATTACCTAAAACGACGCTTTTAAATTAAATTATTTATTTAATAATTATGTTATTTAAGACTTATGCTCATATATATATATATATATATATATATATATATATATATATATATATATATAAAATCTCTCCACCCCACCCCAACCCAACCCAACCCAATCTATATATATATATATATATATATATATATATATATATATAAAATCTCTCCACCCCACCCCAACCCAACCCAATCCAACCCAACCCAACCCAACCCAAATTCCATCTTTGACTTTCAATCATTTCACTCCTCTACATCATCCTCCACATCATCCTCATCAATGGTAAATGTAGACGATTATGACAAAAAGGGATGCTCCATTTAAATTTCTTTAATTTCAAAAGTAGAAGAGAATTGGTCAGCAATTGGACTTAATTCCTCACTCTGTCTCTCTCTCTCTCTCTCTCTCTCTATGTAATTGAGTAATTTCAATTCCCATGACCGTAGACCAGTACTCTTAGCAAGCTACAATTAAGATCTCTATTCTCTTCCGGTTGAATAAGATCGATCTTACTTTAAATGTTTCCAGTGTGTTAGCATAACTAGCTAGCTAATCGTATAATAACAGTACCATTATTAGCATAGCTAGCTAGCTAATCGTATAATAACAGTACTTGCAGTCTATATATATATATATATGTATATATATATTTGAGTTGTTTAAACATTGATAAATTAAATATATGGAGATTTCTAAATCTGCATCATCAGCTGATCATCATAATGATCTGATAAATGAGCTGAAGCAAGGGAAGGAGCTAGCCAAACAGCTTCTGATCCATCTCAATGTCCCGTCTTCAAGTCGCGAAGCCCGTGAATTCTTGGTCCACAAGATCTTACTTTCCTACGACAAGGCTCTCTCTTTGCTTAATTCCACTACTACTAGTACGGATCATCAGCAACATACTACCGGAACAGCAACCGGAATTATATTGTCTGAATCGCCACGTTCCTTTAGTGGAAGCCCACGTAGCGAAGATTCTGACCACGATTTCAAAGATCCAGACAACAAAAATATTGCCTCCAGAAAGAGGTACATACATGCATAAAATTAATACAGGCATGACTTCATCCCGTCAAAATAATAGGAAGTGGTTAGTATGAAGTTCATTTTTAGGTAAGTTGGTCAATTGACTAATATAATACTGACACGCATACGATGTTCTATGTGTGTCATTATTTTATTGGTCAATTGACCAACTTATCCAAAAATTAACTTCATGCTAACCGGATCCAAAATAATATGACGTTTTAATATAAGATTAATGTTTGTTTGTGACTAATTCTATTCATGTTAAAATTAAATATCGGCACTATTTAGTACGTACGTACATAACATGTTAGTTAATCTTGTTTAATTCTTAAGTACTTATTAATTGTTGCAGAAAGACTATGCCACGGTGGACGAAGCAAGTGCAAATTTGCCCTGGGGCAGGGCTAGAAGGACCGCTTGATGATGGCTACAGCTGGAGGAAATATGGGCAGAAAGACATTCTTGGAGCCAAATATCCTAGGTACGTACATTACTACATATATATAATTATCAACATGCAGGTACAAAGTAATTATATTAGAGAATTAATATTTTTACAAATAAAAATATTAGTTCTACAAGATTTCTTTTATATGAGAGTGAACTCCGCTTACTATTCATGTGAGGAACACGTTGTAGAACTAACATCTTTATTTGTGAAAATATCAATTCCCTCATTAATTATGGACACATTTTAACCATATATTTCATGATACATCGGGCCACATCAAAATTAATATATATAGGCTGGTTTGGTATGTATGTATGTGTGTGTGTGTGTGTGTATATATATATATATATATACGTGATTCTTTTAATTTCTTCCTTTTTCAAGACTTGGAACTTACCGGCAAACAGTTTATGAATTTGTAGGGGATACTATAGATGTACTAATCGACATATCCAAGGTTGTTTGGCTACAAAGCAAGTTCAAAGATCTGATAGTGACCCAACAATCTTTGAAATTACTTATCGAGGAAGGCACACATGTGCTGAGGCTTCAAATTTAATTCCCGCAGTACTACCCCAACCCCAGCTTGATCAAAACCCAGAAGCAATAACGTCCCCAAGCACATTAAATTTTCATGATCATCATCAACCACCACAGAACCATCAGCCTCAACATTCACAAGAAGTAATAACCGAGGATTTGGATACCCGTGAACAACGACAATCAATTACTCCTCCTCCTCCTCCTCCTAGTTCCTTCTACTTTCCTTCTTCGTCAAACAATGAAGCCCAAAGTTACAGCTTTGCACAATATTATAATATGCTTGGTAACAATTTTGTTGGCAATATTTCTTCTCCTTCATTTGTGTCTGCCTCAAACTATTATAACTTATCGCTGTCACCTTCGAATATGAGCAGCTTTGGAGAGTATATTTTGACTCGGAATATGCAGGCTTCAGATTCTGAACTCACTGAGATTATCTCGGCACCAACTTCAGCTACAAACTCTCCAACTGTTGGTGTAAATTTCCCACTTGGTCAGCTTGAATTTAACTCCAATTTCACATTTGATAATCCAGGATTCTAATACTAGTAACACAGTGAGTGACAGAGTGAGAGAGAGAGAGACGGTGAAAAGTTTTGTTTGCAATTTTGTCCTCCCTTTTGACTTGGTCTTTGTTATTTTCACTTGTATCTCGTTATTAGTTAACCAGGGTAAGGTTATGTTGTAATCTTGGATAGTCAAATCCATAGTTGATATAGTTAATCAATCTTGATTTAAGGTTTTTGCTAATTTTACTTTTAGTTTGTAATTTTAAAAGTGTTGTTGGATAGTAAAAAGTTTTGCTAACATCTTCTACATTACCTCAATATTCTATTAATTTTCTGTTGCACCGTGTATAAAAGTAAAGCCGCATAGACATGAAAGCACAAGATTTTTTCTTCCTTTTGGGATAAGTAGAAGCACAAGAAAAATAATAAGTGATAAGTGAAATTTTAATTACAAACGGTAATACCATTACTTTTGTCTCGTTATTATGTATGAATATTGAAATTAAAGAAATATATAATAAATGTTTATTATAATATCGTGACTATTAGTACGTAGTTCTAGAATTAACCTTCACGCTATATTTGTTTACAAAATTATATTTAGAATTGAATTATTAATCTTAAATCGATCTCTTGTTTGTTTTTAAGAATAGACTTGAGACTATAAGTTCCAGAATAATAAAATGATTTAAAAGGGCATGTCCAATTAAGTATTATAAATTAATATCTACCATATAGGACTAAAAATTTGTGAAAAAAATAAAATTTAACTTTGTTTAAAAAGACCGATATATCTTATCATGTCTATCTATACTTAAACTAATGAGAATATGATATCTTTGTTATTAGTAGTAAAGGTATGATAGTCCAAACAGTAAATTTTTATTCAATATCTTTTAAATAATCATGGACACAAAAAATTTAATATGAGATTAGTTTAAGTTATCCCATAAATAATCTCATAAAAAATAAATATATGACTAAGATTATAATTTATAAGAATATAATATCAGAATTATAATATTGGTAAACAAACGCGAACTTAAAATTTAAAACCAGAAGTAACTCCTATAAAACAAGAATTAGTCCTACACGGTTAACATACACTGCCAAGAGAAATTTCGAAACAGTTGGTCTTATAACTTACAACAGCATGAATAAGGTGGTGGCGTAGTTTACAATACAAGGCCCATCTGAAATTCCATTTCATCAAATATGGGCCAGGCCAACATCGTATCTCAAGAAAAGGAAAGACCTACGGATATCATATTTTGTTGGGCCGAATTGAATGCAAGTGTATATATGGGAGTATCTTTGATGCACCACTAGACTTGGCAAACGGGCGGATCGGGCTGGGCTGGACCGGGTGCAGACTGAGCTGGGCCAACAAAGTTATGGTTTTGGTGGGTTATAATTATGAGGCCTGTGGCCCGTGGCGGGCCAGCCCAGCCCGCGAGCTTCCCCCTTTAATTTTATTTTGTGCAAACTATTTGCTATACCAGAAATAGTAATAATAATAAATATTAAAAATAGTAAAATAATTAATAATAAACAATAATACAAACAAACACGATTAATTAATTACCTACATTAACTACATATCTCAATCAATTAAAATTTTAATAGTATTATAAATTAGTATTATTAATTAATTACCTACATATCTTAATTATAGTTAAAATATATTGAAGATTGCATTAAAAACAAATAGTTGTTGTAGTTCAGTTGGTTTGAACTTTTATTTATTTACTTACAAGTCTTGTGCTCAAGCTTCACAACCCACAAGTAGTAACATTTTATTTAAAAAAAAAAAGTTCATGGGCCACGTGGTCTGGGCGGGCCGGGCCTTCACGGACCAGGCCAAAAAGGTCCGGGTTTGGTGGGCTGAAAAAATGCGACCCAAAGCCCAATTTTTGGTGACCGGGCCGGGCCAACTCTCGGGCCTTGCCAGGTCTATGCACTACCATAATATATATATTTTTGTTCACCTTCCTTTTAAATATCAAAATTTGCATCAGTTTTAATTAAGTTTTAGTGTAAGTAAATATATTTGGCTTTTGGATATTATCAAAGTGCGTCCACAAAATTTTAGTTTCAATTAAGTTTTAGTGTAAGTAAATATATTTGGCTTTTGGATATTTTCAAAGTTCGTCCACAAAATTTTGAACAGATTCGGTAACTAAATACTTAAAAGAGACGACTAAGGTGATACTAGCTATAGCCTATATGTACAGAATCGATCAGTACTGGAGTCTAGGATTAGCATATATATATATAGGAATACAAAGAGAATATATAATGTTGTCATATCCTTTATTTTTGGACCATTGAGAATTTTGTAACTAACCTTATGACACTGAAAATAATACCTCTAGGTAGGTAGGTAGGTAGGTTGGGTAAATGATTTCAGCTAGAACTGATAAATTATCAATGCAAAGTTGGAAACTGGCTCTAGCCTCTACAACATATATATAGGGGGCTAATTATCTTTATTCAGCCTAGCTAGGAATTGAACCCTAGCTAGGGAATGCTATCACCAGCTAAGTCCTGATTCAATTATTGATTGATATATATATACACATATATAGGTAATAGGTTAGTTTTAATTTTATATATAGGTAATAAGTAATTCCTCAATCGGTTCTGAATTATTAATGGACATACTGCTTTTTATATATATAAAAAAAATGTTGGCAATGTGTATGTATAGTTCTGTTTTAGGTTTGTTGTGTACGGGCGGGAGTTTCTACATTAGGGCAAACCAGAAGTAAGTTCGTTACTTAATTTGTGTACGTAGCATTAACAGCCAAATTAAAAGGTCCGAATTTGATTCCTTAAAAGAAAACATGCATATATGCATGATATGTTTGGTAACTAATTAAGCCCCCCGTCCTTGTTGTTCCAAATTGTTGTTTGGTCGGTAATTTCCCAAATTACAAAAACTTCAAAGAATCACAAAAACTTCTCGTTTCATTTCTTTAGAAAATGAACTCAGATGTTATGTTAACCCGCTTTGCTTAATACATACATATATATATATATATATATATATATATATATATATATATATATATATATATGAAGCTTAATTCGGTATATTTGTACGTATTATCTTTCAAATTATATAAATTAAATTAGGTTTATATATGAAGTAAGTGTATATATCACTCTCTCTCTCTCTCTCTCTCACATATATATATATATATATATATATATATATATATATATATATATATATATATATATTCGCTTGATTACACTACCAAAAAAATATTCTACATCATCGTACGTAGAAGCAATAAATAATAAGAATATTTGGTAATTCTATGAATGATCCGATCGATCCCCATTGTACATGAGCTAGCTAGGAGGCACCCCATTTCTTAAAGTATTGAAATCCATTTAAGAGAATTTTGTCTTTTTCTCTAGCAAGTTTAGTATTAATCTTTTTGGACATTGAAAACGTCCATTCTCTAGCTAGCTCATTTTTCAAATCACAATTAATATTGGAGCAACAAATGCACTCAGATTTAATTGGTCCTCGACGCCCAGGAAATTCTAACTCCAAACTACTCCATTTGCCACACACACACACACACACACACACACACACACACACATATATATATATATATATGTGTGTGTGTGTGTGTGTGTGTGTGTATGTAAGTGTACGCATATTTTTGTTTAACTAGGACAAAAATTAGCAAAGACAGAACAAATTTATAAACCAGAACTGGGAACATAAATTAAGGTTAGAATTTCTCAATACAAGGGCGCCTAACTAAAGTAGCTAGTAGTCACTAACAAATACAAGAAATTAATGACTAATCTACAGTTACATGATTATGATCTGTTGACAGAAAATTAAATATATAATGTTGGTAAATTAACAATTAATTGTCCCACATGCATGCATATATCCATTTCTATTTTATTATTGCAGCTTCAGGTCTGACGCAGGAGATGGAGGGATCATGAGAAATTAAGAGCTGGCGGGAGAGGGGCATGTAAGTAAATGAAGCATGCATGCATTGCATTGAATTTTTAATTGTTTTCCAGAAGTAATTAATTGAGCAGCATAATTAGCAGAATGTTTGCTGAATTTGGTGAGCGAGTTCCTCTGCACTAAGTTGGCATTCAATTCCAATCTATCAACAAAAAAACACAAGTACCCAACATTAATTAGTAGTATTGGATTAATTAGCAGATTCATTTAAAAATCCATCTACATTTAAAAATTCATTTAAAATTAGTAGTAGTAATGATCTTTATGAATTGCAGTAGTAGTATTTCCTTGATGACAGTAAGTTAATTAAAGTTCCCTAGTTTTCAGTGAAAATTACAGTGGTGATTTCCTAGAGTACGACTGCAGGAGTATTACAGGTGGTGTAGTAAGTTAATAAAATACGAGTGCAGTAGTAATACAACTATGTCGATCTGTTTTACAAATACAATAAGAAATGATTTCATGTGGAATTTTTAATTTAAAATTCAATTTCATTTTGTTATAACTACACCAATCTATATACCAAGCTGTCATCACTTCTACCCAACAGTACTTGCTGTGCAAATTAATTCAACGAGAGAGAGAGAGAGAAGAAAATCCCCTCCCCGTACACCCCAAACTTTTATATTTTGCGAAATATAAGGAGCATGAAAGAATTTGAGGATGCAAGAATGTTTCTGCGCAAGCCCTATATATTTTATACTTTATGAAAAAAAAATAAAAAAAACAACCGTAGTAAGTTGAGATAATGTATAAAAACAAGAGAAATAATTATAAATAACTAAATAAGGTACAGCTAGGAGAGTAATCGTCGTCAGTATATATATTTTTTCTCTTGGAAAAGAAATATTAAGAATCATAATATGGTCTTTTCTAAGATGCAAAATAATAATGAGGTTGGATGTATGAATGCTTCAGATAGATATATAGTTCTCTTTCTCATGCATGTTATATATGACTTTTTAAAGTTAAATTAATATATTTTTAAATTTAAAATTTAATATGATTTTGAATTTTGAATTGGGAAAGTTAAACTTAATCTTATATTTTGGAAGAGAGATGTAGTATAATTAGTTAATTTGTTACCTTGATGGTGAAGGAATTAAGCATGGTTTGGCCGATAGTGTTGACACTGACATTGAGGATCTCAAGAGAGAGATGTTCTTCGAGGGCGGATATTATCTTCACTGCTTGGCCAGGTATTTTTGGGGATGTAGTCTTCAAAAGAACATTTGGACCCGAGAATTTCACCTCCACATCAGCAATGGCGGATTTTGAATTTGCAAGGAGCTCGTTACCACAACTCGTGTGATCAATGGAAGGTGAAGAAGGAGAAGGTTCGAGCGAAGAAGCTGCAGCAGCAGCAGCAGGCATGGTTGGAGATAGTTGGTGCAACCGATGGTGCTTGTAAGGGATAGTAATTGGTGTTGGGGTTCTTGGACTTATGGGTAAGCTGCTGCTTGTTGGTACTAGTCTTGGACTCGGTGGTGGTTTCCTAGGGCTAAGTGGTGAGGAGGTTAACCTTGGACTCGAAACAACGAGCCTTGGGCTCAGAACTACTTCGGAGTAAACTTTTCGCTGCTTCTTGGCCTCGAGAGATTGTAGAACCTGCTGCAACTCACTGATGTAGTCAACAACGCCTCCTACGATTGATGCTTGATCACCCTATATATATATATATATATATATATATATATATATATACATGTTCATAAATTAACATGTTGTTAGACGTACACTTAACTTTAAATAATATATCTAGCTAGAACAGATGTTTAATACTATTGTTTTAGAATAATTAAAAGTACTTAATTCCCAGCTAGTGTGTGTTCTTTAATTTTTTGGTAAGAACCCACAACTACTATATAACTTTTTGGTGTTTAATATTGGAAAACTCTTGGATCCTATATAAGCCCAATACATACGTTTGTATATATAGAGTTATTAAACAATGGTCTGTGTCTTATCTAGATAGTCATCATGATCTGAAACCACCATATTACTTAATTAATACATAGACCATGTAAGAAAAGGGTAAAAACAAAATAATATATAAGGAGTAAAAAATAAGTTTGTAACAAGTAGAATTAATAAGTGGGTACAATACATACTCTTTTGACGTAGAAGGAAGGCATAAGGGAACGCAAGACTACTAAGTTGTCATTCATCTGCTTCCTCCGGTTGCGCTCCACCGTAATGTGTGATATCTTCTGCTGCCCATCATCTTCCTCCCCTGCAGCACCAATACTGAGCTTCTGTCTCTTGGTCTTTGGTGATGAATCATTAGCTGCTGCTGCTTCCAACTCCGTTTTTGATTCTTCTAGAGGAGCACTACTACTTAATGAAGAGCTTGATGATTTTTGAGAAACTAATCTTTTAGCACCCTCTGCCTCCGGCTCGCCTTCTTTTGGATCCAAATGACTTGTTTCATGAGTCATTGATGTTATTGGTTCAAACTCGGACGACTCTAAAGCCTCGAGAATACTGAATATATTGTCCGGTGAGGCTGCACCCAAGTAAATGGTTTCCGCGTCCAATTCAGAGGTGTCAAAAAAATTAGCCAGTAAAGTATGCATGTTGTTTTCACCACCACCACCACTCATTATTAATTATTTTTGGAACTCTTCCTCCTCCCGGAAAACCACCTAAGCACTAATGTAAAACAACTCAGGCGAATGCCGGCAAACACCTATATATATATATATATATATATATATATCTTTATATTATGCGGATATATAAAATTAAGAAAAGATTTAGTATAGAGTATATATTTGGTTTGTCAAGATCAAGAAAAGAAAGAATGCTATATAATTAAAAAGAGCGCTGAAATTAAAAGAGATCGATGATGATGCTAGGGCTGGGATGATCAAACTGAAAGTGACCAAACTATCGTCATCAAATATGTATATATCATGTATGTATATATATATATATATGTATTTGATATGTATATATATATGGACCGTATATATTTGAAAATACATGCAGTAGTAATACTACTAGTATGTATGTCTTTACCGTTAGATATTTTTTGTGGGGATATATGGGGATGAAGTAAGATTGGAAGCACGGATCTGTTAGTCCAAAGGAATTGAACGACTGGCCGGTACTGGAGATAGTAGAGCCGTTAGGAGAGAGATTAAGTAATGGAACGGAATGCAATGCAATGCAATTCAAGGGGCCGGCCGGTTGGTTTATAAATGAATGAAGGTGAATTTATCGAGAGAGTGATCAACCCATTTAATTAAGGGCTGCCTACCTAGCTACTACTTTAATGCTACACCCTACTCCATATATAATTGCATGCCACCTCCCACCATACACTTAATTAATTTGCATTTCATAACCTTTATTTAATTTTCTCAATTTAATAATACAAACCTTTTATTTCTAATTCAAATTTAATATATATATATATATAATATAAACACTCCATCAAAAAAATTTCTACATTTTAATTGTGTCTGATGTTAAATTTACTTCCATTGTTCCTAAATTAGATCATATATATTTTTTGGTCCGTTACAATATTAGTGATAGATTTTTATTTTCATATTATAGAGTGACATTAAATTCTTAACATATTATTATCTTTATGATTAAGTTACGAATTATTAATTTCTAATTAATGTTAAGGATAAATGTGTACAAATAAAATTGTCCTTAAAAATTTATGAATTTACAAATATATTCTTAATTTTATAATGGAGGGAATAATATTTTTTAACACAAATATTTAAAGTGAACATAAATTTAGGAGTTTTGACTGAAGGAATATATATAAGAAATGAAGGGTGAGACATATATATGGCGGATTGCCCGATGCTTTGCCCTTTCTTCCTAATAACTCTAAACCTGAAAATATATATGGGTACAAAAGGGACAAAATTTAATATATATATATATATATATATATATATATATATATATATATATATATATATATATTCCTCTTGCTCATATTTTCAAAAAAAGACATGATATACATACTATTAAAAAAAGTGAAGCCAGGTTAATTTAGTAGGTAAGTAACACATAAGACTGTTTTTTGTTACCAAATTTTTGCTTCAAATTTTCAAATAGCTACTATTACTATTATTTTATTTTTCAAATTAAATTGATCATGGTCACTTTATTTTTGGGAAAAGACAAACATACCCTTTCGAAATTGTTAGGTTTGTCTATTTGACAGTTACAATATACTTACATTATGTTGTCTCCCCAAGCATTTATATATATTTATATTATGGCCTACAATGTTTTTTGTTTTTTTTCCCGTATCAGATCACAGTACTAGGACCCATATGCGTGAGATTCACAGACAACCATCGGATTGGCATAATGATTACATTGCCTTTTTTGTCCCTTCATGATTGGCCTTGTTCTTACTTCTAACAAAATCTATCTACTCCTATATCATTAACTCCGAGCAGCAGTTATTTTCATTTTTCAAACTTCTGTCAATTTTTTTAGAAAATAAAACTATATTTATATTATATACTTTGCCTTTTTGGGATGCGATTTACATGAAATTTATTTTTGAGTAAGTTGGTTAATTAGCTAATAGAATACTGACGCACATAAAGTCTCGCCTACGTGTCAGTACTCTATTGGTCAATTGACCAACTTACCTAAAAAAAATTTCATGCTAACCACTTTCACCTTTTTGTGACCTGTTGTGCTATCACCAACACAACCAAAAGTGACATTATTTAGGAGATTTGACAAAACTGAATGAAATAGTTTTGAATGTTTAAGTAATTTGAATGAGTTGAATGAAGTATAATTCTAATTAATATTGAATGAAAGAAGTTATTTGATAATTGACATTCCTGAAACATGTGAATAACATATTTTTATTATTTTACTCCTCTCAAAAAATTCAAAATTATTGTAAATTTATTTAATATTACTTAATATAATAGTTAATATTGTAAAAAAAATTAAATATAAAATACTTCATTAAGAAGTCATTTAGCCCATTCGGCCAAAAAAATTATATTTGATCATTCAGCCCAAAAATCTAACCACATTCAGACGATTTTTATTCAAAACAAACGTATTAAATGGCTCTGTCCGATTTAATCATTGAACACCTCTACTCAACTAGACATGCTTGCAAAGTTTTTAAAAGTTAATTTGAGATCTTTTTAAATTTAATATTAATATAATTAAGTTAAATTTAAAAAAATAATAAATTTCATAATTAATAGTATTTTCTAGATTTTTTTATTAAACCTATAATTGTATGGACAAAAAATTAAATTAATTCATATTCAATTTTGAGTTTAAAATATTTTAAATTAATATATCCATTGTTTTTTAATAATTTTTTTTAAAAATTTAATATTGATATGAATATTTTTTGTGACGCCCCCAAAATTAGGTATACATCACCCATCTTGGGTCGCCAGATACATGGTATGTAATTCAAATACAACTTACTAATACAACTGTGCAGGTACAATACGACAAAACATACATCGTGAGTTTGAACACAAATATTATCTACTGTAGATTATACAAACTCAAAAGGAGTCCTCATTATAATTATTATCACACTATTTCACTGAATAAATGAGGACTACTAATGCTATCCTACGGACCATCGCCTCCGCTTCTCCGACTCGTCTCAAATATATTCTCATTTCCTAAAGAGAATAAAATGAAAAGGAAGGTGAGCTCAACTAGCCCAAGAGAAGAAATATTATGACTAAGATAATATGTAATAAATTATCATTAGTCTCCAACAATGTTAAATCGATAAAATATAATGTACATCAAGTTTAACTGCAGTAGAACAAACAATCCATTAAAAGAGTCAAATAGAAAATAAAATCTACTATCTTTTATGATTAAAAGGTTTTCATCATCATAGTTATCGGGCCGAGACTCAATTTTTAATAAATATTCCACATCATCGAATCACCCCGCACTACTGCCAAGGATATTCTTTAAGATCACGACCACAATTATCCACGCACTACGCCAAGAATATTTGTGTATTCATTAATGGTCACGATCATGCCAACAACTCGGCCCATCAATGCACTACGGGCCAACGAGAACTTTTACCACATCATTTATAACATTACTATTATAATTACATCGAATAATCCTCGGTCATAATCATACCAAGTTCATCTATGCACTATAATGTGCCACGTATGACTTTCAACAAAATATAAACACGAGGATGATGATAATGATATAAGAATTCAATAAAACAAGTTCAAGAATTATTTTATCCAGAATTATTAACGCCCAAATTGTCAACATGATATCTTGCTTTTGTAAAGTAAAATTCAAGAATGATCAAGAATATTTTCATGAAAAAATATCGGATGAAGTTGCTTAAATATCAAGGATATTCTACTAATTTTATGGAGTATAAGTCAAAACTTTAACCAACCGAGTATAATAAAGAATGGAATAACAAAAAGAATTCACCACGCACGCAGATTGTGAGATGTATAAAGTTATTCCAACAGAATAATAATAATCTAAACTGTGTCAGCAAAATTTACAATCGGCTACGATGTTCCAACAGAATAATAAAGATTTAACCGTGTCCCGTGGTAAAACACACACGCATGTGATGTTCCAACTAATAATAATAAAGATGAACTGTGTCCTGTAAAAAATATGATGTGATGTTCCAACTAATAATAATGAAGACGAATTCAGTCCTGTCCAGTAAACACACAGATAGGATGTTCCAAACTAAATAATAATAAAGATTTTAACTGAAAAGATGTTCCAACTAATAATAATAAAGATGTAACTGTGTCCTGGTGGAAAACACATTGCACAAGATGTTCCAATGTAATAATAGAAGAATGTCACCAAGTATAGGTAGATCACAGATACAAAAGTTATTCCAATGTAATGTTAAGAAATGGAATAACAATGGCTCTTTTATGAATAAGAAAGAATAACACCCTTTACGAAGTACAACAAATAATATTCCCTACCTTAAGTAGAAGAAGAGATTGAATATATAAGTAGGGAAGAAAGTAGAATACTTTCTTCTTTCTTTCTATAGTTTATCTCTGTAGTTTCAAAGTGAATTCAGTAAAGAAAATAATGAATGAATGAGCTTCTATTCATGTAAAAATGGAACGATAAGAATTAACTCATGAACTATTCGAGATTGATTTACTTTAATCGTCCATATTTAAAGCAAAATTTTTAAATAAAATATAATATATTCTATTTATAATCTAATAAATCAATAACTTTATAAAAGATTTTACTACGCAAACACTACGCAGTGCACTATGCAAACACTATGCATAATAAAATATAATATATTCTAATTATTGTCTAATAAAAACAGATAATTTTATAAAAGTATTCTGCTTTATATAAAAAGATTTTACTATGCAAAATACTACGCAACACTATGCATAATAGTAATATAATATATTCTATTTATGTAATAACTTTATAAAAGTATTCGCTTTATATAAAAGATTTTCCAGATTATTACATTAATAATACCAACAAAACCGAAAGTGACTTATCACGTAAACATCAATAATTAATACCGTAGCGCTACTACGCAACCACGCCAGACATCAGATTTTTTTAACACTGTGTGTTTCAACAGCTTAATTCAGTAAAACTTTTCGCCGTTATTTTCATAAAGTATTTTTGTCGTTTTTCAATCCGATAATAATTTCGCTAGGGTCCACCAATGATTGTGCCGTCAGACTTAATATTCCCCGTTAAAATGAATATTCCCCACCAATCTAATATTATATAACAACTCACAGATTTTACAAAATTTATAAATATTACCCACAACTATTATATCAATTTCACTCCATAATATTCAAAATAATATTTATAGAAAATTCATCTTTATTCAAAAAATTGGGGTTTTATATTTTTAAGAGTAAAATACACTGACACCCCCTATAGATAATCATAATAACACTCACCACCCTTCTAGTTTTCAAGTACCACCAAGACTTCTCTAGTCTACAATATGTAATATCTATTACCCCTAGTGGTCGATTAACTAATATTTAAAATATTTTTAATATAATGTCTAATACACCCTTCAAGTTATAATGTTTAATTTTCTACTAAATATAAATTTGTATATCATAATTTTTACTTTACTTGATCTAATTAATTAAATTATTTAAATTGTGTAATAAATAACATAAAAGTCAAAAAATAATAAATATTCATTTTATCAGAAAATAAAGTCATACAATTTTTACTAATTAACTTTCTCAAATATTAAAATTTAGGTGATATATATTCAAATATATTTTTTATAATTAAAAACTATAATGTTAATACCCATAAAATTATAAATTAACGCAATAAAATAATAATAATTTTTTCAAATATTAAAATTTACGAAAAATGTAACTTATTATTACAATTTAGATTTAATCTTAGTACTATATAAAAAAAGTATTAAAAATTATATTAATTATTTTTCTCATATATTAAACTAAACATAAGTCACTCTTAAACAAAATTATTTACAAAGAAAATGACAATGTTGTTATTCAAAAAAAATATTAAAATATTTTTTTTTCAAGATAGAGGTAGTAATAAATATAATTATATTTTTTTATTTAACATTGCATAAAAACAACGTCAATCAGATACTAAAAAATGTAATCAAAATCATAAACATCCCAATTTTTTTATATATACTCAATATAATTTAACATATAAAAATTATAATATGAAACTAAAAATTCAAATAATATTTTTTTTTGTTAAGCACCAAAAATTAAACTATCAATATACTCAATCACTCTAATTAGAATATCTTCATTAATAATTTAATTTAATTTTTTTTTAATATTTATATCACTTATCCAAAAATATGTGTTAATTAAACTAAATTAGTTTTTTATAAGTTACCAACAATTTAATGAGATAGTTTTAATTATAAATAAAATTATAATTAAAATGTATTGTATTAAAAAAAGGATTATTAAACACACACACACACACACACACATATATATATATATATATATTATTTAGTAATTAAAATTTGATAAAATACAAGGGTAAATATGTAACTTTATCTATTTAGTCAACCCTAAAACCTTGTAGGGGTACTAACTGTTAGTTAAGAAACTAGAAGGGAGGTGAGTATTATTATGATTATTTAGAGGGGGTGTCACTGTATTTTACTCTATTTTTAAATTAAAAACACAATTATAAAAAATAGAAATTATGTAAAAAAATAAAAATGTTGCTAATTACAAAATTTATTGTTGGCAAAAATAAAAAAATGAATACATCAAACTGAGATATTTATTAGCTTGCTAAAACACATGAGAATTAATATTAGTACTAGTATATCCTAAAGGAAGAATTGATTTCAAGGACAAGATAGAGTGAGACAAGAAGAGATAAACAATTAGAATCATTAATGATTTTCAAAAAGCAAGAAAGGAACTACTCTATGCGAGAAATTTAATGACTTGTCCGCATGCACCTTGATATGGAGTAATTATTTTGCAAATTAAACCATAAATAAATATGCAATTAATATTACTCCTACATGAGAAGTCACAAATAAACTTTCAGCTTGTCCATCAAAAAGTAGGAATAATATACTTATACCCTAGCTAGGGAGTATCAGAAACTTCAATAAAAGCCGACATTGCAGCAACAAATTTAAAAAGTGCATGCAGTATTTAGAGTTGGTTCTTGGAATAAATTATTGGAAACAATTACAAATATATATATATATATAGTAGTGGTAGGAGTATCTTTCCTTTAATGGAGACCACTGTGGCCATTTCAATTTGCATATATGGCTTGTATGTATATAGTATTTTAATTTTAGCAACAAAATTATTGATTTCAAGATTCAAAATGCATGCATGCATATATTATAGTATGGGAGTGAGTATATATAATGATCATGATCATGCATGCTAGCTTGAATGGACGTTTCCATCAATATAATGGATATGGATCAAAGAAATATACTACTCTATATATATGGTGGTGTGTTTTGTTTTTGTGTGTGAAAGAGAGAAATCTAGAGATGATCAAGTAAGTGGTGTAGTAAATTCCTAAAATAAATGGAGATCGATATATGAATTTAAGTCTGCAACTTGTCTGTCAAGATATATATTGAGAGAGAGATTCTGATTACTAGTAGTAGTATACAGTTTACATTTATGAATTCAATGCGCAGACACGCCATCTCCGTGCCAACCCCTCCTACTCTATACTCCCTACAACAACTGCTTAATTCAATTCTACCACTAATATTATTTAAATTATTAAATGTCGTTAAACTAATTATTAAAATATAATTGGATAACTATTTGCTTTGAAAACTAAATCTATTTTAGTAGCCTAATATTTTCTCACTCATTATCAACAAACTTAATTTATTCTCATGTGAATTAATTTTTAAAATAAATACAAATATATAAGTTGGAATTAAGTATTATTTTTGTGAAATGGAAGAAATTTAAAGATTCTTTTTTTATGTTGTTTTATTTCTAGAGAGAGAAGGGTGTGAGAAGCTAAAAATGACGTACAGGTGGTCGGTCGGTCATGGTCAGTATATATAATGGGATTGCGTTTCATAAAACAATAAATTTCTCAGGAGGAGGAGGTTTAGGACTTTGGATTTATCACATTTACTACTCATTATTACTTCATAACGTATCCAAAAAAATTCAATCACCTGTCACCTATCACATTTACCCTCCGCCTTCTCTCTTTCATATATACATACATACATATATACTCCAACATATATAAATAAAAAATAATTCATAATAAATATATAATATAAATTAAAAATAAATAAATATAATTATAATTATAATTAAAAATTTACGTCCGCTAATAATAATAATAACAGACAGACGTAAATTTTTAATTATAATATCAATCGTTAATCATTTATATATATATATATAATTAATAAATTAATTAATTAATTCAAATTCCTAACATAACATATTGCATCTATAACAACTGTGAAAAAATATCATGGTCATCTATAGTGGATCATGGAAATGTGGGACAAAAATAAAATAAAAAAAAAGATGAATTTTTAATATGCGGGTCCATCTAAACTTCTTTACTATATATCTGAAACCATCATTTATTTCCTCCACGAAATGTTTGAGCATCACATTTATCCCTCCCCCAATAAAAACAAACATGAAAAAAATACTACTTGCAATTAAGTTCAATTGGTATACATACATACATACATATATACACACACATATATATAAATCTAAAAACATAAAATAAAATAAAAATATATATATATATATATATATATATATATATATATATATATATATATATATATATAAAATTTCCCATGTTGAGCGGACGCCGGTTTTCATGCCGGTAAATCAAGTATATATAATACTCCGTACTATACAGCATGCAGCTTACCTTGATGAGAGATTAATTAGAGATATGTATGTATGTATGTATGTATGTATGTCCAATTAAATTAAATTGAATTGAAATCGGAAGGAAGTCATGTCCCAATCCTTCTCTGTCTCTCTCTTTATTTCCCCTGTTTATATTACTCCATTAATTATTACTACTTCTACTTCTACTTCTACTTCTACTTCATATCTGTATTTATCATATGGAGTACTGTACACATCTAAGTACTACTACTATCTCCCCCGTATCAACCAAAATAAATGTCCATTTCCATTACCAAGTCCTCCTACTCCTACATGAGAGTTTTAAATTTTGGGGCCCTCATCAACAAAACAATTACTCCTCTGTGGACATATTAAATTTTCCCTAATATAATTGCAATATTTCAAACTTGAGCCGTTGGTAATATACTCCCTCCATTCCTATATGTAGATCATTTAAGACTCTTTTTTTATTTTTAATTATTTGTCGTTTGTGGTTATCTAGGAGAATTGATTACTATTTTTTCCAAATTACCCCTTATTACTTCACTTAATCTTTTGATCCATATTTATGAGATAAGTGAGGTGAAGGGTATCATAGACAATTGATACTATAGTTAATACTTTTCAATCATTTCCTTAATTCTTGTGTACATATCTAAAACGACCTATAATATTGAGCTATTGTGTGATCAATCAACCACAACGGGTCACATCAACTTTATTTATTTTCTCCTTTTTGCTTCTCCAGCAGAATAATTATGCTGGTTAATGAGTTCTTGGCAAAAGAGGAGTAAACGTACAAATATAGAATACCCTCCTTTTTCTTTGATAATACTACCTCGGTCCAGTATAAAAATTATTATTATTATTTTAAATAATTCTATGTTAAATGTGTTCAATTTTTTTTAATAATCAAATTTTTATATATTTTTTCCTATTATACTCGTATCATTAAATATCTCATACTTTTCTTATTTTAATTTTCTCTCCATATTTAATAACATTATTATGAACAATTTTGTCATTTTATTCAAAAGTCTATCCTGGGACGGAGGGAGTAATAATTACTACTATTTCCTTCCAGAATATAAGAGTCGATTTCTTCTTCTTTTTTTTTTTAAATCAATTCACAAAATTCTAAAGTTTTAAAAATTAATAATAAATTTTACAATTAATCATAATTTTGAAATTTTACAGCATTAACTAAATTCATGCCAAATTTAAATTTTTTTAATAAGCTACAACATTCTTAGTTCCAGCACAAAGGCAGGAATGATAGAAGGATAGAAGAAACATAAATAACATGCAAATAGTTAATGAACTCTCTCACCAACTGGCTTCAAATTCATCCTCGAAGAGAGCCCAACACTGATGAAACAATATGCAAAGATCCTGTAACTGCAATGATATCATTTGATTGATCCCCTTCTTCTCTCTTTCTGAGAATCTGATTTCCAATCCTCAATGAATCCCTTAATGAACTCTCACCGACTATAAATGTTTTATGTTACAGCTGTTTATGTGTAGTAGAACAAACTGATTGACTTTTCAGCAACTCGGTCACTCCTCCACACTCCTGAATATCAACACCCACTTCTTTGGAAGCTTGAATCCAACTTTCTTTTAACAAGGACAAAGGAGTCGACCGAGATCTGTCCCCAGCAATCCCAACTTCTGTCAAAATTATGGCATCCAATTGTCTCACTGAAAGAATATGGCAATACTTGGTTGGTTAGAGTTCGTATCTATTACAATGAAACTTCAGGAGACCAGGATTAAAATGTATTATAACTAGGACGCAAGACAAACCTTAATCTATCATTAAATTAAATGCATTTTTCTCTACCTCAAGTGCATCCTAGAGAGGAAAAAGAATTCTCAACTTAATAACGCCTTTTATTCTAAACTAGTTGGGGTAGGGCTGAAAATGAATTCCATATGAAAGCATAAAGTAGAAAGATAAGAAGAAAATATTAAAAATAAAGTAAAAAGATAAAAACAAATAAAAATAAGAAAGAGAGAGAGAGAGAGAGAAAAAATAATTAAAACAACTAAACAAAACCCTTATATAATAAAGTACAAATATACATACATATAAATAAAAAAGCTATACGAAAGAAAGAAAATGAAAAGAGACAAAACATAAAACAAAAGCAAAAAGGTGTAACATCCTATTTGCACTCTATTTCTAATATGCAGATCGCATTCCTCCAATCACTCCTAAAATCCTAGGCCAAGTCCTCAATTATCTTCCATCCCTTCAAGTCTCTTTAATTACTTTCTCCCAAGTAATTTCGGTCCCTACCCATCCCACTCCTTGTATCATCATCCTCCTCGTATACTAAGTTTAAAACATGATGCCATATAAAAGCAACTAAACTCTAGAAAAGACTAGCCAGCATCACCTCACCCTCACCCCCACCATACTTCAATCACTAAAAAAAAAGAGTCCTAATTCTGTACCTGAAAGTAGTTCTCTAGCAAAAGCTATATGGTCTTTGTCACTTGCCATAGCAACCACAAGAATCAATCTTGCCTTCGGAAAAGTCATCTGAATTGTGTCAGCCAAAGCCTTGGCAGACTCCTTGGTATGCGCTGACAAATTATTGAAGAAAGACCACATTCTGTTATTAAAAAATTGCAATGCCCAATAAGAGGCAGTTTAGAATAAAACACAATAAAGGCCTCCAGTAAAACCTCCATCAAGAAGAATAGTTGCTCCAGCCAATCCTAGTGCCTCAGCTTCCTTAGATGTTAAAAATTGGCTTCTACCTAGCAAATATGTATGTTCTAGGCCAGCACGAACAGCTGCATCCGAAATTTTCCATCCTGAAATATTCCAAAAAAGGAGAAAGAGAATCGATGAGAAATAACATAATATAATCACCCAAGTGATAATTCAACGCATTAGGATTCGCTAAAAAAATCATCTTTCACTACTCTACTTTTTCTAGTGCTGGATAACAAAGTCGTGTAAGGCCAAAGGTACCTAGGAGACATCAGCAAGATGATGAAGGCGGATTGTTTGAAAAGGAGCAAAAAACTAAAAAACTAGATGGGATGCTGACATATTAAGAATTGAAGTGCTACCGCAGTTTGCTTTCTCTGTATCAGATATTTGTCCACCATTAAGGCAGTCGATGAAACAGAAATGAGTAGTGGAAAGATCACAGATTTTAAAACTTTTAAAAAAAAAGCCTTATACAGCGGGCACAAAATGCTGGAGTAATTAGTCAAGCATCATCCATTTACCAAACCAAAAGTTGAGCTTTTTAGTTGCCAAATACTGTCCTATATAAAGTGTTTGGTCTAATTAAATTTATTTTCTACAGGCAATTAACCATAATTACCCATGAAGGTAATTATCTAATACTGTCGATGATCAGAAGGGAAAATTGAAAATATTTTTTTCTCACCATAAACGTAAAATAAAATATAAATAGCAAATTCTCAACATACTGATCGTATGACAATTTCTTCATGACTGAAGATTAAATAATTATACTAAATGCCACAATTAAATACAAACAACACCTTCTATTCAAGTTTTGTGCTAATAAATATGACTGACCAATGACCAAGAAACTTTGATAGACTATAAGATGCAATCATGCAATTATTCAAATCCACAATAAGCATATCAAACACATACCTATATGGAAAATAATTCCCATGGCCATACACTCTAAAAGTCTCAAGAAAGCAAAAGATTATCTTTTAATAGACTAGAAGTTCAAAGCGATTGGAGATAGAAGTAACATGGAATCTTCACCTTGATGACGAAGGCACAGTGCTGCACAAGTGGCAGTTGCAGCATTTTGAAGTTGATGAGGTCCAAGCATGCACAAATTTACATTAAGCAATTCAATGAACTGCATAATTCATAAAAGATTATGTTCATAAATGACAGGGAGAAAATATTGACATCAAATAGGAAAATGATTTCTACAAGCATGTACCAGCTTAATGTCCCTGTCTATTTCAAGCACTATATCACAAGATTGGCAAGGTTTTCCACATATATTGCTAATGCCTTTTATGACACTTCTATTTCCAGGATCAGACGCTGATACTACAGGTGAACCAATTAAGGATGCTTTACCACGAAGAATGTGCTCAATCTTCAAAAGAAACGGTCCCCCTAGCACCAACTGGAAATTTAACCATTTAACAGATCAAGGTCAATCCCACAAAACCATAAGCAGCTGATGTTCTACAATGTGCACAATAATAAAGAAGGAAAAAACCAAAAGGTTCAAAGATAACGAACTGTAGTCGGAAGGAAATAAATGTATCTCAATTGGGAATCACAGATCAAGAAGAAAACAAATTAACACCATATGCTCGTCTATCCCAGAGGAAGAGGTAAAGATACCGACTCTTGTAATGATGGTAACTTTTTCTTCTTTTTTACTGTTCTTATTTTTTCCTGTTTTCTTTAATCCCATTTATAACCCCCAAGGAAATAACTTTCACCAATATTCTCTCGTTGTTCAAATGGATAAAAAAAATTAGTAAATCACCAACCAAAAGAAGAATTCCTTAATTATATATTTATAAAAAAAAATTTAATTCATCATTCATGCAAGTTACGGATATAAATTACCAAAAGCATAAGTGATGGGTGATAAGAATATCATCATACCCAACATAGACTCACTAAAACTGTTTCGAAGTCATTATGTTTGACAGCATAAGAGCCCAGTGGATACTAGCCTCATGGCACAGAGGCTGCACCTACTTGTATACTTTACCAAATGGCAAACCTTAGTAGAAGTCTGACATGATACATATTTCACTCCGCAGACATAATTTTACATTCTCAACCTTTAATAATAGACCATAAATACCACAAGACCTTAAAAATCATTGTATAGTTTTATGTATCCAACACAAGTTACTATCCACATTCTAGTTCTTAATTAATGTAAAAAGCAGAGAGTGATACAGATAGAATTGAAGTACTGAATGCAATTAGATGCATGCACGATACTAGTAGTTTTGAACTAAAATAAACATGAACTAGAACAGCATATGGAGAAGCACCTAACTGGACAACCGCTTTTTATTATTCCAGATTTCGCCATCGCAATACTTTCTAAAGAACCACCAAGTGCAGCAAGATGTTCTTCGCCAATTGTTGTTATAACTGATGCAGCAAGCCCAGAACTAGAGATTATGTTTGTTGCATCCCGTGCTCCACCAAGCCCAGCCTATACAAAAGTTTTGATATTAGTTTGATCTGCGGCATTTACCACTCTTAACAAATGCATAAAAGAGCATGTCAGAGGTAAACTCTGTACGAAAATAGAACCTGAAAGCAACCACAAGTCATTGAGATATAAGTTATTCTGATCATTGAGTTGAAACAGAGACAAAGTGGAAGGTTAGGGAAAGTAAGTTGCTTTCAAAGGAGTATGAATGAAAGGAGCTTCACCTCAATAACAGCAACATCGATGTTTTCATCTGCAAATAGCCTGAACGCTACAGCAGTGAGCACCTGAAAATGTTGATGGTACGATCAACACATTTTAAGAAAATTGTCAAAATATTGATGCTGGGTAAAAGATTATAGCGAAGGAAAATTGCAGCTAGAAAATATCAAAATTATGACAGATTCCATTAATGAGCCCATACCATAACACATGATTCACTCTCCAATTTGAGATAAAATGGCAGAGAAATACAATAGACTAAGAGATTAAATAAATAATTAAATAACCAGAGTATGGCTATGTTTCTCTTCTTCTACTACTTCTTCTGGATAAATTATGGTAATGTTATCTTACAGAAAACCCAATTCCTAACACTGCAAAGTTGCAAACTTAAATGTATGTGTTGAACTTACGTCAAGTGAGCCTACATAACCCTCTTGGTTTCTAATATTAGTTGGACAAAGATAAGGTTCTTAGTTTCACTACATCTACTTCCTTTAGTACTACACTAAATTTCAGTTGATCCTTACATGTATTGTTAACAAGTAGATACCTCAAAATGACTGATACCATTTTCAAGTTCGACTGCTTGGTCAAGAATAGTTTTGATCCTCTGAAAAAGGCAATTCAAAGACTTTGCCGACACCGGCTCACTTAGTCTTCCAATCGATATGCGCTCCCGGATTGTCTGAATATGTGGGCTGCTCAAACAAAATGAAACCTGTCATCATAAAGATACAAGATGAAACGGCTAACAATTGAAGAACTTAGGATCAGATGATTTTAAAGATTAATGCAAATATTGTCATTATATTTAAAATGAAACACACTTGGGAAGTGGAAATCATGCCTAGTATAGCAGCCAACAGAATATCCCTCTGCCCTTAAAATATTCGAGAGAAATGCAGCAGTTGATCCTTTTCCTTTGGTCCCAGCAACATGAACAGCCTATAACAGATTTCAAACTAGTTTAAATACTTAAAAGAGTTTCAAGAAAAAATTGGTATTCCAACATAAACACGACCTGTGCCTTTGCTTACTAGGAAAACTTAAAGTAAACCCAACATTAATCTGGTTAGTCATTACCTTCCAGCTATTTTCTACTTAACTTGCCAAGTATAATAAATCCATCCCAAAAAGGAATCCGTTTTAAAGGAAAGTTTAAACTGATTAAATAAAATGAGATGTGGAAAGGTCATCATGTAAGTGTACTCTTATTCTGTGCTGTCCAGATTGAAAATTGCAGACTGGGAGGATGGGGAAGAGAATAGAAAAGATACTGCAAAGGGCTACTATTTACTATTTTTATCTGGAATTCAATCTTATAAAATAGATGATATTCATAATCCAACTCTGTAACACTGCAACCCTTTTCTTATAGTTTTCTACATATCTCGTGAGCTTAATTAAATAAATCAATTACATCCGAAAAGATAGAGAGAGAAAAAACCTTGAATTTGGATTGAGGGTTACCAAGTAATTCCATCAACCGTCTCATCCTTCCCATATCGAACCCATCCTCTGAGTCCGTGCCGGCACCTCTAGGCACCCCAGACTTCTCGTAGTTCTTAAGATTGTCCAAGTAACCTGTGAATTCTTTCAGTTCTGGATCTTCTTGGAGAAAAGACAAGCCCCTATAGAATGTAGAGGTGTTGAGGGTTTTAGCAGTTGCAGAAACTAGGGTTTCTCTGTACGTAGTAAAAATGGTGCGGCCAGTGACCGACCTCAACCGTTTCATTCTGTCTCCTCTCCGGGACAAAGAAAAACCGTAGAACTAAAACAAGAATGGTATACGGTGGACATCCTAAAGCGACTGTAACCCTTGATAATAAAGAGAAAATTGTGTTATTCATTACTTCATTAATCGTCATAGTACTTACTATTAAGATAAGATTATTCTTATAAAAATTAGTCAAAAAATGTCAGATATTTGAATCCAACAATTATCTTATTTCAAGTAATTGAAAGTCGCAGTTGCAGAAACTAGGTTTTCTCACAAAGTGTACGTAGTACAAAAAATGGTGCGGCTAGTGACTGACCTCAACCGTTTCATTCTGTCTCCTCTCCGGGACAAAGAAAACCGTAGAACCAAAACAAGAATGGTATACGGTGGACATCCTAAAGCGACTGTGTCACAAATAAAAGTATGATTTATATCTTGATAATAAAAAGAGAAAATTGTGTTATTCATTACTTCATTAATCGTCATAGAAAACTATTAAGAAAGCAAGGATGCTTATATAATGGATTCCCATCATCTATCTACATCTATATCTATCAATATAAATATAAATATATAATATAACTAGAACTAAAATCTTGTTTATGTTACTCAAAACTTTAATATTAACTTATTATTATACAATAATTTTATTTTTATAAAAGTCTTTTAACAACTTCATAATATAATAAGTTTTAACTTAAAAATTATATTTAGAATTTTAGTTTAAATTTATACTCAACTTTAGTTTCTAAATGATTATATATTAAAAATATTATGAGTATATATAATAATTAATGAATCATACTATACATGGCTAAAATTTTCAATCAAATTATAAATACTTTGTACGAACAAGGATCAAGAATTTTTCTTAAATAGCATTCCTTCTTAAATAACACTTTGTTATTAAAACTACGTCGTTTTGGAGTTTTTTTTTAAAAACAAGTAGGGCCGTGGGTGACATTTTTATAAATAAAAGGAAAGTAAGTGGGACCACTATCTTTTAAAAGACTTTAAAACGACGTAGTTTTAATAACGGAGTGCTATTTAAAGAAGAATGCTATTTAAGGAGAATGCTCTACTATGTATATGCATACATGAAAAAATTAAAAATTAAGAAGGGTTTTACTTTAATTTATTTGATCTAATTGCATACACCCCGACGTTAGTCGTAATTCAATTGCATCAATTATTTATCGGCATGTATATTATTTTTATAATTAATATCAAAGTTATATATATATATATATACGTATTAAAAATATATTAATAATTACTTTAGTTACCAATTCTATTACATATATGAGATATTTAGTTAATTAATGTTACAAAACAATTCTAACTTATATATTAATTATTAAAATTTAGTTAGCTAGCTTTTAAAACTAAAATCATAACGGCAAATCATTGTCTACAATAATTATATTCCTAAATAAAAATATAAGAAAAATATTATGAGTAAATAATAATTAATATTAATATTAAATTCGCAAATTGATTTTTAATTTAATAGTCTCAATATTGACTATTTTTTTTTGGAACAAATGAGCATTATTATTATTTTGGTAGTCAGGAATGAAGTAGTTGAGAATATTTTTAATAGTGTCAATATAAAAGAAGGAGAAAATTATACAAATTCCATTATTACTTACCGTCGTAATATTAAAATTCCATATGTTCCTTTAGTTATGTTTGCAAGCGTTCATATTCATAATGGAGTATTAAAATTATGATGAACACTTGAGGAATCTGAGAACAACAACTTGGGAATAATAATTGCTGCTGCTGCTGCTCAATAAATAACCGAAATACTACAAAATTTCAGAGGATAGAAATCTACCCTATTCTATTCTTCTACGGTCAAAACTGCTTTCCTTTTTATTCCATCTATCTGTATGCTATCATCGTAATATCCACAACTGCCCTTTCACCTTCAACAACATTAAATTCTTCTTTCAAAGTAAAGAGATGCAAGGTTAAATACATACATTCGGGATCAGGAACAACACATATCCCTGAATCTCATCAAGTTGCATTCTGATGATGATGTAGTAGAACGTACTTCACAACTTCATAAAAGGACACCACGATTCCAACAGATGGGCCCGCCCGCCCAACACGAGGACCAACGCCGGTGAAAAGGCCGCTCATTCCTCCACTCCTGATCCCATTACAAATTCCGTTATTAAGTGAAAATATGTTTAGGATGTGATATGAATATTGTGTTTGTAAGAGGTACAATATCATGGCATACTGGAAACCACGTACGTACTGAGATCAGCAGAGATAAACAGTTCACCATTTGGTTCGTTGCTTTAAAGAAATAAATAGGGGACATATAAAAAGAAAAGAGAAAGCTTTAAGGTTACATCTGGTTGAATAAGAAGCAAGAACCAAAAAGAAACAGGAAGAGAAATGAATGAAGCTCAACCACCTACTTTCAGCTGGCTCATATTCAAGCTGTTCACAATCAAATAATAACCCCTGAGATGATAGCTTTCTGGGAGAGAGAGAGAGAGTTCAGTGTATGAACCAAAATGAGGGAATCCTAGATGGTTAAAACTTAAGAGTTTATTCTCTTCGCCTCTATAACCAAAAGATGTAAAAGGTTAACTGCATAGTGCATTCAATTGCTTGGTGCCCTTTAATCAGGTAGTATCGTATTGTACGACACACAGGGCAAAAGCCAGATTATTCAACTTACCACAAATAGTAAGATCGCACTAGAATCCCATGTTCAACTTCTTCCCCCCCCCTCCCCCACCCCCAATAATAACCCATTACAAACGTATTATTTTGCTTTATACAGCACAGTGTTGGATAGTATAACTGTTAAACATACCTCCAAACCTCCATAATAGTTTGTCGTGTTGTCATTCTCAATGCTCTAGCATGATCCTTCTGAAACAAAACGTATTTTAAAGGTTAGAAATACACAGCATCAGGGACAGTTAATAAGAGCAAAACAAAGTCAGCCCATGCACTTTTAGATCCAAATTAATACTAATCCCATCTCAACCTCTACTCTTCATGTGAACACATTCCCACCTTACCAAACCCTAGAAAATTGCAGCAAGTCTATGTTGACTTTACTCACAAGGCTCTGTCCAAGAAGATGGAACAAAGTCTAGAAATTAAATGACTTGATCATGGGCCATGTTCATGGCCCCCCAATAAATTTGGAATCATGACTACCATTGAACAAGTCAGTTAATAGTTATACCAACATTAAACTGTTTTGCTTTACCTTAGGCGCATGACTACCTAATGATGGGGAGCATCAGTAACTAGTTATCGAAGAAGACTTGATGCCAGGGGAAAACACATGGACAAGAATTCCAAAGCCAGAATAAACGCTGAGTTCGAAAAAGAGTAGTTGCATCACTTCTGTTTCAGATTAAGAGTACCCTCCTAAATACTAGATGACAAGCAAAAAATATTGGCATTTCAAGCCAAGTAAACTACTCATGTCTAGAGTGAAAACTAGCACAATGCAGGAAACTATGCTTCTTAGAGTAGACATATAGTGATCTAGCGGACAGGCTAGGCAGGAAAAGTAGGCCTAGGCCGGGTTTTTTTATTTTAATAACTACCCAAATCAGATCTTGATATATTTATTTTTCTAATGATTTACCATATTCATAATACAAGTTGTAGCATATCAAATCTCAACAAGAAGTAAACAAGATCAAGTCAAAATGGATAATTTTATTATAATTGTAATTTTTTGAACTTGTACCAACTTCAAATTATATAAATGATGATACATTTATAATATTTAGTTTAAATCAATATAATTCTTAAATTTATGTTTAGTTTCTTAAGTTTTAATCTTGAATTGAATTCTTGAAATTTTAAATTTTATTATTTAATAGCAATCTTGTTTATGAATAAAACTAATACATTAAAAATATGTATTTGAACTTTAAGCAAAAACCTTTATTATCTTTATTATAGATTGTTTTGCTTTATATTATTGTTTTGTTTGGATAAATGTAAGATAAAATATTAAAATTGACTTAAAAAACAAAATCCCGCCTAGGTCCCCGGCTGGCCGTCTCCCGCCTTTTAGAACATTGCGTGCATTACAAATTTTGTGCACTTTAAATGGTTCCCCTATTGTTTTGAAAAATTATTGGTCATGAGCAAGTATCCACTTGCATGAAAGCTGTAAAAAACATGATATGCATATAAATGCTGGAGACCAGAGTGGAGCTACAAGAATGTTATCCCATTTTCATAACATATATTGAGTTCTAAGATAAACCTCAATTTGCCTTCTGGTTTTAGCAACATCAAGTGGACACGTAGCAGCAGCAGCAAGACTTCCTGCAACAAAACCGGCAGAAAAGTTTGCGCCAAGGATACTAGCCACATTGGATTCCTCACCCACCATGCTTAGAAGTTTCCTTCTGGTCTGTAAATATTATAATGTAAACAATGTTAAAATCATATCGAATAGGCATACCAGATTAACAGAACGTTTACAAAAGTTCACCGGTTCCAGGGTCCCCCAGCAGATTGCAGAGAAAGGTACATCACGAGCAAGCTGAGCCCCAAGGCCTGTCCAGAGTGCACGGTAATTTTGCACTGTAATGAGAAAAACTGGATTAAATATTATCAAGATGACAGATAAGCACCAAGCAAAATGTTGAATAAAATATGCTAATAAAAAAGCAACAATCTTCCTCAACAAACCACGTGAATAACATAGCTTGGCTAAAATCAGAAAATTAATGGAGTCCCTACTTTATATTATGCAGAGACATCTTCATAAGAAATTATATGCTAGCAATACAAATTATACATGTATACAATAACTTAAACGATTTCTATGATCCTAAGTTTTTTGAAAAGAGACGAGAAACTTAAAGACACTATGTTTCAAGAAAAAATCACCAGCAGCAATATAAGACAAATTTGACTTGGAAACCTCGCAGAATCATTTGCATATTACATAAAATAGATCAACATTTAAAACTATTAGACTCCTACCGCATAGTGAGGGAAACATCTTATAGATATACATTTGAAAAAGTTTAAGAACTTTAAGGAATTGACAACATTCATCAACTGTAACTTCATCTAGATACAAGCACACAGCCAAAAGATTGTGGACAAACTAGAATAAGCCAAAACAAAGAAGCAGATAGTAGTAAAAAGTGCCTTTATCACTATTACAACTATCTAACTGATTAATCCTGTAATGGTATAAGGTAAACTAAGATAAATAGTCAGCCAGGCATATACACTTATTGGGATGGGGGGATGGGGGGATGGGGGCGGGGGAGGATTAGCCAGGCATATAAGAGACAGACATACACTTTTAATAATCCTGATGCAAGCCTACCAAATTATATATGCTATTCCTTGCCAATTGCAAATTATGTAAGGCTATCAAGCCATAAAATACCAAAGAAAGAAACCCCTTACAGTTGTTCTGAAGATTATTCGTGCTCTTGACATGGGAGATAACCTCAAACAATGTCTTCCACACTCCAGGAGGCTTCTTACCATGGTTAGTCTCCTTAAATGCCTATATTCATGCAAAAAAACAAACCCAAACAAAAGAAAGAGTTAATAGAGGGGAAGAACGAAATTAAAAAGGTGCCACTAAATTGAACGCCAGGGCTATATGAGTAAAACGAATCATGCATTTGAAATGTGGCCTAGAAAAGCTTAAGTCTTAAATAAATTACATTTTCCGAATTTCAGAATAGCTAGTAGGATAGACAATATACTAACAACAAAACAAAATATGATGTTACAATCAATTTTATACAACTAATTAAAGTTTTTTGGTGTATATTATGCAAATGTTATTAACACTGCCTGCATAAGATTGTGAAGGGGAAGAGAACTCAATTTAACAAACAGCTTGTTTAGAATATGTCAACATGCACGAATTACATGAGTCAGACTTATAAAAACAAAAAGGAAAATGACAATATCAACATAAAAATTTACCTGCATCCGGGTTTTTGCAAGCTCAATAGGGTAGCAACTTGTGCAGGCTAATGAGCGTGCTAGTGAGCCTGCCAATAAAGGGGCATATGGTGTCGTGCTTGGAGCATTCTTGGCTGTGAATTCTTCCAAGTAGTTGCAGAAGATGTCATAGCAAGGCAAGTAGATTCCAACCTGGTTTGACAGTAAGCATATGGTTACAAAGTAATGAAATGAGCACATGGTCATAAAGTAATGAAATGAATGTCAAAAATAACAACTAAAGGATCCCCAAGGAACTTACAGTTGGTACAGCCAATGCTAGCCCTGCAATTGTGCCTCTCCATAGCCTTGCAACTCCCTCCTACAAAACAATCTTCCTGTTAGACATCTGAGAGCAATACTGGTTATAACAAGCACTGAGACGAGATGCATAATGTATCTCGTTAAGCATAAAAACATACAATAATGTCCAAAGCTTAATCAAAAAGTAACTAAAAGTGCAGGGATGTTTCAACGCACACATATTCTGCCAACAGAAAAACACACTACTATGACTCAAATTGACCGCAGAAGACACACTAACCTGACGAATAATCTTGTAGAAGACATCCAGTGTTCCTTTGTACTGGAAACAGTCAGGTGGACAAATTGATACAGTACCATGAACGCCAGCACGGGTGCATGATGGAGAACATCTCAGATCTGCAAACATCTAAGGAAACACATTGCATATGTAAAATAAATTGCATATCCAGCACTTACTAAAAAATAAAATTCATGTCCCACAGAATCCCTTAAATAAAATGTATGTTTAAAATGGAATTGAAACATATGACATGGAAAATAAAATATTTTACTTTTGGAAAACCACCGATAGCCTAAAGGCTACAAACATCCCTTTATTAACTGGTATTTTGTATGTTCCCTTTAGCATCCAGTCAACTACAACTACTTTTCAGGCTGAAACATGCTAGCTAAAGTTGGGACTTACATAGGATCAATTGGGAAAAATAAAAAATAAAAAATCAAGGAAATTAACAGTTATAGCTGCCGCCAAGTTGAAATATTTAAGGTTTTACCGCGAATAACAAGTACATTCTCGAGGTTCATACACACAAGGCATCAAATGCATGAAACTATGGATACTACCACATAATTTGAACTAACACAATCATACTTGTATTATGAATACCACAATTGTGAAGACTGGATAGCTATTATCTTTTGAATTACAAAAATTAGAATATTGCAGGATCGGTTGTAAAGCGCATTTCCAATTTTTCCCGTAAGATTCTGGTGTAGAGATCAAACAAGTAACCAATAGAAATGCTAACTTCCAGTATAAATATTTCCATACCATGTTTGGTCCAAAAACTGCCATACGGCTTGTAATATTGCTCAGTGGATGCGAGTAAGGAACTCCAGCAGCCTGCGCTTGCAATCTCGTCTGCAATGGACAAATGCAAATTCAGCAATACTCCAAATTTAAGTCCACCAACAGTACAAAATCAGAGGGATGAAAATTAAGTAATTTTCTTTGAGTGCTGAGATAGAACAAATACCATCATAATGTTATTTTTTAAAAATTAAAAAAAAAAGTGACAAATTTTTCTACAAGAATGATGAAATGAATGAAACCAAGAAAGTTCATCTATAACATGTCATACAAATACACATAAAGATAAAACAATGAATAGATCATGATTATACTGTGCCATCCATTTCAATCCGACTAAGACTGGGAAAAAAGTAAAATGGAAGGATATGTAACATAAAAATTGAACATCACCCAAATAATAAAACCCCAACTTCAATGTGTTTCTACAGATGAAAAGTTAACCATCAAGAGTTTGAGACATAAAATGAATTGAATAAAGATTCCAAAAAAAAATGAACCGAGAAAAACACTAAAAGGCATGCTTCCTTAAAATGTATAGAAAAACAGTAAATGAAATTAAGTATGTAGAACCTAAAAAACAATGAAAAAATACAACCGTTATGTAAGAAATTGGCAAAGTCTAACCCAAAAAGGGATTACCTTGGCTACGTCAAGGGGGTTAACGAGTATGGCAGAGAGAAAGGCGGCACCAGCAGCAGAAAATGCTCTCTCCGGGAACCCTAATTTTCCAGCAGACGTGGGAGGCGGAGAATCAAAATGAGAAGGAGAAGCCTCAATTCCCTCTGACACCACCATTGATTCTGACATTAGCGACACGCAGCGGCCGTCAAATTCAACTCTCGAAGGTTGCTCTTCTGACTCGGACTCTCTGGTCACCCACGGATTTTGCATTTGCTTTGATTCTACTTCTACCATATTCTTTTGTTATACCTCTCTTTCAGCCCAAAATTTGATCACCCTAAAATGGCATGTTTCCGAATGTTAGCTTTGTTGCCTTCTCAAAAAAGAATCGTCAAATAGACAAAATTTTCAAAACAATTTTTTTTTTTTTTCCTCAAATCGCAAGAGAGAGAGGGATGAAGAAGAGTATCTCTAAATTTTAGTGCTGAGGACTGCGGTTGGGAGACTCAAAAAAAGAGGGACTATTTTTCAATAATATTTCTCTCTAAAACTTAAATAAATAAACAAAACGACTGAAACCGTCCAGCCGTGTCTTTGTTTCGTGAAGAGGAAGCTACTGTCTACTACTGCTATTTCTTTGTTTAGCCACATAAAATATACTTTTTATATATATATATATATATAAATTCAGACCAATCTATTTATTCTTAACTGTATGCTTATAGAGCTTTCCAATTCCAATTCAGCATAAGCCCCGCACCCTAAAGCGTAATCCATAACGTCAATATACTCGAATCGAATTTAAGGAGTGGCCCAAATTAGGTTAGTTATGACCTTATTGGGCAACGGGTAGGGAATACCTTTTTTTCTTCTTAATAAATGATAGAAACTTATTTTATCATATAAATTATGTTGACCCATGCGGTACTATTTCATAACGAAATACTAGTAAGTATTCTCCTCATATTAAAAATTAATAGAGTTTGATATAATTATTTTACTCAAAGTATGTTTTATACTTGTGACCTTTGTTTAAGATTTTACATTAATATACTTTAAATACATTTAAGTAATTAAAAGTTATTCAAAAATTATTTTCGTTTAAAAAATTATCCGTAACTTAGCATTTGTTGAGTCTTGTATCATCGAATAAAAAATCGTATTTTTATAATTTTCAACGTATTTCACTATATTTTATCATTAAAAAATCAATACATGTATATATTTATTAAATTCGTATACTTATATTAAATACGTATAATTTGATTATAAAATTATAAATATAATTTAAAATTATAAAATAAATTAAAAATATTAGAAAACAAATTAAAGATATTTGAATACAAATTAACACTCTGTTTCTGAGTTTTAAAATGTAAAAAAAAAAATGGAACGAACAAAATTTTTCGTCCAAAATTAGTCTAATTAAAACGAAAAAAAAATTAAAATAAATAATATTTTTATAATTCTACTGCTAAATATGAAATTCATCATGTATACGCTAGGCAATACTATTGATAAAAAATTTATCTTAGCCGGTAGCTTAATAAAAAAATTAGACAAAAATTATACCCTAATTAATAATAAGTGGGTTCATTTTTATGTTCTATTTTATTTTAATGTTTTTTTTTTTTGCCAAGGCTGCTTTTGTGGAATTGGTTATCATGATTTGTTCCTCTTCTCGAGGGTTTCTCCCCTTTCTCTTGCACAATTTCACAAACAGAGCAACGGCAAACCCTAGCTTTGCGTGAAGTATATGTTTTCATTCTCCAGATGGTATGGGAGATGGAGGTCGAAGAGATTGACGCGGTTTTAGAGAAAATATGGGACTTGCACGACAAGCTCAGCGACGCCATTCACTCAATTTCCAGAGCTCACTTTCTCCGTTCCGTCAAATCATCCCTCCGACCCAATTCTGGCGACAAGAAACCCGGCTTCCCCGATTCCGACGACACCACTAATCGAACCGGGTTCGTATTCGTGAAAGGTTTTCCAGTTGATGACTCGGCGATTCAAGAGGCCAAAAGTCTCAATGTCATTCGAACCGCCCTCGAGAATCTCGAAGACCAGCTCGAATTCTTCCATGTAAGTCTTTTTGTCTTTTTCTATCTAGGGTTTTGTTTCCGATTTTCAGCGATCTGCTTTTCTTTTACCCTTTTTAAGTTTAGTGCAATTGTAGGGAATTTGTTCAATTTAATGGAGATTTGGTTATTATTTGTTTATTTTTCTCCCATTTTTAATTTAAACTGAGTGTTTTATATGATAAACAATTGGTAGCGGAAAACACATACCTATTTCATTGATAAAAGCAGCCTATAAATAGGCATTACATAGAAGGGAAATAACAGAACACAATTACCACTACCTTAACATCCTATAAAACAGGACAATGAAGCCCACTTTCTGTAGCCATAAAAGCATGATATTTTCAACTAAATAAATCCCTAAAGACTAGGACAGACTAGAACTACCAAACTTAAATAATAATTCTTAACATTATAATCTCATTGATGATTCGTTGAAACGTGCTTGAACCTCTCTTTAGATTATGTATGGATGAGTGCAAAAAAAAATTTGTGCATTTGAAAACTGTTGTTTGCAGTATCTGTGAATTTTTAGTTCAGATCCAAAAAACAACAGGATATAGTTATGCATGAAGATGAAAACACATCATTACATGTTTGTTTGAATGTCTTTTTATTAAAGCAAATTAGATTATAACCCAAGCAATTTCCCTTCCTGCGCGGTAAGTCACATAGTATCATGTGGTATTCTTGGCATAACCATAAGAGAGATGATACTGGCTATTAAATGCTAAATGGTGACCTTTGTGTTTGGTTATCTGTTGAGAAAGGAGATGGGGGCATTGAATAGGGTGTTCCTTATCAAAGAAATAAGGATAGCGCAGTTTCTGACCCATTCAGCAGTCATGTTTAGCTGAAGGCTAGTCATTCTTGAAGGTAAAAATTTACGTGAATTAGGGAAGAAAGAAAAAAGCATGTATACAGAATGAGCATATATCTGAACGTATGAAAGACAAAAAGAATTTGGAGTGCCTCGGATGCTGGGGAAAGTGAATGAAAACTTCACTTCCAGATATGGGGATATGATTGCCTTCTTAACCAAATGCCCTTAAATATTATCTTTTTTAAAAAAAAATTGTGACATTTATAGGTTGAACAGCATGGAATTTGCATTTCTGATGGATCTTGTATCTATCTGTGTAGATGTGTTTCTTACTTCCTTTGTCCAGAAAAAAGGTAGTGAAAATTATATAGAAACTAGGACTTTTTTTTTTCAAACGGGAGTTTTGTATATCACTTTGAATTCATACAGATTTCACTTGTAAAAAAAATAGATCGAAAAGTTCTATAATGAATCTTTCAGATGAATTTTATGAAATTTGGAATGTTTTTCTCCCCTGTAAAAGTACGTATTTGTTAATCATTATTGTGTTCTTTTTACAGACTGTACAAATCCAGCAACGAGCTGAGAGAGATGCTGCAATTGCTCGCTTAGAGCAGAGCCGAATTGTCCTTGCGCTGAGATTGGGTGAACACCAAGGTAAGAAGTATAAAGTCATTGAAGAAGCTAGAGCTTTTGTGGGAGATGTACGTGATGGTAGTTGTTTTGCATCGCCCGAGAGCCTTTATGGTTCAGCAGCATGTCGATCTGGTGAGAACTGTCTACCGCAGGGCGGGAAGGGTTCAAATGTTCTCTTCAAAGTTGTCATATCTGGCCTGAATTTTGCAAAGAAGGCCATCAAATTGGATCATTTGAATGGTATCTTGGGAAATGCTGCTTTGGTTGCAGTAAGCATGATTGCGGTGTTTCATCTGCATCATGTATCTTCTTCTAATAAGGGAAGATACACTTTAGACCTCCCAGAGAGGCAAGAAGATAATATCCTGGGCAGAAATGTGACACAAGTTTCTCGACCTGAGGGATCTTCATCTGGTGGCCGTTCAACCCACATAGATGTGTTGTTGGCTAGGGGCTAAGCAACAGAAGTTTCCTATGAGTCGGTTCAAGTTGGGATATAAATATTTTTTATTATTATCAAGTTTTCATGTTTGAATGAGTCGGTTCAAGTTGATATATAATTTATTTTTAGCAAGTTTTCATGTTTGAGCTGCTTTAGCCCCTTGTTACGTGATGATGAGAGGAAAATCTTGTACACTTGTGAATATGTGCCACGAGAGTTCAAATTTGTAAGAAAAGGCCGTGTGATAGTGTTATGTAATACGCGTACGGTTAAAAACTCGCCTCACCTTTCCATCTTTTACATTTATGAGAAATACAAGTAGTTTGGTTTAGTTGAGCAGTTTTTATAATTTGTGTAGTTTATTATTATATAGTTAGTTTTCTTCTAGTCTACATCCTTTTTTATAAAGTAATTTAATTATCCACAATTGTAATTTATATGTGACATAATTTTCAGAAAAAAAATAAAATAATGTATAATCATGGGTATCCATTCGTTTGTGAGGTCCAAAGGAATAATCACTTGGTAGTTGTCATCTGACTGAAGTGGTCTGGTCTGGTTCCAAGGCCAAGGGAATCACTTGCTTGCTGTCATTTGAAGTATCCCTCCCTTGGATACTTACTCGAGAAGGAAGAGGGCAAAATTTGATCAATTATTATGAACTACAAGAAAGTCTGGCACCAGCCCTCTAGGCTCTAGTCTTCTTTACTAACTACTACTACTACTACAACAACTACAACACAACAATAATACGGTGTTCGAAGTCGGAATTCAACAATAATAAGTCTACTATCACATATAAACGCTCATATACTTCTCACATATATATTGGCATGATCCACCTACAGAGCAAGCCTGGTGGGTTATGTCAATATGCATGTAAGCGGTGCCCAACTTTCCCCTCTATTTTCTTTCTCTCCATAAAATGAAATGTATTTAAGAACAGACTAAAAAAAATATCATTTTTTATTTTTACTACTTTTATAAATATTTCAGCTTGCAAGACATCATATTTTAACATAAAATTTTGTATTTAAAATTCAAAGAGTGAGTTTGTTATGTACGTCTATTTCTTAAAAAGAAAAAATCAATTGGATTGAGGTTTGAGATGGGAGAAATTAAAAAACCAAATTGCTTCTTTTTGGGTAGGAAGATAAGATACACTATAATAGGGGTAGGGGGAGGGGGAGGGGGGAATAAAAAATGGGAAGGATCAAAATTCAAATGTGATTATTCTAAAATTTGCGCATGGATAAGTCTCTCTATACTATACATATTCCACACCTAACGAAATCCCATCAACCGAAAGTAATTGTGATTTCAAATTAAGATTATTAATAATATAAATGCAAAAGTGATAGTGAAAGGTGGTCAAATAGAATGTCGGAATACTAGTATTAAGATTATTAATACTAATGTCTCTCTAGATATGGATGGGTGTTTACGACTCTTAATCACCCAAATTTTGGAGTTATGATAATTGGATTTGATTTGACCTACTAACCCACCAAACACAAAGGAAAATATAGCAAAATCCGTTATTAACCAATTATATTACACTATAGTCTGAAACCAAGATTTGTAGCAATTTCTATTTTTCTTTTTCTACCCAGCTACTTTTGGAAAGATTAATTGCCTCGTATATAAATTCTTTCATAACCTAATATAAATTTTAATAATTTTTTTATAGATTAGTATAATTTTATAAAAAAAATTAAATAGATCGATTTAGATCATGATCTGTATTATTATTATTATTATTATTGTTAGATTAAATAGATCATGTGTCAAATTAATGATCCGTTGATTCATTATCATATTAAGTGAATAGAGTATGATTTGTTTTGATCTGACTCATTGACAAAACTATTAACGGCTCAAGTATGAAAACATAATGGAAAGTCGTTTACATTTTCTTTAAACATTTGTTTGAGTTCCTATTGGATCCAATCGGCAATCACTCCTTTCCTTTGACAAAACATTATTCAACCAAATGGGTTTAACTTTTTGGCATAACAACAAAAAGTAAACATCCTTCAAAATTTCTACTATTTTCCTAATCAACAATGAGTCTTGTGAATTCTTCCTAATAATTTTTACCCAATTATTCTAAGTAACATTTGCTAGAAAATGATTATACTTGACAACCATATAATTAAAGACATTTGTTCTCCACTAATATATGTATAAGACAATTGTAAACAACACAGAATGCATCGTTGTAACAGGAAAAGTAAGGGAAAGAAGACATGTTAAGCATTCTCAATTGTTTCATGCAAGCAAAGGAACCATAACAATCCACCTGATTGATTAAATTTAAAATCAACGGTTTAAATAAATAATTCCAGCCAATAATTAACCCAAATCAGCTATAACTACTTTTTGTCAGGTCTAAAAATGATGCACAGTTGCTGTAATTATCTTACGTGGAATTATTGTTCAAAATTTATCCAATATTTTGGAATTTGATTTGATAGTTTTTGTTTTCCACTTCAAATCCTTTTTCCTTTCGCCTTTAATACTTATTTTTTTGAATTATGCTCGATACATTCTCTTATAATATACACGGACGGAGCCGGGATTTGTTGTCTTTGGGGGCCAAAAAAATTTTTAATAGCATAAAATATATTCATCACTAAAAAGTAAAATTTTACTATTACAAAACACATTTTTATTAAAACAAAAATAATATAGTAATAGAATTTGATTTGACAAAGATAATAAAACATAGCAAAAAATAATCTTTTAAAACATATCAAAACTTCGTCAAAACTTGGGGGCCGTAGACTACTAGCCTTACAAAATTTTCAAACCAAACCAAATGTACAAGTGAGTTTTATAAAATTTTCAAACTTTGAGGGTGAATCTTACAAAAATTTCAAACCTTGAGGGGGTGGGCGTGGCCTCTTCCAACATACATGTGGCTCCGTCCCTGATAATATATAGGATAATTAATTATTATTATTTTTTATTATTTTTAATTGTAATTTTATATTTGTAAGGTGTAATAGTAAATATATTTTCTCATTTTAAAATAAAATAATAAATTTAATTTATAATTATATTTATTATAAAACTAGTTATTATGTGAAAACTCAAATTCGAACTTAAATTTAAAACTCGGGAGTAGTTTGAATATAATTCGATCCTAGTCAAATTAAATTTTTTAATTACAATTTTAAATTGAGTATAAATTTAATATTTTAAATTAAATTTAAATAATTATCTATTCGTTTCGATTAAACTTATTTATCTGCAATAATGTCGAAATCTCTATTTGGAAGTTGAGCGACTGAGCCGCAGTCAAGAACAATGAGCAATAGTAGATTGGGACCCAATCTCCCAGCTGGCACATCATTTCCGTGATTGGCTCAGACGCTGATACGGACCCACGTGAGCCCATTTAGCATTTAGCGCTCTCTCTGTCTCTGTCGGTAGGTTGGTAAAAAGTTGTAAAGGTTGTTTTGAAGCACTTTATGGGCCCTACAAATATGGGCTTCGACCCACTTAATTTACTGCCAAAACTACGTTGCTTACGATAACTGTAATCGATGGAGTTAGAAAGGAGTATGAGTTTGGTGGATTTGGAAGCCCACACCCTGATTTCACGTGTTACCTGCATGACTTTTTTCCACGTAATCAAAAGTTTTTGGTTGACTTTTTTGTTCTAATAATAAAATTTGACTATTTTTTGTTGTTTTTTGAAAGTTGACTATGGTCATGCATGCATGAAACGTCAATCAGGGGGCAACGAGTAATTGTGAGCGGGATATCGCCTTCAGGTGTTGATTAATCTTTATATAAGATTTGACTAAATATATCTAGTGGTTAAACTTGAGTAACTATGTTTCGATTTTATTTTTAACAATATTGACATATATTTAATTTCTTGTACGTATATACTTGCAATGGGTTTTAATTATAAATAAAATAAAATGCAGTCTTTTATTTAATTATAATTATTTTTCTTTTTAAAAAAGTGATCGATATATACTCCATTCCATTTGTGTACTTGCATGTGACATTATTTGGTGATTATAAGAAGTCGAATTAAATACTGATGCAACAACAAAAGGAAGATATAAAAGAAAAGGTCATCATCTCCTTCAACTTATTTGTTACATACTAAAATTGATATATATATATATATATATATATATATATATATATATATATATATATATATATATATACTCACTTGATTATATGAGTTAGATTTATGTCAAATTAATTGTGGCAAATAGATCATTATTATTATTATTATTATTGATCCATCGAACACGGGGAGTACCGAGTAGGCAGCTAGTGAAAATGAATCTTCAGCTAATTAAAGAAGCCAATTCTGCACGAGTACTTACTTAACAAGGATATATGAATTGCGGCAGCATTGGTGAACGGGCAACTAGCTAGGCTGATCAGTACTGTCAGTTTAGTAATTACACTGGTTTTAGTTATCCTTTATTGTAATTACAGACAGCTTAATTGCATGCATTTTGACAATTAGTATATGTCCAGTTGTACGTTCGTCACATTCTGTTAAGACTTTAATTTCCAGCTCTTTTTCTGTGTTCATTCTCAGTTTTTCTTCTCCCGTTCATACAAGTTATCAATGACAATTTAGGTGTTAGAAAATTACTACCCTCTCCGTCCCAGGATAAAAGTCTTGGTGGACTTTTTACGCATATTAAGAAGAGGAATAAAATGACAAAATTGTCCATAATAATGTCATTAAATATGGAGAGAGAATTATAATAAGAAAAGTATGAGATACTTAATGCTACAGACATAATAAAAAAATGTGTAAAAATTTGGTTATTAAAAGAAAATGGACATTTAACATGGGACAACCCAAAATAGTAATAAGGACTTTTATCCTGGGACGGAGGGAGTATATAATTAACCAAAATTACTTGGATTTATTTGGTTGGTTAACTAATTTTTATGTTATGGATTAATTTGATTTTAGACTTATATTATTATTACAAATATGGGTTAAAACTATTTAACTAATTTTGACCTCTATTAGTTTATAATAATTTTCTGCACTTTGTAGAGCCAATACATCATCATGTATGCATTATTACACTATATTCTTATATAACACATATACATTATATACATATTACATACTTTTATAATTTATATATTTATAATTATGTATCACCCTCCCCGCCCTCACCAACCAACCACCACCCTCACGCCCCCCCCACCCACCCACCCACCCACCCACCCAAAATATTCAGCTCCTTTTTACGGGTTTTCATTTGAGAATCTTACTCAAAAATAGAAAGAGAGCAAGTGTAGTGCATTGAGATAAATCACTTTTTGAATGAGACTTTAAAAATTAAAATGACTCTTTTAGAGAGAGAAATTATATTAATTTTTAATTTTTTGAATGAACACTATATAAATTTTAGAGAAAGAAAGTATATTAATTTATTTTAGAAAGATAATGTATTAGAAAAATTAGAGAGAGATAATTAATTAAAAGATGGAAAAAAGAGAAAATACATAAATTTTAAAAAGTAAAATATGGATCTACCTATATTAAAACTATAACAATTTGGTTTCAACACATATAAATTATATTAAAAATAGATAATGTGATTTTAATTTTTATTTGAACCCATACCAATTTTATATAATTATGTAAACTAAAATTAAACCAAACCCATACTTTGCGATGTCTAATCAGGGAGTTTCCATTACTGATTTCCTTAAAAACCACACATGATTCAAAGTAAACCCACGTACAAATTAAGAAAACAAAATATTACTACGTATACGTACTACCATATATATATGCATCATGCATGCATATAGTACCTAGATCGACAGCAAACGAACAACATTACAAAAATACCAAAAAATTAAGATGAATGAAGAAGAATAAAGTTGATGATATATATATATATATATATATATATATATATATATATATATATATATATATATATATATATATATATATATATAAAGGGTTGATTTATAGCTAACGTTGTTAAAAAATGTATTCTTATAACAAATTTTGCTTATCCATCCGGATATCTAATGACTTATATTGCTTCCCCGTCATGCAGCTTTTTAATTTTCAAAAGATTCAGCTTTTAATATCACGATGAAAAAAATCCTAAATGTCCCTCCTTGTAAAAATCTTTCTTTCGCAATATTAAATTGTGGACGCTAAGTCCGCAGTACTAAATTGCGGATACCAAATAATAGAGATGTGTTCCTTATAGAATACTTGTGAGTCCATATTCGGTTCACTATTTCAGAATATTGCATTATTGCAGTGAAAGTAATTAGTACAACAGAGAACTATGAAACAGATAAACTATGAATTAGTGTCATATATGATATAGAACCATGAAACAAATATGGTATTCAGTCTTTAGCATTTATTTTGGCTGATAATTAATGGATATGATGTTTGGATAGCCAACAACCACTATAGCCGCGGACAAACATCTCACTAGGAGTGTAAGTCGAGCCAAGTAATTCGGTATTCGACTCGAGATCGGCTCGAAAATATGATTCAAAACTCAAATTCGAAGTTGATCCGAGTCGAATCTCATCCATACTCGTTTTCGTTTTAATGACACACGAATCAATTCGAAAGCATACCAAAGTGTTCATTTCAAATTAGGGTTCGAGTATTTCATTTTTTCGAACCATACCGATACCTTTCGATGGATCATATTGAATATTGGTCGATCCATGCTAGTAAGCTAAATATGTGATATTTGTATCAATCTTTGTAATTTATAAAGTGTAGTATGAAATTGTGTAAACTTGTACTTGAATAAATCAATGAATTGAATGCCAATTTTTATTACATTCTTTATAATTTCAATACATAAATAAAAGTGAAAAAGTTTTATATATAAATATTAATTAAGTAACCAAGTATGTAGTGGTTCAATTTTAAGTGAAGTGGTTCATATTCGAAACTCGATTTGAAGGCTCATGAAGTAACTCGCTTTAGTAACGAATGTCAGTACTTCATGTGTTCGAAAGAGTCCGAAAGAATGATCCAAGTCGAATTAATCTGCATTTAAAAATATAAATTTCTTATCGAATCCAAAATTTAATTAAAGCTTAATTTTTTCGAGTCGGAAATGAATCGAAGCGTGAAAGTGTTCGTTAAGATTCGACTCGTTTACACCCCTAAACATCACTAACCCCTGCTGATTCGGTTTTTTTCAACTTTATGTGTTTTTTTAATTTTCATTAATACATGACATTTGGTTGAATTTTCTTTTGATTTGCTTAATTAAGTTATCTACTGGGATTGGTCGTGGGATGAATTAGTCGTGTATGATATTCCTGTCACATTCAAATACAGGACAGAAAATACACTATGTTGGGCATTACTTGGTAGTTAATTATCTGCATAATTTCTAGCCTTTTGTTTTAGAAATTTCTTTTCTTTATAGATGTAATAAGCTGGGAATTAATAAGCTTTTTTATTGCATGTAAAGGTGGATATCCTGAGAAAGATTTTATTTTTTCTTGTTCAATGATATTTTTAATTAGGGAACCTTGATTGCTTTCGCCTCTTTTTCCCAAGACAATAATATGTTGAATATTTTACGGTCAGCTGCTTTGCTTAGTCCTATTGCTTATGTGGGTCAAATTAATTTCTTCGGTTCTTGCAAGAAGTGCTGCTGAAATATCTTTGATTTATTGTTGATTTGGCATCCACAAATTTAATATTGTGTAACCTAGAAAACTAAATAAAATTTTAGTTCGTCTCGTTTCCCAATTAGTCATAATTAGCATCTGTATTTAATATATCGAACGAGAGACTTTTACAAATAGGGATATTTAAGACATTTATTCCGTCCGTAGTATTAAATTAAATTAAATAACGGACAAGAGCAATATAAATTGTTAAATATCCGGATGGACAATCAGAATTTGTTGTATACTAATTTTTTTATAACGTTAGTTATAAATTAACTATATTATTATTCGACATCAAACTATAAAAGCGAATTACATTAATAGCTAAGGTGGTGATGAATGATGATGGAGTAAATTCATGTAGAAATGAGGGAGGGGACCAAACTAGCGAGAAGAGAAGATAAGAGAGTGACTAGTCAGAATTAACAAAAAGAGAAATCGATGGATGAGCAAAGTCAGTCAGTCAGTCAGTCAGTAATTAGGAATAATTAATGTTACCGGTAGGTTGCTGGCTAGCTGGATTTCTTTCAAGTAGGGTGATTGTCGTTCTTCTATAAATTGCATTACGACACTACTCCATATATATATAAATGTTGAGATCTCTTTTTCGGTACCGCTAAAACAACCAATGCCGTCAACTAACCATAGTCTCTTTTACATGCACACTCCATGAGCATTAAGAAACCACGTCGTCAACTAACCATAGTCCATCTGAAATTAAACTAAAAAAACGTAAAAAAATTTCATATGAAATATAAGTACGTAGTAATGAACATGATAAAATTACAGAGAATTAGCAGTAATTTCCAAACATGGGAGAGAGACAAAGTGAGCGCCGGTAGTAGCTACTAGCTAGCTAGCTAGTAATTCTTGGTTAATAATCATTACATGATGATTTTATTGTCTAGCTTGACATTTATAGTTTCTGTAGTCTGAAGAGACCGCACTTTCGTTTACGGCGGATTCACAAATTGTTTTATTAAAGTTAAATAATTAAAATTTGAAATAATTATAATATTAATTAATCATAGTAACCTTTACAATTTACAATAAATATTCATAATCTAAACTATAAAAAAAATTTAGATACAATTTAGAAGACATAAATAGAAATAGAATGAAGACAAACAGACAGAAACAGAAATACAATTTAAATAAGGATAGCCTTTCTCGAATTTATAATATATTATCGTTTAGTGTTTTAGCAAACGTTATAATTAAATTTCGTTATAAATTTATCGACATATAAATCAACTCCCTCAAAGTACTAATCATCATTTTATATAGTACTCACTATTATAATTATTTTTACTAATATACAAAAAAAACTTTATTAACTTTAAAATTTTCTCTTTGCATCCTCAAAAGGATGGTTAAAATTACAATTTTTTTTGTACACAAAAAAATAGCTAATATACATAAAATGAATTAATGATACAAGTGTTATTTAGGGGATTAATTCAGTACTAATCCAAAAGAACAAAATTACTCATCACTTTATATAATTTAATGGATCATTTAAGGATAAATTTAGAAATTTTTATTCTATTTTATTTTTTTATGTAAAAAAAAATATTTTGCTCTTTTTTTTTTTTAGAAAAGAGGGACTGCAAATTAATAAACAGAAAAACAGTGGCCAAGTTAGTACATCTAATTTTGGAAAGAAAAGAGTAGATTTCCGTACATTCAGTAGTACATACTTTCTCCGTTCTTTAATATATGTCGTTTTAGAGTTGTGCACAAATATTAAAGAAATAATTGTATAGCATTAACTATAATATTAATTGTCTATTTTGCCCTTGTATTGGAAGAACAGATTGTTATTTATTGGATAGAAAATAGTGAGAGAACTAAAGTTATATTTAATACTTGGGGTAATATTGGAAACTAAGCAATTAATGCTTACTTAAAATTTTAAAACGACTTATATTAAAGAACAAAAATATTTATCTCAAACGACTAATATTAAAGAACGGAAGGAGTATATTTTACCCTCCTCCTCTGTGGGTCCTGTGCAGATTGTACGTCATGTTGCATAACAGCCAATGGTCAACACCGGCCAATATATATGTACTAATTTCTATCATATATTCCAAATTTCTGCAATTATCTGAGTTTTTATAATCCTATTTTGTTTGTTTCTGTTTTTAAAATTTACTACTTTTGTTCTTGTGATCGACACTTTGTTTCTGAAAATTAATGCTTCTTAACGAAGAAGCTGTTGCACTCCCAGTTAACAAATTTGTCTTTCTTTATTTATCTGACATCATAAATTAATTAGTTTAGATGTATCTGAATTTAAAATTAGCCATATATATATATATATATATATATATATATATAATAAAACAGTAACTCATTTTAAATCTTTTTATTTGACAAAAGATGCGATTTATTCAGATTCATTCTAACTTAATTCTTCCAACTTAATCTAAAGGCTCATATTTCTTTCCGTCCAAATCAAATTCACTCCTACACCCTACTCTCTCTCATGTTCACACACAAAATCTTTCTCCCTCCTCTCCTTCACACACACAAACAAACAATAACAATAACAATAATAATAATAATAATAATAATAATTATTATTATTATTATTATTATAAAAATAATTATAATATCTATATAATAAAACAAAACCTATTTTAAATTTTTCATTTGACAAATCACAAAGACAGTTCAAATTCATTTTAACTTAATTCTTCCAATTTAATCTAACGGCTAATATTTTACCCCTACACCCTACTCTCTCTCTCTCTCTCTCATGTTCACACACAATCTTTCTCTCTCCTTTCTTCTTCACACACAAACAAATAATAATAATAATAATAATAATAATAATAATAATAATAACAATAACAACAACAACAACAATAATAATAATAATAATAATAATAATAATAATAACTATTATTATAATAATAAGAAGAACAATAATAATAATAATAATACTAATAATAATAATAATAATAATAATAATATTAATAAAAATAATAATTATAATATAATAATAAAATAATAATAATAATAATTATTATTATTATAATATTATAATAGTAATAATAATTATAGTAATAAATTAATAATAATAATAATAATATTAATAATTATTATTATAATTATAATAATAATAGGAATAATAATAATAAAAAATAGCAATAATAATTATACTAATAATAATTATTATTATTATTATTAATGGTGGTGTGGTGAATTATGATAATTGTTATTGATGATTGTAAGTTTTGTGGACAAGTTTAGATTTTCTTGATATCTATTTTTAAAGGAAAATTAATTATAATGTTAGTGTGGTAAATTATCATAATTATTATATCTTATGTAGGGCCCAGTGTAAAATTAGGGTTCCTGAAAACCTAATTGAATTAAATCATAATTAGGGTTTCACGACCTCATTAAATGTGCAAATTAGGGTTCACATAACATAATGGAATGAAAGACGAAAAAAAGTCGAAATAAATGTCTTTGAACCGGGAGAAGCTTTCACGTGTCCGAGGCGTAAGACTCGTGAAAGGCGGCTCGATGTAGGAATTGATTGAGGATTGGATTGGTGGGCTAGAAGGTGAGGCAACATTGGCATTATTCTAATGACTAAAAGGGTATTTCGAATTTTCCTTAAAGCATGTGATTCAGACATATGACTACTTTCCGAAAATCTTATAAATACCCCTTCCATTCCATTTGGAAGGGGACTTCTCTTCAGATTCAAGACTTGGACTCTTGGAAGATCAAAGGGACCCTTTTGGTGACTTAAAGGCTCGGAGATTCCACCTAAAAGCAGTAAAAGGGGTTTGGACATTATCTCAACTCGAAGAACTCAAGAAAGCTCTTGGAATCCCTAATACCCTAACATGGTTCCCGGATTCTAGGAGTTCTGCCACGCGTCGTTGGAGTAATCGCCCAATTGTCGTTCTACCCTCTTCAATCAACCAATCAATTTCGTGTTCTTTTGTGGATTTCTCCTCTCGCCTAATATCTGAAACCCTAACCCCAAAGAAGGTACGATTTCCGCCCACATTTATTTTGGCGACTCTTTGAGGGAGGTGTAGAATTCGTGAAGGGTATGCCCACAAGTCGGAAGTGGGAGAGTTACAAAAAAGAGTCAATTTCACCAACAAAATAGCATTACCTCACCAGATCCAGGCCCAAGGTAAAGCCACTCAAGCTTTCCAGTATGAGCAGATTTTGACCAACCACTTATGAAGACCTTACTTTCTCTCTCTCTCTCTCATGTTCACACACACAATCTTTCTCTCTCCTTTCTTCTTCACACACAAACAAATAATAATAATAATAATAATAATAATAATAATAATAATAATAATAATAATAACAATAATAATAACAACAACAACAATAATAATAATAATAATAATAATAATAATAATAATAATAACTATTATTATAATAATAAGAAGAATAATAATAATAATAATAATAATAATAATAATAATAATAATAATAAAATAATAATTATATAATAATAATAAAATAATTATTATTATTATTATTATTATAATATTATAACAATAATAATAATTATAGTAATAAATTAATAATAATAATAATAATATTAATAATTATTATTATTATAATAATAATAGAAATAATAATAAAAAATATATGATAATAATTATACTAATAATAATAATTATTATTATTATTATTATTGCGGTGGTGTGGTGAATTATGATAATTGTTATTGATAATTGTAAGTTTTATGGACAAGTTTAGATTTTTCTTGATATCTATTTTTAAAGGAAAATTAATTATAATGTTAGTGTGGTAAATTATGATAATTATTATATCTGTGTGGGCCCAAGTGTAAAATTAGGGTTCACAAAACCTAATTGAATTAAATGCGCAATTAGGGTTTCACGACCTCATTAAATGTGCAAATTAGGGTTCACATAACATAATGGAATGAAGACGAAAAAAGTCAAAAATAAATGTGCTAGACCCGGGAGAAGCCTTCACGTGTCCCGAGGCAGAAGACTCGTGTAGGCGGCTCGATGTGGGAATTGATTGAGGGATTGGATTGGTGGCTAGAAGGACAGGGCAACATTGGAATTATTCTAATGACTAAAGGGTATTTCTGGAATTTTTCCTTAAAGCATGTGCCTTGCACATGACTACTTTCCAGAAAATCCTATAAATACCCCTTCCATTCCATTTGGAAGGGGACCTCTCTTCAGATTCAAGACTTGGACTCTTGGAAGATCAAAGGGACCCTTTTGGTGACTTAAAGCTCGGAGATTCCACCTAAAAGCACTAAAAGGGGTTTGGACATTATCTCAACTCGAAGGACTCAAGAAAGCTCTTGGAATCCCTACTACCCTAACACGGTTCCCGGATTCTAGGAGTTCTGCCACGCGTCGTTGGAGTAATCGCCCACCTGTCGTTCTCTCCTCTTCAATCAACCAATCAATTTAAATTTTTTTTGTGGATTTCTCTCCTCCTCGCCTAACACGAAACCCTAACCCCTAGCAAGTCACGATTTCCTTGCCCACATTTATTTGGCGACTCTCTTTGGGGAGGTGTAGAATTCGTGAAGGTATGCCCACAAGTCGAAAGTGGGAGGATTCAAGAAGAAATTTCGCTTCACCAACAAATAGCATTACCTCACCTGGATCCAGGTTCGAGGTAAGCCACTCAAGCTTTCCAGTATGAACCGAGATTTTTGACCAACCACTTATGAAGACCCTACTCTCTCTCTCATGTTCACACACAATCTTTCTCTATTTTCTTGGCACACAAACAAATAATAATAATAATAATAATAATAATAATAATAATAATAATAATAATAATACTAACAATAATAACAACAACAACAATAATAATAATAATAATAATAACTATTATTATAATAATAAGAAGAACAACAACAATAATAATAATAATAATAATAACAAAAATAATAATTATATAATAATAATTAAATAATAATAATTATTATTATTATAATATTATAATAGTAATAATAATTATAGTAATAAATTATTATTAATAATAATAATATTATTATAATTATTATTATAATTATAATAATAATAGAAATAATAATAAAAAATAGCAATAATAATTATACTAATAATAATAATTATTATTATTATTATTATTGTGGTGGTGTGGTGAATTATGATAATTGTTATTGATAATTGTAAGTTTTATGGACAAGTTTAGATTTTTCTTGATATCTATTTTTAAAGGAAAATTAATTATAATGTTAGTGTGGTAAATTATCATAATTATTATATCTGTGTGGGCCCAAGTGTAAAATTAGGGTTTACAAAACCTAATTGAATTAAATGCGCAATTAGGGTTTCACGACCTCATTAAATGTGCAAATTAGGGTTCACATAACATAATGGAATGAAGACGAAAAAAGTCAGAAATAAATGTGCTAGACCCGGGAGAAGCCTTCACGTGTCCCGAGGCAGAAGACTCGTGTAGGCGGCTCGATGTGGGAATTGATTGAGGGATTGGATTGGTGGCTAGAAGGACAGGGCAACATTGGCATTATTCTAATGACTAAAGGGTATTTCTGGAATTTTCCTTAAAGCATGTGCCTTGCACATGACTACTTTCCAGAAAATCCTATAAATACCCCTTCCATTCCATTTGGAAGGGGACTTCTCTTCAGATTCAAGACTTGGACTCTTGGAAGATCAAAGGGACCCTTTTGGTGACTTAAAGGCTCGGAGATTCCACCTAAAAGCACTAAAAGGGGTTTGGACGTTATCTCAACTCGAAGGACTCAAGAAAGCTCTTGGAATCCCTCTTACCCCAACACGGTTCCGGATTACAGGAGTTACGCCACGCGTCGTTGGAGTAATCGCCCACACCATCGATTCTCCCCTCTTGATCAACCAATCAATTTCGTCTTTCTTTGTGGATTCTCTCCTCCTCCTAACACGAAACCCTAACCCTAAGAAGGTACGATTTCCTTGCCCACATTTATTAGCGACTCTGCTTTGGGGAGGTGTAGAATTGTGAAGGGTATGCCCACAAGTCGAAGTGGGAGAGATTCTGAGAAGAAATGCTTCACCAACAAATAGCATTACCTCACCGGATCCGGGTTCAAGGTAAGCCACTCCAAGCTTTCCAAAGTATGAACCAGATTTTGACCAACCACTTATTGAAGACCCTACTCTCTCTCTCTCTCATGTTCACACACAATCTTTGCCGTTCCATTCCATCGAACCCATTCTGAGTCGCCAAATACATGGTACAGAAATAACTACAACTTTATTAATACATTTGCCGTGCAAAATACGACAACATATATACTGTGTGTTTAAATACAATTATTGTCTTCTAGACAATATACATACCCAAATAAATCCCATCATAATTATTGATACATTATTTTACAAAAATGGTGAGGACTATTAAACAACTCTCTCTAGAACCTTCATTCCATACCCCGACTAGTACTCGCTACATTCTCGTCTCCTGAGAAGAAAAATAGAACAAAAAGGAAAAGGGTGAGCTCAACTAGCCCAATAAAGAATATTATGACTAAGATAATATACAACAAATTATCGTTAGTCTTCAACAGGGAAAAATTCAATAGAATACAATAGACAACAAGTTTTAAATCAATACTCGCAGCGGAAAATATTAATTCATAGAAGACTTACGTAAAGGATGAAATCTACTAATATCTATGAATTTAACAGTCCATCATCAATATTTTTATCCCTATAACATCAATCAATATATATCTGGAATCATGTATTCATCCTGCACTTTCTGAGCCAAGGACATTCACGATTGGTCATGTTCATCTAAACACTGTTTTATTTGCACTACGGGCCAAAGATATTCATCGAAATCATTCATCTTTGCACTACGGGCCAAAGATATTCATCGAAATCATTCATCTTTGCACTACTGGGCCAAAGATATTCCATAATATCATCATTTAAGATCGAGGATGATGAAAAATATTTTTAAAGAAAGCGAATCCAATGAATCAAAATGACGAGGATTAAGGATTCGTACTTTATTTTATCCACGCCCAAAAATACCTCAAAAATAATCATAGTGGTGTAAAATTCAAGAATGATCAAAACATGGATACAATCAAAGCTAGTATCCACAATAGATATTTTAGGCGAAAAGGAAAAATTTTCATTTTTAGATGAATAATGCCATATTCGTGAATAAGATCAGATATCGTGAATAGTGTAGATATCGTAAATAGTAACTCAGACACCAAAAGTTTCAAATTTGATAAAACTTCAGATCAATATTTCAAAGATAATGATATTAAAGAAATAATATCAATCTGAAAAAAAAAAATATCCCTTACCACGAAGACAAAGATTTCTAGTTGAAAACAGGATATAAGCTATGACTTGAACTTGCCGAGTATAGCAATACTCAAAGTATACTCAAAATACTCACAAGAATACGCTAGATAATATAGAGAGAAAACTTGGGTTCGATGTGATTTTCAATTTAACTAAACACCCTATTTATAGGAAATTCTTTAGAACACCAAAGAAAAAATTTAATATAATATATATAATCAAAATTCTCTACACATAAATCTGGTCCAAACTTCACCACACATGTTAAATGACTTTCAAAATGAAAAAATATTTTGTAATTAAAATATTTTAAACTTCCAAAATCAATTATTTGAGACTTGAACTTCAATAATCCATAATAAATAGCCCTTTACCGGAAAATTGAATCTGGCGTTTTTATAGGAAATTCAATTCTCTACAATTTTCGAGAAGAAAGTTTTTCCAAATTCCAAGCGAAATTGGCTAAAATCACAAGCGGGTGATTTTACAATTTATAATCAAATTTTAGTCAAGAAATGGGATCCATAGATATGTTTAACATGTTTTAAACATTTATTGCAAATAAAAATACTCTTCCTCCTCAGATACTCATATATCCCACATTCGTTGTAAAAATATCACCATTATTATATTATTAAAATATATATATATATATATATATATATTTAAATGAATTATTTTATCGAGAAAAAGATAAAATTTAAATTTTCAACAATTGTCACATTAAAATTTTCTCCATCTATATCCACATAAAATCAATATTTTTCTCATTATATGAATCAATAATTAATTATTCACAAATAATATTACTGAGAATCATGATATTAATGACCGTGGTTCAAAAAAGAGGGGCTTTCCAATAAGAATTTCTCCTAGCTCCAAGCGCAATTAGGTGACCAAACCTCTCCTTGAGATGGAACTTTCTAGACATTGCCAATAATGTTATCTAATAATATTATTCAGATAATATGAATTATTGCTTCGATAATGAAAAATACTGATGTAATGACAATTATTGAAACAACAAAGAATATAAAATATCAATGCAAACAATTATTGAATCAATAAAATAAAATCTTTGATAAAGTAATTACTTTGTAACAATTATTGAGTAGTGCCTTATGCTTACGTAAGAATCAATAATTGGTGCAATACCGTGTCTTCGCAAGCAACAACAATGGCGTATTCTCTGTTTTTAACCAACGGGTATTCCAACAGTAATTAGCAATAACTACGCAGTTATTTATAAACAACTTATATTTGTCGTTTTCTTCATCCAATCGCTTTTTATGGGCCGTTACACATGGTCGCGCTTTCCGCACGAATATTTCTGAACAAGACAGAATATTCCACGACCAAACGAATATTCTCCAAAACAATAATGAATATTTTATAACCACTTGCTTATTGAAATATTTGCGTATTTTACCCATAACTATCCACATTAATCAAATCATCCCTTACTATTTCAAAATAATAATTAGAGGAAATTAAATTTCATTTATTAATTATTTGGGGTCTTACAGTAACTCGTGAATAGTAACTCATGAATAGTAACTCGTGAATAGTAACTCATGAATAGTAACCCCGACATGAAAAAGCTCCAAATTTGATAAAAATTTTCAACCAAAATTTCGGCATAATGATATTGAAGAAATAATATCATTTTGAATAAAATAACATCCACTTACCTCAAGAAAAAGATTTCTAGTTGAAACATCGGATATAGGCTATTACTTGAACTTGCACAGTATAGTAATACTCAAAATATACTCAAAATACTCACAAGAATAAACCGATAATATATAGAAAGAAAACTTGAGTTTTCGGTGTGATTTTCAATTCTAACCTAAAGACCCTATTTATAGGAAAATGCTTTAACACCAAAGCGAAAATTTAATATAATATTAATATATATATATATATATATATATATATATATATAATCTTCTATGTACTCATTCTAGATTTCAATTCCGGCATTTCCCATACTTTCTCTTACAGAAAAAGTAAAAAAACGTTTTCTTTTATAAAATAATTCACTTCTGAAATAGCCTAATACGACCGATAATATTAGCGAGCGCGATACGCAAATTCGTTAATACTACTATCTCATGACCGCTATCTCTGACCGTCTTAACCCGATCATTAATACCGCTCTCGCTGACGCGTCACGGTATTTGATCGATCATTACCATAATTTTGTCTCCCAATTTTTGATAGGAATTGTTGGCGCCAAGGTTTTGTGCGATCACTTAAAATCAGCGACCACATACGGTCGCTGATATGTCCACATCATTAAATATCGTGTGGCCAGACGCGATCGCAGTAAAGCGATCATTGATCAAATAAAATAAATCAGTCTCAGGCTCGCGACATCAGTATCACAGAAGAAAAAAAAGAGGGAGTTACACTGACGAGTGAGAAGAGGGAGTAGGGGGGAAGAGAATCGACCACCGCCAAGACTACTGCACCACTGCAGACCACTCGCTCCAATTGCGCACCACCTTCGCACATTGCACGGGTAACCCTCAATTATCCCTAAATCCCTAAATCCCAAAATCTTTGTACTAATTTTATTTGGTTCAGCATATACAAATCTTAGTAGATTTAAATGTTGTGTTAATGAGTGGCTAAATTTCATGTTCTAATTTTATTTTGTTGTATTAATGAGTGGCTAAATCCTTGACTGGAACCCAACAAAAGATGTATTATAGTTTTTCTTTTATAAGGAAATGGTTTTAATGTTCTTCTTCATTGATGCTAATTCATTTTCTTGGGGGTATTTTCTTCTTAAGTAGTTCTTTCTAATTTTATATTCTTAAAGTTTGATACAAATCTCAAACGTTTTCATTCATTAACCATGTCATCAACACCGATCGACTTGCATTTTACTTGAAAATTCCAAATTTGCCAACCAACTCTTTTTAAGAAAGAGGCCAAGTCTTGTACTTTCGTTGTAATTGGATGATGATAAGTAGTTTTGATTTTTTTTTTTTTTGTGATCATCCAATTTCGTGAATGCACACACATGAACGAGGGACAACCATTCATTTCGTGATCAAATAAGTAACCTCATTCGCATAACACGCCCATTTCAGTGATTCAGATAATGATTGTAGTTGATTAAGGTCCCACATTAAAAAAAAACAATTATCTAATATGTATAAATCGTTAATCGACTTTTTTTAAATGTGAGACCCTAATCAGCACAACCGTTATGATAGTTGTGTAGACAAGTTAATTCTCTATAAATGATTTATATCTTCGACTAATTTTATGTGGAATGTTGATTGCAAATTTGCAAGTAACATAAAAATTATGAACGATAAAATAGAGTCACATATCTCGGTGTTTCCACATACTTCTTATATTTAATATCAAAATAGATTTGTTGCTAAAGATTATCATTGATAATCGAAAATGGTACAAAAACTCATACAGAAAAACATGATGTATCATTGACATTACAGGCCTCTCGCATCACATATGATGTATCATGAAAAACATGCCATAATATCCTAATAATTAATATTATCATATTCCTTGGTATCAATAAACATAATGAACTAGTCAAAATAAAAAAGACAATGGCAATCTCACTCACTAGTCACTACCATTCCTCTGGAGGAAGGAAAGGCCCATAGAGGTTTCTAAACATGCCACAAATTATCATTTTCACCAAACATGTATCCTTAGAAATTAGTGACTAATTAATGTGATGTACACAAATATATCGAAATATCAATATAATAATATCAAATCATTCAAACATCTAACATTACTCATACGTAAAAAATAAATAAACTAAAAACCCAGATAGGACTTGAGAGTAAATATCAAGACCATCCATTGGTTGATTGAATATCTTTTATTTCGTTATAGTCCGATTGATTGAATATTATATACATGCCACGCCGTGCATGTGGCTAAATCCATATTACAGGGGGAGACTCGCAAAAAATTTTATTAATTCCGGTAGTTATGAACATTTATTCTATTACCGAGCCTATTGGTGATCCACTAGAGCCTATTAAGGGGATGTTGAGTCGATGGGTTGGGCTTGGCATCATGAGGCCACACGAGGCCACACCAAGCTTAATTAAGCCTCACAGGGCCAAGCCAAACTTGGTTGTTAACATGGTAAGTTATTAGGGGTCAATTAAGCCAAAATAAGTAATCTTTAGAGAAACCGTTAGTGCAAATGAGAAGGTAACTAGATTCACTTGGTCAATAAAGAGACTATTTTGGCTATAATGAAAAAAATAAGGGTATTTAACACTTACGTATACAAGAATAAAACTACAAAAGTATGCTCTCAAGTCAGTATGCTTATAAGTATGCTTAAATGTCATTCATATGCTTACAAGTATGCTCAAGTCATATGATTACAAGTATGCTCAAGTCATATGCTTACAAGTATGCTTAAGTTATATGCTTAGAAGTATTCTTAAATGTTAATCATATGCATGCTTACAAGTATGCTCAAGTCATATGGTTACAAGTATGCTCAAGTCATATGTTAACATTTATAATGTTGTTCGTAGAGTACCGTGGAATCATGGACCTCTATTTAGATCAGAGTTGGATGGCACGACGAAAGTCAAGTGCCCAGATAGTGCTACTGATGAATTTAGAAATTTGGTTTCCAAGTGTTTTTGGAGTATGCGATAGTCACCCGGAATGTATGAATGGTAAATTCGCAGACACGATGTCCATGTTTGAAGTGTAAGAATGTAAATTATATGGATGAGAGACATGGTAAACTATCATTTACTTATTTCGGGTTCATGAGAAATTATGAAGAAATTTGGTGGGCACATGGGCAAAGAAGAGATGGTGGCATCACACAAGTACACACCGGCAAAAGAAGATTTATCGTATGAATGAAATGGTTCATGATATTGCAGGAAAGATTTTGATTGGGAGCGCAGAGAGCAACCTATGAATTCGATGCCAAAGACTTCTTTAAGTTGTTAGACGAGGGTGGCGAGCCATTCAGGGTATGGTTGCACCAAACACACTACATTATCTGCGCATGGCGACATTACTTAACATCAAGGTCGATCACAAAAACATGAGCCATGAGTGTTTTGAGTCGCTCTCAAAGGCCATTAAGAGATATGTTGTTCGATTTTATGAGAAATTACCCAGTAACTATTACTTTTGTAAGAAAATGGTAAAGAAGTTGGGTCTTGGATACCAAAAGATCGATGCATGTCCCAACGATTGCATGTTGTTTTATAAGGAAAATGAAGCATGATGATAAGGCGCACGTTTTGCGTATCATGACGATCGGTTTAGGCCTAATAAAAAGAGGGTGTGACTACAAAAAAATCAAGTATACCGCTTAAGATTCTAAGGTATTTTCCAATAACACATCTCGGCTAAAAAGATTATACATGTCTTCAAGAAATTTGAACATATGAGTTGGTACGCTAAATCTCCAAATTTAAAGATGGAGAACTAAATCATCCATGCAGATGGGAAGGCTTGGAAAGATTTCAACTTAAAGCACATCCCGGATTTGCATTGGAACCTAGAAATGTGAGGCTTGGATTGTCCACCGATGGTTTCAACCGTTTGGCCACTCAAATTGTTCCGCACTCATGTGTTTTTCGTGATTGTTACTCGTGATAAGTTGCCTCCTTGGATGTGTATTAAACAAACCATACTTGTTTCTTTCACTCGTGGTTCCCGGTCCTAAGAGTCCCGGAAAGAACTTAGATGTTTACTTGAGACCTCTTATAGACGAGTTGAAGGTATTGTGGGAGGATGGAGTACGATTTGGGATGTTGCAACGAAAACAAATTTCAACCTGTAGCAAGCTTGGTTATGTGGACTATAAGTGACTTCCAAAGCATATGGTATGTTAAATTGGATGGAGTACACGGAAGTTGGCTTGTCCGTATTGTATGGAGCATACAAAGTCGTTTAATCTATCAAAAGGTCGAAAAGCCTTGTTGGTTTGATCGTCATCGCTTGCTTCACCGGTAGATCACCCATTTCAAGAAATAGAGAACACTTCAGAAAGGAAAGAGATAATGATATGCACGCACCGCGATTGTCGGGAACGGAGATGCGAGATCGTGTGATGAGATCGCCGGTTATCCCATTTCGTAAGGTTGATGCCACAAACATAATCAATGGGTTTGGTGAATCTCATAATCGGGTTCTAGAAGCATCTTTGGGAACCGCCTTATATTGGTCTACAAATTTGATTCATCTATAATCTAGATGTGATGCATATTGAGAAGAATGTGTTTGACAATGTGTTTAACACTCGTGATGAATGTTACTGGGGAAGACAAAAGATAACGATAAAGCACGCTTGGACATGAAAGATATTTATAAGTCGTCCGGATTAGAACTTTACGAATCTCCTAATGGTAAGATTGTCAAACCGCATACAAGGTACACATTGTCCAAAAAGCAAGTCAAGATGTGTGCACATGGGTTAAGTCTCCGAAACTACCAGATGGATACGCGTCAAACATTGCAAGGTGTGTTACGGGTGGGAAATTGCAAGGGATGAAGAGTCACGATTGGCTATCGTGTGTTTTCATGGAGAGGCTCACGCCTATAGCAGATTTCGGGATCCGCTGATAAACCAATATGGGATGCTTTGACGGATCTTAGTCGTTTCTTCAAAGACTTATGTTCAAAATCATTAAATGAGAAGGACATGTCTCAGACTTGAGAAGAACATCATAGAGATCACGCAGAACCGGAAAAATATTCCCACCGTTTTTTTGACTCCATGGAGCATTTGCAAATCCATCTTCCCTATGAAGCTCGTGTTGGGGTCCCGATTCAATATAGATGGATGTACCCTTTCGAAAGGGTGATGGGAAACCTTAAGAGAAAGGTGAAGAATAGAGCTTATGTCGAGGGGTCGATATCCGAGGCATACTGATTTCGATGAGATATCTACGTTTGTCTCGCATCATTTTTTGGACGAAATCTTGACAAAGGCCAATCGAGTATCGAGACATGATGATGGGGAAAATGTTGAACTAAATGGTGGCTCTTCTCAGATTTGGTCTATCGGGCCGCACTTTATGGAAAAGAGAAGCAAGATATTCCTCGCTCGAAGCAAGAATTACATGCCGCACATACTTACATTCTTCTCAATTGTGAGGAGATTGGATTTAATTTTGTGAGGTACACATGTAAACTTGATAATTTATCTTTTAAGTTGAAAATTTATTCCAATATCTTAATGTTTATAACATGGTATAGATCAGATGACGATGATGAGTTAAAAGTGAAGCATCCCAAGATAACTAATAAAGATATTCAAATCAATCGGGATAAAAACTTTGCACTTTGGCTAAAGGACAAAGTAAGTTCAATTTTTAAAGACGTAGTATATATATATACACTCCATGTTAACTATGACTTCATTTAATAAGATGGAGTTTTTTGTAGGCTTTGATCGAGGATCAACGATTCCTATTTAATGTACAAGTCCTAGCTACGGGCCCGCATAGGACCAAGTCACCACTTAATGGTTACAAAATAAATGGTTGTGAATTTCACACAAAGGCATATGGCGCGGCAGAAAAGAACAACGAACTCGGAGTGTGTGTCCAAGGAGATTGTTATAATGAGCTTGGTCGTGCCTTTTATGGGGAGTTGGAGGAAATTGTAGAGTTGTCGACAAGGGCACGCACGGGTCATATTCATTTGTTCAAGTGCCGTTGGTTTGATTCGTAAAAAAGGATACGTGTTGATAGACATGGAATCGCCGATATTGACCTCCATAGTCTCGTGCAGATCTAACGAACCATTTGTTTTACCAACTCAAACAAAGACAAGTATACTACACTCCTAGTCCTGTTAGGAAAAGGGATAGACCGCCTACAGATTGGCAAGTTGTAATTCATACTCCCGCGCGTAGTCGTGTAGAATTAGTTGATGGGGAGATTTACCAAGAAAGCAGATGCTTCATAGTCAAACTATAATAAATGTGGAGGACGACAATGAAGTAATCCAGATTAGATGGTGGAGATGAACCACGTGAATTAGATCCCGAGTCAATACTTGTGTCGATGACATTGATAATCGAGGAGGAAGAGTTATCGATCGAATCGACAAAGATCTTGAATCAAGCAGATGATGGTTATGAATCGCAACACGATACAAGATGATTCTCAATCGTACATCGACACTTGAACAAATGAAATGTATGTTTAAGATTACATGTTTTTTATATCATTGTCATGTTTATGTACTAAACTATTTAAATGCAATTTTTGTTTATTGTCATTTTATATTCATATATATACATGTTTATATCATCATCATGTTTATGTACTAAACTATTTAAATGTAATTTTTTGTTTATTGTCATTTTATATTCATATATATACATGTTTATATCACTGTCATGTGTATGTACTAAACTATTTAATATACAGATGGCTTCTAAAGCAGCGCAGAAAAAGCGCGGCTTGGGTAGGGGGCTTAATCAAGTGCCCAAGGTCCCTACTAATCCGGATGATCGGATTCTTATTCAGATTCTCCTCCTAATAAAGACGACGTCTCCCATATATATCATTTATATATAAGCATTTAAGATTCCATTTATTGTATATTGGTAATGTTTTGATTGATATTATATTGGTAATGTATATGAGTCCTAATTTTTTTACCGCTTTAATTTGCATTCGATCAATCGTTATTGTTTTGGTCTTATTGTATTGAAAATTTGTATATTTCTCTTTGTTTGTGTCTTGGGTGCCTAGAAATGTCAATATATGCATGCCGTCGTGTATGTGGCTAGTCTATATTGTAGGGAGACTTCGAATTTAATTTTTTTAAGTATTATAAGTATAAGTTTGAAAATTGTTCATAAATATTATAACTTAGATATAAATTGCTTTAATATATGCTAATTGATGTTGTATATTATAGTTATTTTCAGATAATAAGATCGTCAAATGCATATCACAGTTTGTGTTTATGTAATTGGCTTCACACTGTGATTACAATGGGGAAGACACCTATCGCCCACAAGGATGATGTTTCAATGAATTTGTATCCTTTTTAATTATGACAGATAATATTAATAATATATAATATTCAAAGGATAATTATTTAGTAATGTTATTATTGTTGTTTTATTTGCGTAAACCAGATAGATGGGAGGACTTACAGTGCTTCAAATGATACGTACATTATTCTCGCGTAAGTAATGCGGTCCGCACCAAAGATAATTTGAATAAATAAAGACAAAAAAGCCCTTCACAATGCCGAGATCGACCATCCGGTGCTGTGGAGAAGATTATATGCACGAAAGATAGTCCTCAGTGATGCACCCAAATTCATACGGGTCGAGATGTGTGCCCAATGGACTACCGAGAATTGGGTGAAGAGACGAAAAGATCGCCGCCAAAGAACAGATCCTCTGGGTAAAAAATTCGATGATGGCGAAAAGGCTAAAAAGGACATACAAGTATGCGGTAGTATTTCACGGTTACAACATATCAACGCTGTGGTACGATTTAATTACAAGTTTTAATATGTTTACAATCATATTAAATTGTAGAAAATATATCACATTAATTTTACTTAGTAATAATATGCTTTTTTTTGTATAGAGTCTCGAGTCTGGCGTCACCTATCCATCGGGCCGGATGTGTACGTACACCCGTGATGGTCTCACTCGAGGTTATCCAGATAATGCGGTAATAAATTTTAACAACTTGACCTTGTTTATCAATGCTTACGTAATTAATTTATTTTTAACTATTTTATTGTTAACATGATGATTGAGACACTTATAAGCTGTTTATCGAACGAATATGCTTATCCTCAAGGCACTCCACGTCCTTTATTGATCAAGAGTTGTGGAGAGAGGCGTCATTGAAGAAGAAGAACTACATTAAAGGTCAAGGACAACGACGACGCCCATCCTTCAAATGGCTCAGTCGCTTCTTCTACCCGGGCTTACACAAATATCGAGCCATCCAAATTGTTCATACTCCTACCGATTCAGATGAGAGCTATATGTCAGATCGAAATCTTCCGACGACATCAAGCGGCATCTGGGGCTCTGGATCCCGAGGAGTTAGCTAAGTCAAGCATATGCGGCGTAAGAAAGATCACAACAATGGGAATGACGATGAGGTATAAAATCAATATGTTGTATATATATTGTCGTAATATACCAATATTAACATAGTTAGTATATATTTGTAACTTGTTTTATTATTTTGTTAATTGCGGGGTGATCAAGAAAGGCGATGATCCTCGACGCATTGGCCGATATATCGCTTTTGTAGTTATAGTATAAGTTTGTACTTGTTTCATTCTTAGGATGTTTGTATATTGTTACTTAAACAAGTTTTGAAATGTTATTATATTTATTCAAATTGGTTTTGAATGGTTTATATACTAGTTTGGTGTATGTGTTATATGGTGGACGATGGATGTTTATATTGTGTGTTGGGATAAAACATGTACAAAACAGGTACAGGTTTTTGGGATTTATGCAAACCAAAGAAGATTACGTTATTTTATTTTTACATATCGATCGCGTCGCGATTATTTGATATCAATAATGACGGATAATAATTCATGAGTCGTGGACCGCCCGGTCGTCCGATACACGTCGTCATTGAAACGTGGAACACGTCGCCTTCAATTATGGACCATCTTGATTCATTTCGTGACCGGATTTGTCATTATTATTACGCTTATATATCGGTCGCGAATAAGGCGGTCGCTAATAGTGGTCGCTGATGTGCATTTTAGCTACCAGATTTTGTGCGGCGCCTTTTAGCGGCCGCATCACGCCCGATTGTTATTCATGACGGTTTACGATCATTTGAAAAGTGATGTTGATAAATCTTTTTCTTGTAGTGATTTAAACTTCCAAAAATCAATTATTTCGGAACTCCGGAACTTCAATAATTCATAATAAATAGCCCTTTTGCCAGAAAATTCGAATCTCGCGAATTTTTATAGAAAATTCAATTCTCTACAACTTTGCAGAAGAAAATTTTTCCAAATTTCGAGCATAAATTGACCGAAATCCATAAACGGGAGATTTTACAGGCTATAATCAAATTTCAGTCAAGAAATGGGTCTACCGACACACAAAATCTGTTTTTAATATTTATTGCAACAAAAATACTCTTTCTCCTCATAAACTCATATATCCTCCATTCATTATAAAAATATCACCATTATTATATTATTAAAAATATAATAATATATTTAAATGAATTATTTTATGAGAAAAAGATAAAATATCAATTTTCAACAATTGTCACATTAAAAATTTTCTCCATCTATATCCACATAAAATCAATATTTTCCTCATCATATAAATCAATAATTAATTATTCACAAATAATATTACAGAATCACGATCTTGTGGCAACGGCCGTTTCCAGGAAAGAGGGGCTTTCAATAAAAAATTTCTCACTCTTGCCTGTGCAATGATTAGGTGACCAAACCTCTCCTAAGACAGAACTTTCTAGACATTGTTAATAATGTTATCTAATAATATTATTCAGATAATATGAATTATTGTTTCGATAATGAAAAATACTGTGTAATGACAATTATTGAAACAACAGTAATATAAAATATCAATGCAACAATTATTGAATCAATAAAATAAAAAATCTTGAGCATGTAATTATCGTAACAATTATTGAAGAATGCCTTCTTACGTAAGAATCAATAATTGGTGCAATACTGCGGTCCCATCGTGCAATAACGCCAGATATTTTTACTTTACCCACCGGTATTCCAATAGTATTGACGATAACAACTACTACCATTATTTATAAACAACTTATTCTCATGCGTTTTTTCCTCCAATCGCTTTCATTATGGGGCCCACTGAAAAGATGCGCCGTCATTTAATATTTCGACAAGTCATTTAATATTCCACGACCAAACGAATATTCTCCACAACAATGAATATTTAATAATCACTAGCGTATTTTTGAAAAAAATTTCATATATAACCCTTAACTTTAACTTTTATCAATTTAACCATTTCTTGAATTGTAATTATAAGAAAAATTGAATACTTTTATTTCATAAAATTCGGGGTCTTACACAGAAGGCAAGAGCGAGGATCACGGTGGAGACAGAAGCGAATCTTTGTCTGTTGAAGATGCTCAAGGCATTGAAGGAAGCACGAGAAGGGCAAGGAATGATGATGGCCATGATGTTGGAAATTCAGAGGAAGCAAGAGGAGATGGGGAATTTTCGCCAGCAGCTGATGCAGATTCCCACTTTCAAGGCCATGTTTCCAGAAAGTTCGCATGGGGAACAAGCCGGAGTGGAAGACAACAACAATGGCATCAACAACAAAGAGAACCAGACTGTACCTCCATCGACGGAAAGTCAATCGGTTCCAATAATCAATTTGGAGGCCCAGAACAGTGGTGACGTTCCACAACCTAGGTTGGAAGCAAGTCAACCTCAGACAAACATCATCCCAACTGTTATCCCATAATTTTTACAGGTGCAAATGCCAACTATCCCAAGCAATGTCCAGCGAATAAGCCAACAACTGCTATCAGTGCCAGCTGTGCATGATGTAAGTGTGCATTAACCAATATCTCTACCATACACACCACCGATGCAACAGTATATCACAACACCCCAGAGAATTCACGTCATGCTTCGAAAGTGGCGAAGGATGATATGATCGATGTGATCAATCAACTTCGCAGACAGACATCTCGACCCTCGGAGTTGGACTTTACTCCTCCTTACCCTGCACACATTCGGAGGCAACCTTACCTAACAGGGTATATTGAGCATCCCCCGCAATTTCCAAAATACAACGGGGAGAAAGGAAATGTTAGGGAACATATTGCCAGGTTTGTAGAGTCAATGTTTGGACTAACATGCAATTTATGTATGTCTGTATTTGTATTTAATATATGCAATTAAATTTACATGCAATTAAAAGCTTAAACTAACATATTGACATCGTATCCCATGCAATTAAGGCCATAAATGAATCAAATAGTTTGGACTTAATTTGGGTTTGATTTGAAAAAATACGAGAGCATAACTCAGATTCGTTAATAATATGATCCAAATCTAAGCATAAAATATAATTTAAATAAAAATATAATTAGAATCTGAACTAGGTTATAATCAACTCGTTTCAGATTCAAACTACTTGAATTATCGATTCGATACATACAGATTCGATTAGATACTCGGTACTCGATACATACAGATTCGATTAGATACTCGGTACTTGATACATTCTCTTACAATATATACAAAATTAAATCAAATTAAGATAATTAATGGCAAAAAACACCTTTACCCCCTTGTGGTTGTCGAGTTATAAGCATCGAGTCACTGTACTTTAAAAAAATATAATTAACCCACTGAACTTTTTAAAACTTCTTAATTAGGTCATTCCATCCAAAAAATTAGACGGACGTTAAATTCTAACTTCTATTTTCATACTTGGCTTTAAAAAAAATATAAAAAACTAATTAAATGCTAACATGGCTTCCAACGTGATTTTTCTCTCTTTCCTCTTATTCATCTTCAACCCATAAAATTCTCTCTCATCTCTTCATCTTCAACCCATAAAATCAATTCAAAACACTTATTTGATTCCATCACAAAATATGGGTTGATTCACTTCTATGTAATTAAGCACATGGGCTAAGTTTATAGTGTTACTTTCAAAACCCCCTTCTAATTTTCTAAATCTCATAAAATCTTCAAAAACAAAAACCCACAAGTCCAAAAATTCTCAGTTCTAGGAGTAGCAGCAGATGTGCTTGATATGTTCTAAGAGTTTCTTAACGGCATCAGTGCGACTTCAGAGGTGCCCAGAAATTCTCTGAGAGCAGGGGAGATCGATTGGGATTTCAATATTCCTATAGGTATTATGGTGCGAGAGGCTTTTTTTCTTTGGTCAGTAGCCTTGGCAGAATGGTGGATGTGGGTATAATGGCGGCATGGTGGATGTGGTAGTAGTGTCGGTGAAGGCTCTTCACCGTGGCCATTAAAGTTGTGTATGTCTTGGTAGAAAATCCTAGATGATTTGAGGTCATTCTTGATTTAAATTTCTACTTTTCTTATTTCAATGGTTGAAAACCCCAAACTTATGTCACGTATCTTGTATGAGAAGATTATAGGGTGTGATGATTTTTATCGGTGTGGAGAGAGCCCCAAACTGTGTATCTATCTATGAGAAGATTCTGAGGGAGTGATGATTTTGTTTTGATCGCTTTGAGAAGAAGATATTTACATGGAGTGGAACATTTCTATTAGTTCATATCTAAAATTTAGATCTGCTTGATCTTTTGACTTACTTTTGTGAAATGAATAACATGTTGTAATAAATTTAATTGATACAAAAATTTTGATATATTATTTGTGTTATTTAGAATTAAAACAAGAGAGTTATGGCTTTTGACCCGATTTAATATGCTTACGAATTCGAGGTTGACCCCGGTGAAGAAGGTTGAAGACAAGCCACCTCCACCATTTACATGTCATTTCCTTTTATTTTTTTAAGCCACATAGGAAATTTGAATAATATTTTTTAACGTCCATAAGCAAAATTGGACGGAATGACTTGATTAAATTTTTTTAACAAACACAGTGGGCTAATTGCATTTTTTTAAAGTTCAATGACTCAATGCTTACTGTTTGACAAACCACAGTGGAGAGAAAAGGTTATTTTCTTAGATAATTAATTATTATTATTTTATTTTTATTTTTATTTTTAATTGTGATTTTATATTTGTAAAGTGTACTATAATAAATATATTTTATCATTTCTAAGTAAAATAACAAATTCAATTTATAATTATATTTATTATAAAGTTAGTTATTATGTGGAGACTCAAATTCAAGTTTGAATTTGAAGCTCGCGAGTAGTTTGAATATAATTCTATCCAAGTCGGATCGAATTCAAGTAATAAATATTCAAGGCGAGTCGAATGAGTAGAATTTTTCAAATACAATTCGAATTCGAATATGTATTTAATGTTTCGAGTCGAACTCGAGCAGCTCTTTGTTCGCTTTAATTTAACTCGTTTACACCCTTACATGCAATTAAATTTAACTCGTTTACGCCCAAAACACTGTATTATGGAAAAATTCCAGTTCCATAAAATATTAAACTTTTTTTATAATTGTTTAAAAAAAAATATGGTCCGGATTTTAATCAAGTCCGGAGTCCGGACACTCCGGATCTGATCCACTATATATATCTATCTAATAAAATTAAAATGATTTTGAATTTACCGCTCACTCAATAAATCATCTGGACCGTTCAAAGTTTGAGATAAATCTCATCGTTTATACAGTGCCAGAGGCACGGGACTCAGCTAATATACATATATATATATATATATATATATATATAGAGAGAGAGAGAGAGAGAGAGAGATTGAAATTCGTGATACACCAGAAGTGAAAAGTGGTCCAAACATATTTGGCATTTTAGTTGTTTTTGTAATAATTGGTTTCCAAACATAATAGAAAATTTAAAAAGGGGAAAAAATAAAATTAACGGAAGGTAATAATAAAAAGCAAATTCGAAAAGATGTTCATTAACTTGCAATCTATTACTACTGTCGAATTGTGTGGAAAGGCATGAAATAGTATTTTTTTTCTTCATAGATGCATATATTTGGGTCATATATACCCCACCCATTATCATAAAACAATTAATTTCCTAAACTGATTATTTTAACAAAAACTCTACCTGAACAGGAGTGTATATAAATAAATGAAATTAAAATATACTCATGAGAAAAACTCTTTATTTTAATACTACTACTAAAACTAGCTAGCACGCAGCCAAGGGCCAACCAACTGCCATTAAAGGACCCCATTTTCATGTCCCGCCATTCATTCCTTGGGAAAAAGCTTTCATGCCCATCCAACATTAACTTGCACTAAAATTGATATTCTTAAGTAAATTTGATAGTTTCATTAGTTCTTTCTCATATAAAAAGTAAGTGGGATTCATCTTATTTGAACGAATATATTGTGAAATTATCAAATTTACTTATGAAAATATCAATTCTCTTATGTTAATTCCTCCGGCGCCTTCTATGCGAAGTATTAATTGCTTCTTCTTCTTTTTTTGAAAAAAAAAATATACTACACCTATTTTACAAAAGAAGATTTATTTGGGTTTTTCTGATTAATTTATAAAATATTAAATTTAAATTATGATGTCAATTTTTTTTAATTTTAAAATATATTTTGTACTTAAATGTTTTTTTTGATGCAGTTTACCACATATATTACCTATTGAATTAATCAAGATAAAATAAATTCAGATCAATTTTGAATTTTAAAATTTAATAGAAACCAAAATCTAACTATGAATTAAGTAGATAAAAGAGGTAAGATCTTAAATCTTCTTGAATTCAAAAAAAACAACCAACATTTTCTAACTATGAACTATATATCCCAATGCTTTCCTTAGGAAATCATGGGAAAACATGGTTTAAGACTCAGGGGCGGATCTACCTTAGGGCAGTGGGGTCAATTGATTCTATTAAATTTTTGGGAGTTAATTTTTAATTTGATTTTGATTTTATAAAGTGTTTAGTGAAAATAAAAAATTCAGACTAAAAGACTATTAAATGTCTCAAATTTCTACTAACACAAACACTCCACTCTTTTATATTGTTTAGTAACTTACATTGAACATGATATTTTTGCAGCTATTGAAATGAGATTATCATTACGATAGTTTCAAACAATGAAATCTCGAAAAAATGTTATTATAAATAATATTTTAACAATATTATTTAGTTTGTAATTTATTTTAGAGGACACAAGAAGTGTCTGTTATAATAACAGTGTTTTAAAAAATTATAAAATATTATTTTATATATAACAAAAGATCGAGGATTCGAAGTGTATTCAATTACATAAAATAATATCAATTTTATATGATAGCTCACACAATTATTTACAACATCCCTTGCATTTTAGCGCCTTTATTTTATTGTATTTTATTTTTCTTTTATAATTTTTTGTTTTAAAAAAATTGACCCCACTGAATTAATGAGCTGAATCCGCCCCTGGACTTTAAGTCTGCATTGTTTTATTAATAACAAGTGGACATGTTACAACGAAGGTTGACCTAAGTGGAAGGATTCTAGTTATTTAAACATAGAATTGAACAAAAATATAGATAAAATCGAATAATCGAACCCAATATAATTTTTTTAACCGTTTTTATGGTTTTTTGACTATTTTTTTATAATTCGATTATATCCGATTTTATTTTTAATTTTTGAATTCGGGTTTAATTTTCAAACTTCAGATTCAAGGTTTTTGAATTAGTAATAATTTTCTTGAAAGTTCCTCTCTCCTTCGAGTTGATTGGTGCTGTTAACTTCAGGGTGTAAAAGAATCTGACATTGAAGCAAAACTGAATATAGGTGAAAATAATTGAAAGTGGTTAGCATGAAGTTTAATTTTGGATAAGTTGATCAATTGACCAATAGAGTGCTGACACGCAGACATGGCTCTATGTCAATATTCTATTGGTCAATTGACCAACTTACCCAAAAATGAACTTCATACTAACCAAATCCTAAATAATTCTATTTCTTGCTGTTGTTGGAATTAGGTGAATTATTATATATGTACTGCAAAGTTGCCCCATGATAAAAGTCTTTATTATTATTTTGGGTAGTGCCATGTTAAATGTCCATTTTCTTTTAATAATCAAACGTTTACACATATTTTCCTATTATACCCGTAGCATTAAATATCTCATATTTTTTTTATTCTAATTCTCTCTCCATATTTAATGACATTATTATGGTCAATTTTGTCATTTCATTCATCTTCTTAATATGCGTGAAAAGTCTATCAGGACTTTTATCCTGGGACGGAGGGAGTATTAAATTTAGTTATTAACCGAATAACTTTTTTACTTATTCGGTTATCGTATATTTGGGTTAGTAATTCAGATACTTAAATTTAGTTATTAACCGAATAACTTTTTCGTTTATTCGGTTATCGTATATTTCGGTTCGTATATTTAAGCAAGTGGCTTAGTTTTGAGTCCTTGTGGATTCAATAAATTTTTTTAAAAGAGGTATCAGCTTAGCGCTCGACCGTACCTGAGAAGAATAATTTTGAACGAGTAAAGTAAAAAATGTGAGCTTGAAAAACCAAAAGCAAAAAAAAAAGACAAGTGGATATGTAAAATGGGCGTGGGGTTAATTGTGGGATCAGAATAGACTTGTTAATTTCCCAATCGTCCATTTTCAGAATTAAAATGTTTTTCATTTCATATCGTTATCATGATACAAAATAATTATAACCACGTCTTCTTTAGCTCACTTTTCTTTGAGTGATTCTCAAGTTAGTCCTAGCTACGTCGAATAGGTAAAGCTCACATGTAAACACTCATTTCATAATTAAAAGTTTAGCTAATTCAATTGATTAGAGATTATATAGAACAAATTTAAGTTGATAATTAAGGATGTTCTTTATGGGTTTTTTTCTTTCTCCTTTTAATTTATTAATTTATGTCCTATTTCCATAAACTTAATTAGTTACCACCCACCCACATAAATGTTATTACAAGGAATTTCACATTTTTTACTTACTTTTTAACAATTTCTTTTATGTAAAAAGTAAACAAATTAAACGTAGATTAACTACATGATTTTCCCAAAAGAAGTCGTTTTGAAATTAAAATACAAAAGCTTAATTTTTACTCCAAAACATAGTGCCTGCTATCAAAACTATTTCCAACATATGGAAAGAAATTAAACATTTAATATTTCCAGTATATAATCGGTTAAGATTTCAAATTTCATAAGATTTTTATTTTAGTCAATCATAACAATTCTCAATTTAGACCCTCAAGAATTGTTAAGTAAACACGATGTACCCAAATTGGTAATAAAGTAAAAAAATTACCCAAAAATGATGACCCAACTCTTTTCGGCAAAAGTTAGGCCGGAATATCGGATTTGAGTGTGTATCGAACAATAATTTTATAATAGATGGGAGTTCATATTGGTAGAAATAATACTTGAAGGGCTCAGTTATAAAATAAGTGAAACATGTTGACAAGCAATTATCACGTGTTCAAATTTAGAAGAATTGACAACATATAGTGGAAAGAATTCAAGTACACAATGCGACAATCCACGTATATGCCTACCTAATGTTTGTATAATAAATATGCAATAAGTTGGAATTTAACCCTCAAAATTGTGCTGATTTAATTAAAGTAGGCCCATTTTAAGAGAATTGATATTTTTATATATAAATATGATATTTTAAATGGGTCATCTCCCATAAATAATGAATTATTTCTTATTTATGTAAGAGAAAAATATGTAGTAAAATCATGTTTTATTGTAAAAATAACCATTTTCAAAATCTTATTGCTAATTTAATAAGTGAATTGATATTTTTATAAGGATATTTGATACTTTCACAATACTCCTCTCACATGAATAGTAATTTATTAGTTTAAAAAAGAATGCCATTTGAGTAGGTATATGAAGATTTAATAAAAAAAAATCTTAATCAGTATTCATTATATTATATTTTAAAAAAATTCAATATAAACAATTACCCTTAAATTTCTTAATGATCTACTTATGTTTTTCCCTTTTCCTTTCTTCAAATATGCCTTGCAACCCGAAAAAATAATCACAAAAAAGATTATGCAATAATTAAATTTCATTAAATCGGATGCAATATCACAAAATAAAATCCTCAAAAACCCATTATTAAATAGAAAATCGTAACAAAACTCCTCTCATGCTTATTTTGAAGCAGAGGCATTCAATGAAATAATTAACATATGTAACTTAATCGGAATATTAATGTGGCTGGTACAAAATTTGCCGGAGACAAAACTGGCAAACCGGCCACAAGAAGTTTGACTAGAGGAATGCGCCGTAAACGCCGTTGATATCTTCAAAAGTACTCGTCAAGTTGGAACAATGATGGTGATCCAATGTCGCCCATTACCAAATCATTTGATGTTCCATAATCCCCACTTAACCATTCATTCTCAAAAATTCCACTCTCATTGAATGGAATACCCAAATCATCCCTCAACAACTCATCATCAAAAGATATCGGTTCAGGGGACTGAAAATCAAACATGTTATCTAAAAAGGGAATGTCCATGGGCAAATAAGTTTCCCCTTGACTGGATAAATAAGTTTCACATTCTTGATGATCAAAATGATGAAACGGTAGAACCGGTTCAAAAGTAGGGTTCATGCCCGGTTCATTAACTGACTGACACTCTTCCGCTTCTTTAGTAAAATCATGGATCGTTTCAAACCGACTCTGAAAAACTTCAGCTTCTTCATTGGAATGCCTTCTGAGCCCTAGAACCGAAGTCGGAGAACAGAGGTTATGAGACTCTTCACCGGACTCGTAGCCGGAAGGTGGAGAAGCCACCTTAATCTCCTTGGCCGGCGGAGGATTGACAAAGTTTGTTAAAGCATCCGGTCCCCTGAGCTTAATAGCAGCATTATCATATACCATTGCCGCCTCTTCCGCAGTGTCGTATGTCCCCAGCCAAAGCCTAACCCGCCGCGCAGGGTCTCTGATCTCGGCCGCCCATTTACCCCACGGCCGTTGCCGTACACCGCGAAACTTCCTCGCGTTACTCGCCGGGGCCGCCTTCATAGGTTTAACTTTAGCCTGGAGGGTTTCCCCGTTAATTCCCAAAATCTTCTTCTTTTGATTAATTTGGGAAGCAACATTAGATTTACAGGCAGCTTCGATATTGATTTCAGTCACGTATTTCTTAACCCGTAGTCGACAAAACAGTTCCTCCTCGTCATCACTGGAGGAGTCCGTAGCATCAGAATCCGTTACAGAAATCCGTACAACTCTTGGGCCACGGCCATCAGAAAACTTTTTGGGTTTGTGGGTTGTTGATGGTTTAATAAATTTTTTGGTAATATTTCGGTGCTCCGTGAATTTGATCGGACACAACATACTGTGATCCATCTGTTATTCAAATAACTTATTTATCTCAGATTTTGTCTATTGGCATTAAAGACCATAAAAAGCATTTTCGGGCGTGAAAGTAAAGGAAGATTGATTTGTGGTTAGACGAATAAAGATATAGATGGCCGGACTGAACCAACCAAAAACGGAATCCGTTAAAGGAAACTTCAAAACCAGAGAAAATCAAATCAAGGACACGCCGGTCAGAAAAATCTGACAAAAAAATAAACTTCAAAAAATGGGTTTCCAAGTAATCAACTTGAATACTTAGTTGTGTAAAGAGGAGGCGGCCTTTAAACAAAGTGAAAAGAAGAGAGAGATCTGAAGGTGGAGGAACTTGAAATTTGAAAAGGGGAGTGAAGTGGGCGTGTGAGTTTTAAAGGGGAAAAAAAACTGGTACGAGTCCAGGAAAGAAAAGAAAGGCAAGTATATGTTTTTTTTGGCTTGGGATTTTGTTTTAAGGAAATGAGAAAATTGAGGAGCAAGTATTGAACGTAGTTACTCCAAGCAAAGACTGGAAGAAACAGAGAGACCAAGGAGTCCGTAGGGAGGGAGGGTGAGTTTCAGTTACGGTGGATACTGAAATTGCTGTTTTATAGGATCCAACACCAGCCGAAATTTGGAAATCCCAATTTTAGTTGACCCGATTTTATTTATTGCTATTAATTAGTTTCCACATATATAAATTATATAGTATAATTTATTATTAAGTAGTTTCCTTATTTGTTTTTAATATTAGTAATACATTACTGGAGTAACGATGATAACGGAGTATCATATAAAAAAAGCTCACATAATACTTACATACACACATGTATATTATGGATTCTGCCTGACATTTAGGACTTATAAATATGCATGTGTATATGTAAATCTTTTTTATGTGATAGTAATATTATTTTTAATGGACTAATATAGTAGTAATTGTTAAAATATCTCGGTATTAAATATGGTGGGGTGGTATACTATCGGACGGAAGATTTCATTAAATTCCGGTTGTAGCCGGAGCGAAAACACTGCTCGCCGCATCTCGATGGGTGTGTCAGAGCTGGACACGTTTCAAAAGCGGACCCGACGAAGGACGTTGGTCCAATGAGTGAACACCCAAGGGTGCTGAGTCAGCACGTGATTTCCATCTCGTAGTTCGTGTGACCGGTCACGAAAGCCCCAGTATGCTCGGCCCAAGTTAAAATATATGGTCAGTTGTAGAATGACTTGTAAATTAGTAAAATTTAAAATGATTGATAAATTATTTTAAGTGGTGATTTATAAAAAAATATTTGATATTTTTTTAATTTATAAGTTAAAATTAAGTTAAAATAAAATATGAAAATATTTTGTTAAAATAATTTAAAAGTCAAAATAAAATATAAAAATTATTAAAATAAGGATAAATAGTTTTCATATTTGGCCAAACTTACTTATTTTTAAATAATTTATAATTTATTTTTAATAAATCCGAATTTGTTACTTATCAAAAATAACTTATAAAATAAAAAATAAATTATTCTAAACACTTCAACAGTAAAAAATAACTTATTATAAATTGTTGTTGCTCATAGTCAGTCAAATTTGAAAAAGGAATTTTCTTCTTTGAATAATTAAATCTAAAGCTAAAAATTCTCCCTTTCATTCTCTTTCTTAATTATTCCCAGTCCTTTAATATAAAATATTTTAAAAAAAATTTGTGTCCCTTAATATGTGACGTTTTAAAATTCTAAGTAAACATTAATTGATTAATTTTCAATATTACCCCAAATACTAAATATAATTTTTGTTCTGTCACTATTTTTTGCCTAATAAATAATAATCTATTTTTCTAATACAAGGACAATATAGACATTTGATATTATATTTAATGTTATACAATCACTTCTTTAATACTTGTGCATAATTTAAAAAAAAATTATATTAAGGGACAAAGGGAGTAGCTGTTAACCAACACACTAAGATATTATTAGCAATAGGATATTGGTCGAAGGTGTGATATTATATTTAATGTTATACTAATTTATTTTTGTTCTTTTTCAATGTTTTCAGATTTGGACCGTTCATCGAACCGAAAAAAGTTACCGGATGGTGGATCATTGATCCAACCAATGGTCGAACCGTTATTATCCAATGACGTCATTAATATATAATAAATAATTAAATATATTAATTATTATTATATATTATATATAATATTTTGTAAATATGTAAGTTTAATCAATTTATCTACCAAAAAAAAAATTAAACCAATTTGTACAATATTTACTTTATACAATTCAAATAAATATCAAATCTATTTAAAAATAATGATATTAAGTCATGATTATAACTCAAAACTCAATAGTGATAAAATTAAACACAAATTATAAACATCTCTAAGATACATTCAATCTAATTCGGTAAATAAAAAACTAAATATATTTGTACAATGATTACTTTATACAATTCAAATAAATACTAAATCTATATGAAAAGAAAGCTATTAAATCATGAGCATAACTCAAAACTCAATCAATGATACATTCATTCAATCAAATTCAAGTGCTTAACACACCAAAAAAAAAGTGAGGTAGGGAACCGGTAAAATCGGTGACCCGGTTCAACCGTCGGGTCACCGGGTTTGACCGGATTTTAGTAAAAAATGATTTTTTTTTGTTTGAACCGGACTGAAGAGCATATCAATTTCGATTTTTATCGATCGAACCGCCAGTTCGGTCCGGTCATGATTATCATGTTCCTTTTCACTTATTTGTTTAGAGAGTAAAATTTGTTCCATTTTATTTGTCGATTGTAGATTTTAAGAAAATATTAATGACTTAGTTTATCGTATTATCTCTACATTAAATATTAAAATTTTTGTTTTCCATCCATTTTAATGAATTTTAAAACATAAAATTGAGAATCACACATTTTTATCAATCAAAGAAAACATTAATTGCATTTATTAATTTTAATTTTTTCTATTAAAACGTTTAGTAAAAAGGAACAAAAGGGACATGAAAATAAACTTCAGAAACTATCACTTTTTCTTGAAAAAATATTTATTTTAAAATTTTAATACACAATTAATAAAATTATTATATTAAGTAAAATTATTTTTATTATGATCTTAATACAACTTGTATATACTCATTCAGTATATCAAATATAAATTATGCCTATTATGAATGTTTTTAACTTCATATATAAATTAGAATGGAGTTTTGCCGTAGAATAAATGAACATTAATATAAATTTAAATAACTGATATTTCTTACAAGGGAATTTCATAATTGATATTTTTAAAGTTTAGAGATTGATATTTTTTAAATAAATGTAATATTTAAAAATGCAAAAATATCACTTCATTTAGAAAAATGTAAATTACATAATTTAAGGGGGTGTATTCAATTAAAAATTTTAAAGACTTTTTTTAGGTGACAAATTTTTGTAAAGTTTATGAATTTTAATGACTTTTAAAGACTTTTTTAAAATGACTTTTAAAAACTATATGAAATAAGTGATAAATTTTAATAGACTTTTTACCGAGATTTTGATAGACTTTTTTATACTTCTAATATATCTTGCAACTTATATTAATTGTTAATTAGCCCCATGTGTACAACCTCTCATTCTTTTTTCATGAACTAGAGGAAATCTCATTATTTCATTAAATTATTGTGGTATGAGATTTTATATATGTTGAAAACATTCATATTATTATAATCATTTTATGATAAATTTGGATACTCAAATACGAATAAAACTTTAGAAGCTACAGACGCAACACAAAAATTAAGTTCACTTTTCATTGAACTATATATTATATATGCGTACGTTTTTTTAGTAGGAGTACAAAACTCTGTTTTTCATAAAATAATATTAAAATAAAAATCTATATGATCAAAAATTGCAAATCTTCATACATGTGAGTAAATTGCCACCAAGTTATAGAAAATTTACAGGAGAGATTTTTATTCGTCGGTAAGCCACGGATAAAATTGCCAGAGATATTTATTTTTCTTAAAATTATTAATAGTTGTTAGTGAACTAAAATTTACCGTTAAAAAAAATAATTGTGTGACTTTTTAATTTATTTATTATGTTAGAAATTAATTAAAATGCTATATAACTAATTTGTTAACCGTCGACCGTTGTCATCTTTTAACTATTTTTTTAAATTTTGACGAAATTTAGAATTTATCAAGATTCATATTTATCATATACTATATCTATATAATATAAAATATATATAATATAATATTAAAAATCAAAATTTACTGTTTAATTTTTCAAAGTCATAACGAGATATTTCTATAATAAAAGTTTATGTAATTTATCTAATTTTTAATAAATTTAGTAAAAAAAAAATAAGCGCTTTATAATTTTAATAATTATATTTTCTAAATTTAGATTAATTTATATTTATTTTAAGTTAAAAATTTACCATAGAGTTTTGCGACTTTTGAATTTTCCATAAAATCTCTATGACAATTTCTTTACTGGCGATTTGAATTTTCACCTTTGTGTTTAATATTTGGAAGTCTTTAGAAGTCTTTAGAGATGAAGGAAGACTTTGGATATGGGTTGATAGTTATAACTTTTCTTCTAAAGTCGCTCAAACTCTACCATCTGATACAAATCTGAAAAATCTATGACTTTTTGAATACCAAAATATTTTTATAGACTTTATAAAAATCTCAATTTTATACCACATAACTTTTAAAGACATTATAAAAATTGTAATTAAATACTAATAATTTTTTATAAACTCTTTACATATCTTAATTGCAATCAAACTTTAAAAATCTTAATTGAATACACCCTCCTCAGTCTTTCATAGTATCACTTATAACACACACTGCATTTAATAACTGTACATATTGGTGGAATTCTATACTATGTTCCCTATAATTATCCTTATTGCAAAATTTTAATTAATTATAGTAATTTATATAAAAATTTATTGACTGTTACGTTTTGCCAATTTTGATCAACCCCGTCCAATAATACAATTCATTTACTTTCCTTTTAAACAGATCACAAATTTATTGAAAATACATATTAAAAAGGTATTCGACCAAAAATAAAAGTCAATTATGACTTTCATTCTAAAAAAAACTAATCTTTTTTCATGTATATTTTTATGGTAAAAGAATTTAATTCAATAAAATTTAGCGTTTTGGAGTGTTTAATACTCCCTCCGTCTTAGGATAAAAGTCGTGGTGGACTTTTTACGCATATTAAGAAGATAAATAAAATGACAAAATTATCCATAATAATATGTCATTAATTATTTTCAATGTAGGTGAGAGTGTGACTTTCTAGCTATTCAATTCAAAATATTCTCTCCATACTTATTAAATATGGAGAGAGAATTAGAATAAAAAAAAATGAGATATTTAATGCTATGGGCATAATAAAAAAAAATGTGTAAAAGTTTGGTTATTAAAAAAAAGTGAACATTTAATATAGGACTACCCAAAATAATAATAATAAAGATTTTTATCATAAAACGGAAGGAGTATATTTTAATTTAATTACTTCATGTATTCCGTTCCAGTTGAGTTGGTAAGATACTTCTTGAACTGGAGATCTTCGACAAATACTCTTTGATTGACTTGTTAATCAAGAAAAGTTCTCCTGTCTCCGACTTTTTTCTAGAAGAAACATATTTAATTTATAAAGATATAATTATAATAGAAAATAATTAACACTCTATCTGTTTTTATTATTAAAATTTTAAAATTAATTTAAAAATATTATTAAATTCAAATTTGTGAAAATGATAAACTATTTATTTAAATAGTTATATTAATAACTTGATTTATTTATTATTTTTAAAATTAAATAAAATTTTGAATTTCAAAATATTATAAATTGAATACTTTAAAAGTCAAATTTAATTTTATATTCTGGTACGGAGGGGGTATTAGATTTAGACTTTGATTTTTGAATGAGTTGTCCTTTTTAAATTGGTTTATTAAAATACTTATAATATAATAATCTTAAGGAAATAATACCAAAAACATCAATAATCTTAAGTGAGTAATGTTTTTTTATTTTTTTTAAAAGATGGGCATTAATTAAGAGAGAGAACCAGAGACAATCCCATTAAAGCATTGCTAATGAATTCAACCTTTACCCGGCTTTTATTTAATTTCCTTAAAATTCTAAAGATATTAATATAGTTAGTATTTCACATATATATATATATATATATATATATATATATATATATATATATATATATATATATATATATATATATATGAAGTATGTGTCCTGAACACACAAGCTTATGTGTATTCTATCATTTAAAAAAAAAAATTCATTAATGGTGTTTTGGATATTTTTCTCTTTTTTTATTAATAATTGTTTTGACATTTCACCAATTTGTCAATCCCAGCACACACAAAAAATCTAATTATTTATTATTATAAGTACAGATTATTATTTAAAAATATTGTACGTCATTAATAAATTCTTTGTAATTTTCAAGATTATATATTATATTTATCAGATTACTTGAAATGCATGATGTAAATAAATAATTCAATTGTCAATATTTAAATTATTAAAATTCGATTATAATATTAGTTTTCAACTGCATCAAATTGGAAGAACACTTGTATTATATCAATTTACTAGAGTAAAGGTAGTGGTTGGTACTTCATTTTGAATCTGAAATTCACATCAATCGTTAGTCACTGCATGCTACCATCTCATTCCGACCTATACCTTATTTCCCAACCTATGGAGCAGATATTTATCCCGTCATTACCATCGAAAAACTGAATATTCAACAAAATTAGAGAGTATATATGAAATAAACTTATGCTATAAGTAATGAAGTTGGGAATGAATCGACTCATAAGAAGGAATGAAAAAAATTGTGTTTGGTTGTGATTTTTATTCCTCTCAAATTTATGAATTTTATTCCTTAGAGAGAAAGAATATAGCATTTCAACTAGAATGAAATAAAATAAATCATTCCACTCTTCATTTCATTCATTCAATTCAAACGTAACATTAAAGTTTGCGACTCTTTTCAAGATTTAAAAGTATGTATATACTTAATAACATTGCCCCTACTTGCATGAAATCAAATTGTAGTAGTATATATATCTCATTAATTACAAAACATTCTTTCTTTATATACTATAATATTAATTAGCTTGATCATGTTTGAATGTCAGCGAATGATTGGTTGTTAGTAAGGGTCTGGCGATGACAGGTTGGTAGGTTTATTAATTTCATGCATGTCAATTATTTGGATGGATTAAAATTTAAGGGAGTATATATGATTGATGGAATGGTGCCTCGTGTTTTAATTTACTTATCGTCTGTTTGTGTATAGATAGATATATTGATGATTTCGAATTGTTGCGATAAGTTTTCTTCCAAACGGACAATTTATAGATTCAACTTAATTTCCAGCCAAACACAGGGATGCTACTTTTGCTGCCTTGTCCAACTCCTACCATATATGCCTACCCGCCTGCACGTAACTTTCTTTTATACACATGCATGCATGCATGCTGGCTAATTAATATTAAGTATATACGTGGGAAATTATGAAAGAAAACTGCACTTTGATTTAAATTTTTTTAATTTTTGTAAGAACTTCTCTATGTGTGTTTTAAATTTCAGATTGATGTAAAAATTTCTCAACCTCGAGTATTGATTTTTGTAGTCTCATTATTTCAAAGTTAGAGATACATTTGGAATAATGTACTTATAGTAGCGGTGACATGAAACTTTTTAATCAACTAAGAACAGAATTAAATAATATAATATATATTAGTAATTAACTTAATTCATGTATGTATGTTTATAGTTAAAAATATAAATATATGTCTAATTTTAAAACAGAAAAAAAAAAAAAGAAACTGCATGTATATATATCTAATCCTAGAATGAAAAGAGTACTTTTTAATAATTATGCTACAAAAATAAACATGCATATAATCTTTGATTATTTCTCTAGTTTTATATATCCAACTCAGTTCGAATGATTGGCTATATTTTTAAATTTTAAAAAAAATCAAAAAACCGAGTAATAAGTAATGATCAGGCACATAAAAAAAAGTAAAATACTGACTAATTATACTTAGGTTTAGAGCTGACAATTTAAGTTGAAAATTAATTAGTTAATCAAAATTATTTGGATTTATTAGGTTGGTTAAATAGTTTTTAGATGATGGATTGATTTGATTTTAAATTCATATTATTATTACAAATATGAGTTGGATCTAATTTAACTACTTTTAACTCATATTAGTTTATAATATTTTTTTTGCACTTTATATAGCTAACAAAAAACACACCCCACTCCCGACGCTCACACCCCCACCGCCACCCCACCCCACCCCACCCCACCCCACCCAAAAAATAATATTTATTGATTATGTATATATTCCTTCCGCCCGCCTCTCCTCCCTCCCTCCCTCCCTCTCTCCCCATCGCCCCAACCCCCACCCTCACTCCACCCCACGCCACTCACACCACTCCACACCCACACCCACACCCACACCCACACCCTCCACACCCCACACCCGGTCCCCCACCCGCACATAGATGGTTCAATAAGTTATTAAATACTACATCCGTTCCTAAAAGATTGTCGTTTAAGGTTTTGACACATGGATTAAGAAAGTACTACTATCATTTACCAAGTAAAAATTGTTTAAAATTCAATCACTACCCCTTTATTGGAAATTGAAAACTATTAATACAAGGAAGAGAATTTCTTGGGACAATGAGAGAAGGTAGGGGTAATATAGGAAAATAAATAATTTATTCTCCTCAAAAGTTGTAAACGACAAACTTTTTGAAACAAATTTTTTCTTCTAAAATGACAATCTTTTAGGAACGGAGGGAGTAGTTACTATCGATAGTGAAATACCAAACTTATCCCTAACAAAGGACCCAAATTTAGATATCCCAAGTTTTTAGAAATCTAGTACAACAAATTTTATTCCTATTTATTCGACGTTTGTAGATTTTTAGGAAATATTGATTACATTATTTCTTAAATTACCCTAAACATTTAATACTCTTCTATTTTTTCAAGCTATTTTTTCTCCCTCTTTTAATATCTTAATGGTATACTCTCTTTCTCTCTCTTAAAAGTTCTATATTTTCTCTATCCTCTAACAATATTTCTCTCTAATCTTTATCATGTACAATTTAGTTTTTCAATTATCTATGCAAGGGTGTTTTTGGTAATACATAGTAATTTTAGTAGAGTTTTTATAGGAGTTTTAACTTTCTTAATAGTTGTGTAAAACTTTAAAACTTCAAATAATTAGGAATGAAGATAGTATATATATAGATTAGCGAAGACAAAACCTAAGTTGTGTGGTTATCTTGGAGTTTGGCCCCCCATTGAGCCAAGCGAAGAACCATAAAAACAACAGACAAACTATGAAATACATCGAGCTCGACAAATCACTTCGTAATTAACTTATGTTAATACAATAAATTATTGTTAATACAATTATAAATAATATAAATTATCTAAAAAGTACCACTAATACATATAAGATATATATTATTTTTAAAATTTAAATGAATTATGTCAATTTTTAATTTAAAAATATATTACATTAACTTTTAGATAATCATGATCTTATAATTTGAAACGAAAAGAATATTTTATATAACTATAAACAAAATAAAAAATTTGGAATCCCGAACCTCACAACTTATTCGTGGTCTTATATTCGTTACTATCTAGTATCTATCAACTTGTTAGAAATTAACCAATTTCATTTGTTATAAGCATATATATGTTTGGTGGGTTGCTTGATATATATATAAGTCAATCAGCATCAAGTCCAAGATCCTTTCTTTGATTCTTTAGTCATTTTGCTCAACAGTCTTGCCCCTTCGTCATCAATAACTTAATCTTCATCAAACCCTAGATCGATGTTCTTGATTTGAGTGTTAATTACCAGCTAATCACACATACATTGACATCTATTTACATATATAAAACACACAAGGATAACGGTAAGTTTATCATGTGGTTTTATATATACTACTTGTCTAGTTCATGCATTGCAAATACTAGCTACTGTTAGGAAAAGAAAATAGACAGGCTATATATATATAAATTTAACCAAAGTAGAAATATAGCTTGGTACTATATCTTTAAGACAATTATGTCATTTCTAAGCTTAATTTAACAAGAAGAGCGCGACTAGCAATTCAAAATTCAAAATAATATACAAGGACCCGGACCTAGAGTACGGCCGATCGGTGGCGCGCATGTGGGTTGGAACCAAGTCTTAACTAAGTTACATTAGATTGATTGTTCAACACTATTCTTACAATTCATTACGTGTGGCTCGATTGCTGCAATGGTTACATTTGTATTAATGTTTCATTTGAGACTCTAAGTTGAAAATATATATAGCATTATTCTTCCTGTATAATTATCTAGGGCATTATTGTACTCTCATTTTATTAAATTGAAGCTCATGCATGTCCTAGGTCAAAATATAGGAATTTCTATCTAAAGAATAAAAGAGTGAATGATTAATATCAATGAATGAATGACTTAATTAAGACCTTAATGACTTAAAATTGTAGGTCAAGTTGTGTTAATCTCTTAGCTAGATTGTCCGGGAAGAGAGAAGAAACAGCTTAATTAAGAGTCCAGTCCGGTTCTCAAACCCGTTGAAGAAAGGCTGTGCCTTAATTAATTAGCTCGGATATTGATGTTACCAAATAATTACTCCTACGATTAAATTAAAGAAATATGACTACTGCATCCTATAAGTAACATTATAGTAGTAATAACTAGTAGTAAATCATTTTGTTAAATGGAACTTATAAGATCACAAGCTTCTCTTTGAATTAAGCAAGAGATGTTGGTCGATCTCTCTCTTCTTCACTTGGCTAAAATTAATAATTATGCTTGTGCTGATCCATCCTCTTTTCCTCTTTAAAAAATTTGAAAGATGTAAATATATGAATTGAAATTAAGATTAAATTTTGAATGTTAAGTAGTACTAGTAATTAAGAAAGATCATGTCTACCTCTCTCCACCTCCATTGAGACAGACTAGTTATTTCAACTGCCGACCGCTGCATGGCAGCTTTGTTTTTAGTTAAATCATTATTATTATAGTACTACTAGTGTATATATATATATATATATAGGGGAATATGGAGGTACACAGCGGTGTAACTTTTAAAGTTACACGGTGTAACTTTTCAACACTATTCTTACAATTCATTACGTGTGCATAAATGATCCGAGTCTGTCTAGTATAAAATTTATCGAATTTAAAATATAGTTTGATTAAGTTTCGTTTGGATACCAACTCGAGCACGATCTCAAATGATACGAGTGATAATATAGAATTATAATTTAAAAAAGTTCAAGTAATGTATTAAACGTTAAAATTAATATACTCATATTTAAATTATTTATATTTTAAATCGAAATCAAATTAAATTTTTAATCGAACGAACACGAATCAAATTTTAACGGTTTGATTCGTTTTATATAGCCTTAGTCACCATGTCGTGTTGCCATATTAACAAGGGAAAAATAATGTATCCTAAAATTCAAAGGGGGTGTGTCGTAGTAATTTTTAATGGGCAACTATACTCGGATGTAAATTAATTGGTGTTGGTATTCCTACTTCCTAGGTAAGTGTTTTCATGCTTTTTATATGTAATATTATAATCTTGTTTTGTACGGTCTCTATGCCTGTTTTTTAGCCTTTACATGAACATGAGAGGGTAGAAGTTACAAGTAACTATAGTCAACTTTAATTTCTTGATTGTCCAAAAGAATTTAAGAATTTTTTATTTTAAAAAAAGGTCTCTCCATTATAACAATATCGGCATTAATTCAAAGTGATTAAATTAACTTTAATAAATTGAAAATGGATAAATACATTCATTATTTGTACATTGAATAGTTTATTTGTTTCAACATTTTTAATTAATTGTTCAAGTACTATTAGTATTATAAAGTACGTAGATATTCTGAATATACTTGGCAAATAAAAAGGAGATGAGGTGCTTTAAAAAAAATAGAATATAAATATGTTGTAATATAAATAAATAATAGGCGAGTTAATCGAAGTAAATCACATGGGTATATTTGAACAACATGTAAAGAATCTATCTTAATCATACTTAACTAGTCGTATCAACTTTATAACTAATTAAGTTGTTTTTAATTAAGGGCTAAATGCCCATATTTTTGACTGGTGGGTGTTGGTGACCCCTAGAGGTCTCTAATAGCTTCATGTCATTAATGATACTTGTTGGTTTGACTTTGACCGTTACAACTTCTTCTCCCTCTCCCACCCTTTTTGCTTCATGATTCCATCTTCTTTATTTCTTGGTTATGAAATTATAAATATAAATAGCATTCATTTATTTTATTTATTTATTTATTAAAAAAAAGAGAATAAAACAAGTGATATTTTGACTTATAAAGAGGGGAAGACAGGACATGACATATTAACACACATTCGGGTTAATACTATTTCCGTCTCATAATATATGACGTTTTAGAATTATGCACAAGAATTAAGAAAATAATTGTATAACATTAAATATAATATTAATTATCTATAATATTATTTACCGTACTTATTTCATAATCTCTCTCGTCTGAAATATTTTCTCATGAGAAGTAATTTTAAAAAAATTGTGATTAATTCTTCTAAATTATATAAAATCTCAAATAATTTTAAAAAAATTAAATTATCTAAAACGTAATATATTATGAAACGGAGGGAGTACCTTTTACTAATGAGTTGAATAGTACTGCCCCGATGATAACAAGTACTAAAGTCAATTAAGCTCACACGCCTTTAGTATTGGGCCGAGTGAAAAGCCCAACCTATGTGTGAAGTGGTTCATCATTAATGAACCCTGGGCCTGAACATCAGATGACATTTTTTTTGAGTTGAGTACCAGATATTGTGACATGGGTTTTTTTTTTGTGGTACAAAGACAACAGCCAACAGGTACTCCTCCCTCCCCCCCTAAATACAATTATGATTTCAATTGTTTTGAGTACATTTGTAACTAAATATATTGGCAGCTTATTTTTGTACCCTTCTTCTAAGTTGTAATTCGTATGTATTGACCTTTAGCTGGAAAATGGTAACAAAATTGAATGGGGGGAAACAAAAGTTTGGGCGTAGCAAGCCCTTTTCAGGGGTACCTGAGTTTAGCCTTGTTGCTAGCCAGCCAGTCTGATATCCGCAAGCTTCTCCATTGTCAACCAATCTTTAGCTCTTGGCTGCTTAATTTCCTCGGGTTAATATGTTCCAAACATTATCCATCTGTATTGCCCTTGTGATTGGTGTTGAAATAGGAAATGCATAGGGTTTTAGTGGATTCAAACAAGTTATTACCTTGAGCTTCAAAGCATTACTAATTAATATGAAAAGTGAGATGAAAAAACATAATAAACTCATCGCCAGTTTTCATATTCAAGAGAGGAAATCCCAAGGATCCCGTCTCGGAGGGACACACATCTGGCCAAACTACTACTACTACTAACCTCCTAGGCTAGCTGCGGCTAAAGAACATTCAGTCATTTGTATCAACTTGCACCAAAATCTAATATTTTGCATATAGCTAGCTATATTATTCTGCATAATAATATTTTTCTATCTCTGCCCGTAACAAGTCGTGCACGAAAACACTTGCTGATATGTGCCCGTATACACAGACAGATGCAGAAATAGATGCACATCCAGTACTTGACCAGCCACAAAACAAATGCCTTCCCCAACACCGACCACATAATTTAATTATCTTTATAAAAACTTTCTCTACCCATGTTCTGATGTTTCCTTGGCGGGAGAGTTCTAATTTTGGCCATCACCATAGCAACCACAGTTTTATCATCTTTCCACAACTCCAAACCTAACACACTCAGCCTAACTCAACACCCCATAACCTCGATCCCCGAGTAGAATAAAGAACACCATCAGAAACAGTTCTAAAAAGAACACCATCACAGAGTGCTTTCAATTGAAATGCAGGCATGAGATGGGGATTTAGTTATACCCGCATCCTACCCATATATGCATCTTCTGGATTTGTTTTGTAACTAAAGCAACGACATACTAGACTTGTAGCATATCCTTCTTTTGTTCCCCTCTATCTTTATCTTTTTTCGTCATTTATATTTTTAATATAAATAACAGACCTCTTTTATTTATAAGTATCAGGTAAAAACTAAAAGTAATGTAAAATCTGGAAAAGAAAAATGCAACTCACAAAAAAGAATACATTAGAAAAAGAAAAAATTTGGACGTAAATTCATTTTAAATCTGAGAACACATACAAACGTTTAAGCGCAACATCTATGTATTTCCCTCCTTCGGGGGCATGTCTTGGTTTGTCTATTTTAGGAGTTTAGAAAGGATAAACTATTCATACATAAAATTGAAATGCCTAGTATTTTCAAGAAAAGGGCCATCCCCATCACACATACCACAGCATGCTTAACCCATGGCATACTTTTGGGTCCAGCTCCTTGCAGTTGTTTCATACTTGCTCCGGTCTGTCTTGTACATGTGAGCAATCTCTGGCACCAACGGGTCATCAGGGTTTGGGTGGGTCAACAAGGAACATATTGAAAGCAAAACCTAAGATTAAATAAAAAACAAATATGAGCAATAAGAGGTAAATATTCAATTAATTATTAATATAACAAAATGCCACTTGGGTACACCAAAAATGACAAACTGAGGCAACTAAAGGAAGCATATCAACATGGATCACACAATATGAGATCAAGATGATTATTTAGAAAATGAATCAAGGAAATAAAAATATGGTCTACAAATTGTCATGGGTTGAGTATGCTTGATGTTTCTAACTAGGGCTTATTTGCTGTTTCTAAGTTAGAGGTCCGTGGGAAAGAAAACAAGAACCTTAGAAATGGTTAGTGCAGGGCTCCACTGCTCCTTCAAAATATCGAGGCATATGCTTCCATTGCTGTTTATATTCGGGTGGAAAACCTTTGTCCTGAATGCCACCTGAAAAAATTTCCGCCAACAATGCAGTAAATATGCCAATTTTAACCCTCCAAAAGATTAGCCAAGTATCTGGCTTCCTCAATCCAATTTACTTTAGATACTGTAGAATTCCCTGACATGCAAAAAATGGCAGCACAGACTCCAAAATCCTACGTTTATATTAGAAGGAAATTATGAAATTTCTTTACATATTAAAGATTATAATTTAAAATACAAAAACGATACACATCTCTTTCATTACGAGGACATACAAGAATTACTAATTCAGTCAAAGAAAAAAAGAACACATAAATTAAAGCTTATCAGCAGTTCAAGCACAGTTTTGTTTTCTTTGAGCAAAATTGGGGCAGCAATGTGCATGCAGGCCCATGTAGCATGTGTTTATGTGTTTGTATGCATGCGTGTGTGTGTGTGTGTGTGTGTGTGAGAGAGAGAGAGAGAGAGAGTTAAAGAAAGAAAGAAACTTTTGTCCAAACAGGGTTCTAATTCTAACTTAAAATTTCTTCTTCAAGTTAGAGCTCAAGTTAAACTTATATTAACACCAATCCATCTAAAATAGACCGTCTAAAACAGAATATCACAGTAATACAATTCTCTAAATGCAATTGTTGATATTACCATTTTGGAATTTTGATGACCATGACAATAGATCCAAAAGACGCCATCTGATTGAGCTATTCTCAATACATGTGATACTAACATTACCTTCAGTCTCATGTCTATTTTTTTCTTTGACTGTGCAAGCGCCATTGACATCAATTATTTTATTATAGCCTACTAGAATGAGATAATAAAATCCAATGATTATATCCTACTAGAATGTGACTTGACCTCAAGTTTAGATTTGAAAGTATAAGAAGTAAAAGCCACATGTACTTTTAGGGCTGCTATGATATGGATAATAGACAAGGGAAAACATCCTAATCAAAAAAATTTTAAAAATGGACAAAGGCAAACTTAGCTCAAAGTACAATTCAAGTCAAAAACATTTTGTCAATTTGGAAAATTAGAGAATGCAACCTTACAAAACAAAAGAAACAAAGAAACAAAGAAAAAATAAAGTAAATGAGTCACCTTAGGTGGCTTGAAGGGATAATCTGGTGGGAAATGGATGGTAACTAGAAAAACCCCACCAGCATAGGGACTATCTGGAGGACCCATAATTGTTGCTTGCCAATGAAACATGTCTTCAGCTACAGGACCTGAAACAAACAAAAGAAGATAATAAACAGAACTGACTAAAGCTATTATGAAAGTTGAAAATACTTGACTATACAAATGTGAAAGTGTATATTACGTAGACTTACACAACAAAAGATTAACACTTAGAATTCAATAGAATCTCACTAGTCACTTCCAAATCATAATGCAAAAAGTATACAAGATAAATTGCAAATATATAGAATCCAATAAAAGTTTATGGACCATGGATACACAAAAATGGGCATTGCGAAAGCACCGAGTGCATTTGTAGTGCAAATCTACGGTGGACATGGTATAGTTCGTATCCAATAATTTAAAAAAGAAAAATATAAACATACTCACTTGGTGGCTAGAGCACAAATTAGTCTCAGAAACTCTCTCAATGGGTGACATTCTCTCTATACCAACTCTCTCTCTCTCTCTCACTCTGTGAGTCACCACCAACATCAATCTCCGACAACCTCCCTCTTATAAACTGTTGTATCTCCCATTCACACCAGTTATACAAATACACAAAACCAAGATATGATTTTTATCCTTAATATTTTGTCAGATATGCACCTACATTCAGGAATATACTAGTATTTCTCACCGCCACATAAACCCTAATGATAAACCAAAACAACCTACAAATTCGAATATATTAGAAAGTGATGACTCTGAAAGATGGAAAAAAAAGAAGAGAAAGCTTTGATGTTCAAAGATCACCTGCAACAATTACTCAAGTGTCTCACCCCACAAAATTTTAGTAGATAAGCTCATCCAGATTCAAGCGTAAGCACAACAATAAACAAACCCATCGAGATCAAACCAAGCAATCCATCAGCTCAAGGAAAATAGATATGCAGAGATAAAATTAAGATGTTTTCTTTTAAAAGGTTAAAAAAAAGGAGGAAAGGTTAGGGGATACCGGCGCTGCAAGAGGTAGGAGGATCCTTCTGAAGATCCTTGAGTTCCTTCAAGATCCGCTTTGAAGCCATGTCCAAACCCTGCTTAATTGTCAACTGCACATATCAGCACATATTGATAATACATATAAATACAATAATAAATATATAGATATGCTTATAGAATTCAAAAATAAATTAGTGAAAATTGTAATACCTGAGACGAAGTGGAGATCCTCCCTCTTGATTACAGATGCAGGGGAATTTGATTGCTGTGATGGAAGAAGAATGAAGAGGGAGGGGAGGAGAGGAGGAGCTAAATGGAATTACGACGTTTACAATTACAAGTCTCCTCTGGGTCTGACCGAATTCAGTTTCTCACCCCTGCCCTAATTGGGTTTGTAATTGGGAGAGGTCCCACCACTCTGGGGAATAAACATTTTCAGCCGAAAGTGATAGACCAGAAAAAAAAAAAGAAAAAAAAAAAAACTCTTATGTGAATGAATAACAAGTGAGTCTACGTGAGGAAAACTAATTTAAAAATATTATTTTAATATGTTTAAATATTAGTTTTTTATTTATATTATGTGCACATTTTATTTCACTCACGTAAAGACAAAATAAATAATTCATAAAATAGGAGGGAGAAAGTGTTGTTGAGAAGAAAGAAATACATGATAAAATAAAAATTTGACTCGCGAGTGTTTTATAATTTTATTTATTTATATTTTTATAAATATATAAAATTATAAATCACTGATATTTAATTTTTATATCTAATTATTATATCTGTATAAAAAAAAATTATAAATATATTTAAAAATCGTTAGATATCTTGGAGCGTAAAATAGGACATGAATATACGAACGGTTTTAATATTAATATATAAATTATGTAAATATTATAGTTGGTTGGTAGAGGAGAATATAGCTGGATCCAACTCTTTTTTTCTTTTTCTTTTTTTAATAAATATTCCGCGACATTTTTATGCTACGCGTTGGCTACTATTCCGATGAATTTGTTAAATGGCGGTCCCAAATCCGAATATAAGGATTTCAGTATTCCATTTTGAGTAAATAGAGTATTTACATAATCAAATGTTATTTTATCAAAAACATATTTTCAATTATAAATGCTTTTTTTTTACAAAAATCAATTAAAAGATTAATTTATTCTCAAAAAATATACGTAAATACAAAATAAACACACATCTTTAATATTTGCAAATTATGAATAATTTGCTTCAACATCAATTAATTATTTGAACTATTTCAAATACAAGTGCAATTAATTCAAACAAATAGACGCGCTAATTTTAATTTTAATGCTAATAAAAGCACAACCGGCATAATCATGAGCAATTATAATGCTGATGCTGCATATAAAAGCTGGACCAGTGTGGCGCGCACTGAACGCCAACCATCAAGTTAGCCATTCGTCAACCAGAGGAGACGAGATATGTCTCGGTACCAATCGAGGCGGAGAGTTCAAATCGACGATGCCCAACCAGCTCTCTATGATGACATTAACGCCACCGGAACCCTAGAAGACGACGACGAAGAAGAACAAACAAGTATGAAACTCAGACCGTCAGACAGCAATGTTTCGGAAGATCAAGAGCCTTTTTTTGGAGTAAAGGTCCGTAGAAGAGCCTCTCTCCATAGGGATTACAGAGGTGACTATCTCGACGTCCCTTCCACGCCTTACCTCTTGAAGATTGTAGAAAAACAAGGTATAATAAAATTTACTTCAAACCCAAAGTTCTGTTATGTCTCCCATTACTTTGTTGAATTCTATGATTCTATAGTTTTTTTACTTGATCAATGAGACAATTGTAGTTAATTGATTTTAGTAGATGTGATTGACCATCGTTATTATTTGGATTTGATAACTTTTGGTGTTGTGGAACTGAATGTATGTAGTATTTATGTCAAGTTCCTGTTTATTGTTGGTGCATCAAGTTTGAGGTCAAAGATGGGTTACTAGTATTCAAGATCAACAATCACCGTGTTACAAGTTCTTGCCATTATAACCTATATGTGAAAATCAATTGTGTAAACAGTAACTAAATGTTAGTCCTGTATTAAAGAGTCAAAGACTAGATTAATCAACCAGATACGTGTTTGATATTAGTACGTGTTTTAACCGAGTGTTTTTCCCACAATGGGCAAGTCAGAAAAAGGGTTGTAGAAATGATTTTACTGTTTTCTAGTGAATTACGTATTAAACTTTGATGTTGGACTTCTAAGGTGAGGCTTCTAGATTTAGGTTTTTATTTCAGTTACCAAATAATTAAATCTAGAGTGTTTTCTATGTCGAAATTTGCATTTGTATAATGTTAAAGTTGCCAAGTTGTTTCAATCAACATGTGCCTTTTGGACATAAAATAGATAATCATTGATCCTCTTTCTACTCAGTGCTTATGATTTCATTGTGTTTCTTGTGTAATTAAGCATGTTAATACTGTTGCAGTGCATGTTAATGTGATTTCAGAATTGAAAATAGTAACTTCATTATTTTGTAAAGATCATGGTCATCACTCATCAATCCATTGCACATTGGACCTTTGTTCTCTAAATTGGTTAATAAATAAGAGATGGTTAAAAGTTTATTTGTTTTTCATTTTTCAGTTACGTTTGTATTCTTAATAAATTATTTAATTTCAACAGATACAAAACACCTGGATGCCAATTTGTTTAATGAGAGATTGATATCTTCTATTAATGGCAACTCAACTTGCATGATACTTCTTTCTTTAGGATGTTGGGGATTTACTTAATGAAAAAAGAAGAAGGAAAGGGTGTTGGGGATTTTAATCTGATCTTATACCAACACCTTGGATTTAAAAAAAAATACTTAGATTTCGCTTGCATCATATAACCAGAATCCAGTTGGCATCAAAAAGGTCCTTGAGACTTTATTTAGTACTGAAGTTCAGATGTACTTGTGCTAAATTAATTAAAAATATCCTTATCACCCCTCCGTGGGCTCAGGGTTCTCTCCTCCAAAGATATGTTTTCTTCTTGAATGTTCATGAACATTATAAGTGAATGACCTGGATGAGCTAGTTTGGACAGGTTTGATTGATTGTGAAACAATTTAGAGTTCTGAAGATGAGTTCTTTTGTTAAATGACTCCACTATTCTCACCTAATTTTTGGACAAACTTCAATTCTACAGGTGACAAAATAGTTTTCTTTGCAGACCGAGTATACAAGTTTACCAGCACTGGAAAAATGAAACAACGCATTCTTCTAATGACTGAATTTGCCATTTACATTGTTGACCTAGAGATTGGTACACTTAAGAGGCGGATTTCCTTAGCAGCTGTTGAGAAGATATGTTTGAGTGAATTAAGTGATAATTTCTTTTCCATCATCATCCCAACTGAGTATGATATTCTCATGGCTAGTACTCGGAAGAGTGAAATTGTTACAATGTTACTTGAAGCTACCAAGAATACATCTGACTATGAAATTGAGGTGTTTTTCTCAAACAGGTAAGAGACTATGCTTTTATTCATGGGCTACTCACATTATTTTTAATTATTTTATCCTTTTACCTATTCTGTAAGATTCCTATCTGAAGTTTCCATGACCTAGTAATTGGAGTTTATTATGCTAGTCGTAATGCCTCTCTTTGGTTCAAAATTAATTTGCAATCTTTTACACAAGTTGCAACTTTGATGCTGTGAGTTAGAGTTCCGCTTGTCCACCTTCAGGATATTCCACTTTGAAGCCGTCATGACCTGACTGAATTTCCCTATACTCTGCCATGTCTTTGGTATCCATAACCTAGAAGTTTGGAGATATTAAGTGGCATTGAAGTTGCAATTGATGATGATGATGATCTCACTTCTTTACATACTGAGCATGGATTACATATTTGTATGTGGACCAGTATGCATGATGCAAAGTTCACAATATTGCATTTAATTAATTGGTAACTGGTTCTTTGACAGGTTAGTTGTATGGCTGACTGAATCAAACAAATAGGATAGTTGTTTGAGGTGTTAATTTTATATGAAGGTCATGATGTGTTTTGTTTAGCTTTGTTCGTAGGTTTTCATACTGTAGCATATCTGTATTTCATCATATTACATCATTAGAGGTTGTCACTGAATCTTTTGTATTCAATTTTTAGTGACCCCCACCCTCCCTTGCAACAAACTTTTATTTGATATTACTTTATTTAAATGCAACTCGTTTCATTTTGCAGTTTTGAATACAATGCCACTGCTGATCTGGCGAAAGAAATTCTATTTGAGGAAGTTGAAGGTTGGTAAAATTGTTCTTTGGAAAGACTTGTTAAAAGAATATGTTAAATTAAAATAAAATTAGTATTATCTGATGACGTCTATTTTGGGTCATAACTTATAAAGGTGTTATGCTCTCCTAAAAGCTTTGTTATGCTCTCCTAAAAGCTTTGAACATTTTGTTTAATTTCAGGTGGAGTTAAAACTAGAATTATGCGCAAGTGAGTTGCATTATCGTCTGGCGTGGCCTTATGTTTTGTGGAGTGCTGCAGTTGCTTGAACCCTATGATTGATTGTGTATTTTGAGGAATTTGGGGGATTGAATGTGTTCATTGATAAAGGAGATGAAATCTTTTGCCGTTGCTAAGCCATTTTCTGGCCACCTCATACCCCAGCCGCACCAGATGTTGTAGCTTATTGTTTCTTATAATATTTTTGTCAGTCGGCTTACCGATCCCTGTGATCTAATTACTTGCCTGCTGCAGCATACAAAAACAGTTGCTACAACTCCAACTGGTGATTATTCATCTTTTCAAATAAGAAAATATTATGCTATATATCTGTGATAACTAACTATTATTGGATGTACAACTTGATTAAGCTATTCGCAGATAGCTATGTCTGTCTTGAACAAAACAACTGAAAAACAAAAATGGACAAAAGGAGAACTGGAAAGGAAGAACAAAACCCTGAAACTTTGCTTCAATGTAAATAAAGAATAGATGCAATTTTCGAGAAGGTCTCTTTATTCGGTGGGACTTTTCAAAAATCACACACTAACATCCTGGTCAAAATAATTCAGTAAACCAACCTAACTAACTTTTCAAAAACCCTTCCTGGTCAAAACAATTCAGTAAACAAACCTAACCCTTGACTTAATTTGTGTCAAGTGTGTAAGCTACTTGTCACACAGGGAAGCAATTATTCACAAAACTAGAATCTTTTTTAACAGATCCCGTGGTTCAAAATAAAGAATTGAAAAGGGAATATATATATATATATATATATATTTATAACAACCGACTTCTTAGTGAAACAATAATCTCATTTATACTATATTATGAAACAGAAGACGATCCTATCTCAACTATTGGGAGTGTCTGCGTTGGAGTTGAACCTTCTGATTTAGCTTCAGAGGATGGCTGATTTCCTATATTAATAATCCTCATAATATCCTCCACCATTTTCACCACCTCTGACATTTTGGGTCTCTGCTCCGGCACTCTTGCGACGCATGCCATCCCTATTTGCAACATCTCCACCATCGCCTCCTCTATATTAGGATACCTCAAAAGTTCCACATCAAACACTTCTGCAGTCCATTCCTCTCGGACAACAGAATGAACCCATCTGACCAAGTGGATGACCTCATCACCTCCTGCGGCAAGTATCGGAGACTTCGCAGTTAGAAGCTCAAACAGCAAGACACCAAAGCTGTAAACATCAGATGCATGAGACACTTTCCGAGTGTCCGTTACTTCTGGGCCTCGGTATCCTGCACTCTGCATAGCTGGTGCGGCCATTGGACTCATCAGTGTTGCTAAGCCAAGATCACTTACACAACCATATTGTTGAGAGTTGAGAAAAATGTTTGAGGCTTTTACGTTTCCGTGAACAAGCTTCCCACCGAGTTGTGTGTGGATATGAGCAATTCCCCTTGCTGCACCAACAGCTATCCTTAGTCTAGTTTCCCAGTCTAGAGGAGTCCGACCCTGACCTCTATTTGCTGAAAAAGTTATAGAGATGAATTAGATTCATCAGAATATACTTGCTTTAAAAGTTGTAGGCTTATATGCTGATGACCTCTATTCATCAGCATTCTCCTAAGATTGCATAGAGAATAAGGAAAGGGTATGACATGATAGAATTGTCAATGTTAGCCCCTTCTCAATTGCAAACCTGAACTTCAATTTCAGAAGGAAAGCTTGTATTTGAAGTTGTTAAAGTCAAGCTTCCTCCTCCCGTCACCAAAATATATACAAATACATAACAATATATATATATGTATGTGTGTGTGTATTACACTGATTTAACATTAACATAATATGATGTTTCCTCTCTGTCAATCCTAAAAAAAATCTGGAGTTGCAATTTGCAGAGGCAAGTTCCTATGGTCATGCTTGAATAAACTGGGGCCAGTTGTATCCATCCTAGTTGAAAAACTTCCTGAGCCAGTCTAGTTATTCTTGAAAAACCAAACTAATATTCTCACATAGAATGAACAAATCCTATTTGAAAAGATGTATTTTGGCCCTCTTATTTCATTGGAACCAGAAAATAAGATCAGCACTTGGTTAAGAAGATATACACAGTGAAAATAACTGAATATTAAATACTACAACTCTGCTGCTGGAAAAAAATAAAAATTGGAAGTAATTATTACACTGCAAGCTAACAAAGGGAAAACAGGTGATAGAGACTGAGAGAGCAAAACATACCATGTAACATTGTCGATACACTCCCCTGACTGTAATAGTCATACACCATGAGCTTTTCATCCTTGGAATAATAATATGCTCTTAGGGAAGCCACATTCTCATGCTTGATACTTCCAACAACTTCCATCTGCTGCTCAAACTCTCGTCTTGCAACACTCCCTTCCTTTAATCTCTTTACTACAACCGTGGTTGAATCCTCCAACGCTGCTTTATATGTTGTCCCAAATGTTCCCTTTCCAAGCACTTCAGCAGAAGCTCTCAACAGATCTTCCAAGTCAAATGCAAGATTACAATCCTCAAAGAAAACAAGACTAGTATTTCTATCCCGCCTCCCAGAGATTGTTTTAGCCATATTTGTTTCTTTCTTCTGGGAATTGGCCAAAACCACATTTTCATCCCCTCTATTGGAATAGCGAACAATCAACAGCACAGCCAGTATGGCAAACCCCAGAACACAACTGCCAATTACAATACCTAGGATTGCAGAGTCGCTAAGTTTTGAGGATTTTTTTGAAGGTTGAGCATTGGGCGAAAGAGCTGGAGGAAGTGGAATAGGGAGATTTTCAGGAGAAAAATTATTACCAAAGAAAGCCGAACTTGGGAATCTCCGAAGAGATTGAGGGACTGTTCCAGTGAGATTATTGTTGGATAGATCTAGCAGTTGGAGACTAGGGATATTGAGATCAGGTATTTCAGCTGAAAGTGAGTTGTTAGCAAGATTCAATGCTGTCAGGTGAGTCAAATTTGAAATTGAGGAAGGGATGCTGCCATTAAAAGCATTGTGTGACAAATTGATATTGGAAAGATTTTTCCAAACCGAGAAATCCAACGGCAGCAAGCCTGAGAAGTTATTGGACTGAAGGTAGAGGGCAGTCAAGTTTCCAAGCTTTGAGAAATCAGGAGGGAAAGGACCAGATATGCCGTTGGATCTCAGACTCAGTAGCTCAAGTGCTGACAAGCGGCTGATGGTGTTTGAGGGGATTTGGCCGTGAAAACCGATTCCAGGCAATCGGACGGCTATAATTCTAGATTTATCATGATTACATGTCACTCCGGTCCAAATACTACAAGCAGAAGAATTGTCATCCCAATTGAGAGGGCGAGAATGGTAAAGATTTCGGGCAAAATCGAGTAAGGCTTGTTTATCTTTAATGGGTTCAGGGGTTGCTGCCAAAAAGAGAAGAGATTCAAAAAAGAAAATAGCGAAGAACATGAACTTGATATCCATTTCCTCACTTACTCAAAGATCATAAGCACAGCTATATACATAAGAAAAAAGCACAAGTAGAATTAGACATTTCACCAAACAAACATAAATAGATTCCGTTAAAAGCTGAGGCCAATCTTGATTATTCAATCGAATCGTGCTTTAAAAAAAATAATATAGAGTTATGGTCAAACAAGCATACAAAAAGTTAGTTGGGTTTCATTAATAAAAAAATGTTTTTTTAATTGGTGGGAAAATGAAGAAAATACTAGTAGTAGTAGTAGTAGTAGTAGTAGTAGTAACGAAAATGAACCAAATTGGGAGGAAAAAGAAGTGACCACATGACCTGGAGATAGGAGATAGTAGATCCTCCCGGTGAAGACAAAGACCTTAGACCTGTCTCTCTCTCTATCTATGTGTCTATAATTAATTTGTGTATGAAAATTAATGGATCGGAGGATTGAATAAAACGAAACCAAGTGATTGATGTTTCAGGGTTGAAGAAACGACAGGGACAGCTGCTAAAACGTAGTAGTTGATTTTGATGGTGATGAGATGATTAAAGTGAAGCGTGTTTGCTTGTCGTAGAAGGAGGGAGAAACAAACCATTGGCCCCAATCCAATATTAATACTACTACACTACATATTATTACTATTAATATTACTAGTTTGAAAGTGATATGGGGTGGGTGGTGGTGGTATTTTGTCAAATTAGGGGGGGGAGGGTGGAGGTTGCACATGGAGGAAGACGGATAAAGCGGAACAACTACGACTCCCTCCCTCGCTCGATATATTCCAGAAGCGGAAGGGGAAGGGAAAGGGGAAGGGGAAGGGGAATAATAATAATAATAATAATAATATTAATAAATGTTATTAGTCTTCTTCCGTCAATTGATTCCAAGTATTCCATGGAAGGTTAATTTAAAAATTGGCTTAATATGAACAAATCAATCCACTATTACAACAAACTTCCAATAATGAATTTCAAAAGTAGACTTCAACATCAATACCTAATTAATTAATTACTACCTACTAAAGTCTCCAAAACTTACTAAAGAACAAGACAATTTCTTCCCAACACCCAACAATGGTATCTACTATCTATATCATCACTACTGGAGTGGAGTGGAGTGGAGTGGAGTGGAGGTGGAGGGTTAAATACCATAAGCAACAAGTGTTCCACTTAGCTAATGAATAAAATATTTTGTGGCCCTATATATATATATATATATATATTTTCTTTGTTTGAGTTTGAAGCCGTAAAACATTTAAGTAAAGTGGATCTAATTCCTCTTGCAACAAATTTGAGATAAAAAATTTATAATCCCCAACATTACTCAATAAATCATCTTACACTACTTACTAGCTAATGGACTACCACCAATCTATTCTAATAGCTTCGGTTGCTGGCCCTTCTAGATTTTGCACTGCCCAGTGTCTTGGACCCCGTCTGCCTATTACTACTACTTTTGATACCACTTTAACTCAACCACTATATTTATCTATTTTGCCTTAATTTTATTATACATAATATTTATAAGATAGGAGGATGTGTATATACACTTAGTTAGCTAAATTTTAAACCTCAAATTGAATTCAACTACTTTATTAAACCTATTATTATATTTTTACTTAATAACATTTTTTTTAATTTATGATATTATATAATAATATTTTAAATTTTAAATTAGAACGCATTCAATATTAAAAAACCTGAAAAAGTTTTATAACTGTTAAACTTTCTTGCTATCTTATTAAAGTTATTATCCACAATATAGTTTATTGGGCGTAAGATTTATTTTGACTTGAACACAATTTTTGCAAAATTTTAAAATTAAAATACATTATTTAGTCAATAAATAAACTTTTAGATATTGTAAACTAGACCGACTCTCCCCAACGAATCATAGGAAACGAACCGGTTATAATGTCGATTTTTTCCGTCGCTATAGTATAGAAAATTTATTTTTTATATAATGAAAAAAAATTATCATTTATAATGATTCGTTTTTTTTATTTCATTTCATATGATTCATTTGAAAAGACGGACCGTTGTAAACTATATATTTTAAAAAAAATAAATAAAAACTTTCAACTAGAATAGACAAATCACAAATGATAAATATTTTTATTGACTTTTTATTAATTAAGTGTAATTTAATTTATTTGATATCTAAGGGTGTGCAACAATCATTTTATGGTGCATATATATATGTCAGTACCCAAAAAATAATGTATTTCAATTAATAAAGCCGCAAAGTAAGTCGACGTGTGATTGGTGTAATTGTGTCACATCACAAGTGTTTCTTTTATTTATTCATTCTACAAGTTTATATATTATTTTAATAAAAAATTATTTTTTTCTCTCCCTAAATTACATACACAATCCTTCTGCCACAAAAGCTAGTCTATATAATAAAATAGAGCGACTTCAACAAACAACGATCGCAATTAAAACTTCATCATCCAATAGCTCAAAATTAAACTCAATTATTCCATTTCACAAAAAAAAAAAAAAAAAAAGTTGCCCAATTCAAAAATCCCGTGCACTGCCAAAGTCCCGCCTTATACTTCTTCCCCCTTCTCATTCCGTCTTCTCCTTATTCCATTTTCCTTCATTTTGAGGAGAGAGAAAGTTGTCTCTTTTTTAGGTTTAAATCCGATACAAAGATTTTCCCCAAAATCAAGCTTTTTTCGAATCACTATCGCAGGGGATTCTTCATTTTCGATCACTATCGCAGCAAGGTTCTTTTCTCTATCTGATTTTATTTTGGGTATTGATGTTTGATATTTTCTGCTGACATTTGAGAATTTCTGGTGGGTAATATATCTCTCGCTTCAATTTCTGGTGTGTTGTACTATATCTCATTTCACTCTCCTCGCTCAAAGCCAAAACCAAAAAGAAAGACGAAAAAAGAATTCTAATTGACCCTTTGGTCTGGTAAAGGAGGAGCTAGAAAAAGGTTTTGCTAAACTTAACTTTTTATACAAAGAGTTTCATTTGGTCTGGTATAAAAAGAATTCTAATGGAGGAGCTAAAAAAAGTTTCATTTGGTCTGGTAAAGGTTTTGCTAGCTGTGATTTTGTGTTCTTCGCCCCAAAGAAGTCTGGTTGTGAGAACAATTTTGCTCTGGTGAGTAGAAATAAAACTCCTAATTTTCTATTTGGGCTTCTTCTTTTTTTATTGTTTTGGGTGCTCTGTTTTGGGATTGTTTTGGAGGCATTGTTATGTAGCCTATATGGCCTTATTTTTTTTGTAGAATTTAAGGCCCTCTACCCATGTAACTAAAATAATCTATTTATAGAAAAGGTCAAGATATCTGAGAGATCCGCACATACGAGGCCTTTGAATTATTTTATTCTTTGAATTCTATTTGTCAAGAATGTGATGATTTTGTAAGACCCGAATTTTATGAAATAAAATTATTCAATTTTTTCTTATAATTATTATTCAAGAAATGGTTAAATTGATAAAAGTTTAAAGTTATGGGTGAATTATGCAAATTTTACAAAATACGCAAGTGGCTATAAAATATTCATTGTTGTTGGGGAATATTCGTTTGGTCGTGGAATATCTTTCACGGTTTGGGAATATTAAATGCGACTCATAGCATGATCTTTTGTGGGTCCCATAATGTAAAAGCGATTGGATGAAAAAAATGACAAATATAAGTTGTTTATAAATGATGGCCAGGCGTAGTTATTCACTGAATTAATACTATTAAAATACTCAAATTGGTTAAAAACAAGAAGACATGCAGTATTGCACCAATTATTGATTCTTACGTAAGAAGACACTACTCAATAATTGTTACAAATAATTCTTGCTCAATATTTTATTTTATTGATTCAATAATTCACTGCATTGATATTTTATATTATCGTTGTTTCAATAAATTGTCATTACACAAGATTTTCATTATCGAGACAATAATTCATATTATCTGAATAATATTATTGGATAACATTATTGGCAATGTCTAGAAAGTTCGCTCTAAGGAGAGGTTTGGTCACCTAATTGCGCGCCAAAGAAGAAAAATTCTTATTGAAAAGCCCCCTCTCTTCCTTGAACCGCCTCGGTTGTCAATATTGTGATTATATAATATTATTTGTGAATAATTAATTATTGATTTTTATGATGAGGAAAATATTCATTTTATGTGGATATAGATGGAGAAAAATTATTGAAAATTAATATTTTATCTTTTTCTCATAAAATAATTCATTTAAATATATTATTATATTTTTAATAATATAATAATGGTGATATTTTTACAAATGAATGTGGGATATATGAGTATATGAGGAAGAGGAGTATTTTGTTACCAAAATGTTTAAAACATGTTAAACATGTCGGTGGACCCCATTTCTTGATTGAAATTTGATTATAAGCTTGTAAAATCGCTCGCTTATGGATTTCTATCAATTTTTGTTTGGAATTTGGAAAACTTTCTTCTCGCAAAGTTGTAGAGAATTGAATTTTCTATAAAAACACATGAGATTCGAATTTTCTGATAAAAGAGCTATTTATTATGAATTATTGAAGTTTTGGATTAATTAATTATCATTTTTGGAGTTTTAATTAATTAATTAAGAAAACATTTTGACATGTTTGGGGCATCTTTAACATGTGTTTGATGGCTGAAAATTTAATTCTAGGCATGCGTAGAAGATTTTATATATATATATATATATTAATATTTTAATAAATTTTCTGCTTTGGTGTTCTAAGCAATTTCCTATAAATAGGGTGCTTAGGTTATAATTGAAAATCACACCAGAAACTGAAGTTTTCTCTCTTTATATTATCGAGCGTATTCTTGTGAGTATTTTGAGTATACTTTGAGTATTGCTATACGGTGCAAGTTCGTTCAGCGTTATTCCAGTCAGAAGTACTGCTCTTTTGAGGTAAATGGATAATAAGGGATTTTAAGGGTTATTATTTCGAAATTCTTCTGAACCTTCAAAAATTTTGAAAAATTTTGAAATGATAATTTGATGAGTTTTGTTGATTGTGTCCAAAAATGGCGATTTTTGGATGTATAGATTAGGAGTTATGGATTTTATGAGAAAAGACTATTTTAAAAGTAACTGCTTATAAGTCCTTGTGATTAACTCCAAAATTGATGAAATTTTTATTGTGAGTACATCTATATAATATCAGTATACCGTGTAAATTTCAGAATTTTTGGATAAAAGTACAATTTATGATAAATGTCTGAATATTCGGTGGTTTTGGCCATGTGAAAAATAGTAAATGAATTTTAAAATTTTGAGAAAAATATATATTCAATATGGGACTATATTCTTCTAAATCTCAGAAAAGAAATATTTTTAAAACTGATTTGGTATTTTTCATGAAAATGTTCTAGTTATGAGTAAATGAATTAAATATGTTATGTGAATTAAGAAAATTGGAAAATATGATTTTATGGCTTGAGAATTATATATGAGATATATGCAGATTTTTGATGAGGGTTTTGGCTATTGGAGATGAGATCTTATGAGGTTGGCATTTTAAGATGATTAAATGCATTTATTAGTAAAGTGTAAACAATTAAAATAAATTGTTTATAAGTTTAAGAAATGATTAAAATATTGTGGTAGTATTAATAATATTAGATTATGAGATTATTAAGTGATTTATAATATTTTGATTAAGTTGTTATGAAATCATTGATTTATGAATCTTACTCTTGAGATTAAATCTATATGTTGATTATATTGTTTTTATATAACATTCTTATAACCCTAATGATGATATTTTTCTCTTTGACTTGAGTGTAAAGATGGATAGATTATTGGTATGATCGTGACTATAGGTTCTCTTTGGCCATGAAAGTGCAAAGTTGAATTGTTGGATTGGTATGATCATGACCATTGAATTTATAATTGAATATCTTTAGCTTAAGTGCAAAGGTGAATTGATCAACATATATAGTTATAATTATGGTTTATATAAATTCTGAAATGATTATGTATTTCTTTGAGATATGAATATCTTTGGTCCGTAGTGCAAAGATGACTTGTTGATGAATATCTTTGGCCTATAGTGCAAAGATGAATTATTGATGAATATCTTTGGGTCGTAGTGCAAAGATGACCTGTAGTTGAATATCTTTGGCCTGTAGTGCAAAGATGAACTGTTGATGAATATCTTTGGCCCGTAGTCAAAAAGATGAATTTATTAGTATGATTATGAGCGAGGCGTGATTTGGTATAACCATGATCTTTGATATTTCGGTGTAAAGACAAGTGATGAAAATTATCTTCGTTCCGAATGAGAAAAGGAATTTAGAACAACAATTACGATTATGAAGTTATACATGTGATTGTGGGATGAGGAATTGTTGATTGATGTTACGAGGATAAAACATTGTTGGTGGACTTTTAACACATGGAAGATAATAGACTTTATAGTCTATTTGACTCTTCTAATGGATTTCTCGTTCACCGCAACTATGGTTGAAATTTTTTATCATCTACCATATGTTCTAAATCTACGATTTATTATTGATGAAGGCTATTGATAATTTAATTATCTTTAGTCATGATATTTTTTATCGAGTTAGTCGTGCTCACCCTTTTGCTTCACAATTCCTTTCGGGTAATAAAAGTGTAAATGGACAAGCGGGAATAACGAGGGGAATAGAGCGGTGGTCTATAGATGTTGAGGTGAGGTGAATTCAACTTTGGAAGGGTGTTTTGTCACTATTATACAAGATATTTAATGACATACAACCTCGAGTCATCATAAGATGTGAGATTGTGTCTTTCATCCACTTTGCGAGTATATCTACCAAAGACTACCTATATAATCTTGGTGTTTGTTTGGAGTATAATACCCAATTAGAGACAAGATGGAGATAATGATATGTCAAGAGAAGACTCACCATTGGGAAGAATATGATAGTAATCTTCTCATTTTTCTTTGGGGGTCTATTGGGATTGACAAGGATAATTACTGTGGCCATATGATATCTATCATAACCTATACGCATGGCCTCCCATGTATGGTGAAGGTTTCTTGAGCACTTCCCAAAGATTCTAATTTTAAAAAAAGCAGTTTTTCGACTATACCTTTATGTAAGGTGTCATTATGAAATTTCATTTGTCCACGGTTGGGACATGAGTCACAGATTGATATATATTTGTATCCAAACTCACAACATATGTGTTGTTGTATTTTGCAAGACAATTGTTGTAATAAAGTTGTAGTTGTTTTTACGTACCATGTATTTGGCGACTCAAAATGGGTTGGATGGAATGGACCTATTTGGGGGAGTTACATCGATGTTATTATTTTCATGAGGATTATTGTCCTCTGCAGTTCAGATATTATCCTCGATTATTGATGTGGAGACTCAAGCGGTCTCTGTGCTCCATCATTATCTTATCTCAACATTTTGGATGCCATTTTTAAATCGCCACAAAACAAGGGTTAATCAAACAAATTATCATATCACATAATATCCTATATTATGACCGACTAACAAATAAGCTTAGGTAGGACAAACTAGCGAAGGATTTATTAAATCTCTCCCCTCTAGTTCTATTCCCGATCTCCGCCAGAGATCATATCCTAAGCTCGATACCAACTATGACGCCCCAAAATAGGTATACATCACCCATTCTCGAGTCGCCAATAACATGGTACGAAATAACTACAACTTTATTGTTACAACATATAAAGCGTGAGTTTAAATACGAGATATTGCCATGCAGACAATATCCACATACAAATAAATCCTCATCATAATTATTGATACATTATTTTACAAAAATGGTGAGGACTACTAAACAACTCTCTAAAACCATCATTCCATACCCAGACTTGCACTTTTCGCCTACATTCTCGCCTCCCGAGAAGAAAAATGGAACAAAAGGAAAAGGGTGAGCTCAACTAGCCCAAGAAAAAAGAATATTATGACTAAGATAATAGAACAAATTATCGTTAGTCTTCAACGGAGAGAAAAATCTAATAGAATCTGATAGCAACAAGTTTTAAATCAATACTCGCAATGAAAATATTAATTCATAGAAGAGTTACGTAGAGGATGAAATCTACTAATATCTATGAATTTAACAAATCCATCATCAATATTTTATCCTGTAACATCAATCAATGAACCTCTTGAATCATATATTCATCCTTGCCTTTCTGAGCCAAAGGATATTCATCGATTGGTCATGTTCATCTAAACACTGTTCATCTTTGCACTACGGGCCAAAGATATTCATCGAAATCATTCATCTTTGCACTACTGGGCCAAAGATATTCAATAATATCATCATTTAAGGTCGAGGATGATGAAAAATATTTTTAAAAGAAGCGAATCCGGTGAAAAAAAAGAAAGAAATATTAAGGATTCGTATTTTAAACAATCCAAGTTCAAAAATACTTCATAAGTAATCGAGTGGAGTAAAATTCAAGAATGATCAAAACATGGATACAATCAAAGCTAGTATCCACAATAGATATTTTAGACGAAAGGAAAATTTTCATTTTAGATGAATAGTCATAAATATTCGTGAATAAGATCAGATATCGTGAATAGTGCTAGTATCGTGAATAAGAACTCCATTACACTAAAAGTTCCAAATTTGATTAAAAGTTCAGATCAATACTTGGCATAATGATATTAGAATAAATAATATCAAAAAAAAAATATCACTTACCTCGGAAAAGATAAAGATTTAGCTGTGATAATTGGACATAAATTTATAACTTGAACTTTCACCGTATAGCAATACTCAAAGTATACTCAAAATACTCACAAGAATACGCTCGACAATATAGAGAGAAAACTTGATTTACGGTGTGATTTTCAATTCTAACCTAAGACCTTTATTTATAGGAAATCGCTTTTAGAACACCAAAAGTTAGAAAATTTAATAAATTAATAATATATTAATTAATATTCCTACGCCAACATTTGAAGAACTGAAATCAGTCATTAATATCACATGCAAGACCCACCATTAATGCCAAAAACGTTTTTCTTATTTAAATTATTTTAAACTTCCAAAATCAATTATTTCGGAGCTTCGGAACTTCAATAATTCACAATAAATAGTCCTTTTATCAGAAAATTCAAATCTCGCGAGTTTTTATAGGAAATTTAATTCTCTACAACTTTACAGAAGGAAGTTTTTTTAAATTCCAAACAGAAATTGACCGAAATCCACAAACGGGCGATTTTACAGACTATAATCAAATTTCAGTCAAGAAATGGGATCCACCGACATGAAAAACATGTTTTAAATATTTTTGGTAACAAAAATACTCCTCCACATATACTCATATATCCCATATTCATCGTAAAAATATCATCATTATTATATTATTAAAATATAATAATATATTTAAATGAATTATTTTATCAGAAAAAGATAAAATTTCAATTTTCAACAATTGTCACATTAAAAAATTTCTCCATCTATATCCACATAAAATCAATATTTTTCTCATCATATGAATCAATAATTAATTATTCACAAATAATATTACAGAATCACAATATTGACAACCGTGCAGGTTCAGGAAAGAGAACTTTCAATAAGAATTTCTCCTTCTTGGTGGCTTGATTAGGTGACCAAACCTCTCCTTAGACAAAACTTTCTAGACATTGCCAATAATGTTATCTAATAATATTATTAAGATAATATGAATTATTGCTTCGATAATGAAAAATACTGTGTAATGACAATTATTGAAACAACAGCAATATAAAATATCAACGCAACAATTAATAAAATCTTGAGCAAGAATTATCGTAACCATTATTGAGTAGTGCTTTCTTACGTAAGAGTCAATAATTGGTGCAATCTCTGTGCCATCTTCTTGTGCAACAACGCGTATTCTTCGTGTTTTAACCCAGGGTATTCAACGATGTAAAGCGGTAATAACTACTACAGATTATTTTTAAACAACTTATATTTGTCATTTTCTTCCTCCAATCTCTTTCCGTTATGGGGCCCACACATGGCTGCGCCGTCGTATGAATATTCCACGACCAAACGAATATTCCCCGACAACAATGAATATTTTATAATCACTTGCTTATTTTGTAAAATTTGCGCATTTTACCCATAACTAACCACATTAATCAAATCAACCCTTACTATTTCAAAATAATAAATAAAGGAAATTTCATTTTATTTATAAAAAATTCGGGGTCTTACAAATAGTGCCAACTTGGATCATGTAAGATTTATAAACTGTAGATGTAACGAAGGTTTCACCCAATGGAGTTTCAACAGATAAATCAAAATCTAATTTCTCCGGAGTCAAGTTTAAGCGTTGAGCCTGGCAGTAGAGATAAAGAATGGGTAGAGGCAAAGTATCAAGTAAGGTATAAACTTCGCAAGAATTCAAGATTAGCTTACCCGTGATCACCTCGTTTGGGTTCCTCACATTTTGGCCAGTCACGACAAACGCTCTTCAAAGAACCGCTGATTTTGACTTATCCGGGACAGCCCTTGGAATCACCACTCCCACCGAACTTGGTTTCACTATAAAACAATCTCGGCGATGTGGCCTTCCTTTCTACAGTTTGTAATATACCTTGGATTGTTGTGGAGTTTTTAATGATATGTCCCTCCTTCCCGCATTTGTAACATCTAGCGCTAGGTCGTTTCTCCTCCCTAGAATTTGTTGTTAGTCTTTGGTGTTCTTTCTTTGATGTCTTTCCGTCGTTGTTGAATCTCCTCTTTCTGAAATTTCCACTTGATTCACCTCTTCTATTATCATGGCCACGATTTCCACGAGTGGTTACCGCTTTGTCCGTATTCTTTCCTCCTCATTTGGTTATCATTGTTACGATGGCTTGCATCCGATATAACCCTCGGTTGTGGTCCTCGGTTGAGTATACTCCTTTATATCTCGCCTAATAATCGAGCCCTATCGACAACATCCGAATCGGAGAAAATTTATGAGAGATAAGGTATTGACAAATCTCGGGTTTTAGACCTCTCAAAATATACGCGTCATTCGATTTCCTCATTCTCCATAAACTTCGCTTCATCTTTGGGAAGCCGTCGTGTTGTTTCTCGCTTTCTAGTCTAATAAACTCTACCTCCTTCGTATACGAATACTTTACGGGAAAGTACTTGTCATTGAAAAGTTTCTAAAATCTTTCCCAAGATACATGTTGAGTGCATTCGGCTGAGTACAACTTTCACAAATTCCCACCGATGTCTAGCTTCACCACTTAAAAATATAAAGGTGGCGAATGGAACATACATTCTCGTGCATCCCAAGGCATCAAATATCTTGGTAATTTGTTTGACCCACGTTTACGCCTTGATCGGATCCGAACTTTCCATGGAAATCTGGTGGTCCCAACTCCTTAAAGCCGCCATTTTGTGATAGGCCGTAGCGTTGCCATCATTTCCACCTTATTTTGTACACGAGTCTCCTCGTGCGATTTTTGCATGAGCGCAAAAAGCTCCTAAACATTCCATCGTTCATCGTTTGCTCGGTAGTGTTGTTTACAGGAGGAATATTGCCTTCCTGTTGCACGTTCTCCTGGTTTGTGACTAAAGGTTGTTCCACAGTCTCATAAACTCTATTGTTAACGTTCTCAGGAGCCATTCTTAAATACTGCCATAAAATAAGGGTTAATTAAACAAATTAACATGTCATATAATATTCCTATATTATGACTCGACCAACAAATAAGCTTAGGTAGGACACACTCAGCGAAGGATTTACTCGTCTCTCCTCTCCTAGTTCTATTCCCCGATCTCCGCCAAAGATCATATCCTAAGCTACGATATTAATTGTGACGCCCCCAAAAATAGGTATACAACACCCATTCGAGTCGCCAAATACATGGTACATAAAAGCAAACTACAACTTCAATAATACAAATGTCGTGTGAAATACGACAATACATCTTGTGAGTTTAAATACAAATATTGTCTTTCTAGACAATATCCACACGCAAATAAGTCCTCATTACAATTATTCAAACACTATTTTATAGAAATAGTGAGGACTACTAAAACATCTTCCTAGAACCATCACTCCGCACCCAGGACTCGATCCTCGCTTATGTTCTCACCTCCACGAGAAGAAAATGGAACAAAAAAGGAAAGGGTGAGCTCAACTAGCTGAAGAAAGAAAATTATGACTAAGATAATATATAACAAATTATCGTTAGTCTTCAACGAGGAAAAGTCCGATAAAATATAATAGACAACAAGTTTTAGATCAACAAATGCAATGGAGCTAAAGAATCCATTAGAAGAGTCACGTAGAGAAAGAATTCTACTTGTCTTCTAAGGTTTAAAAGTCCATCATCAATATTTTATCCACCTGTAACAACAATCAATATTCATCTTTAATCATCTTTGCACTACGGGCCAAAGATATTCATTTATATCACCGATTGGTCATGTTCATCTCAACACTGTTCATCTTTGCACCACTGGGCCAAAGAGATTCATCGATTTAATCATTCATCTTTGCACTCGGCCCAAAGATATTCATCAATATCACCATTAAGGGTGAGGATGATGAAAAACATTTTAGAAGAAACGAATCCAGTGAAGCGGAAGGACAAATATTAGGGATTAAGTATTTGGTTTATCCAAATTCAATAATACTCCATAATAACCAAGTGTGAAGTAGAATTCACAAATAAAGATCAAAACATGGATACAATCAAAGATAGTAACCATAAAAGACATCTGAAGAAAAAAAGAAAATTTCATTTTTTTCGGGTGAATAATCAAGTATTTGTGAATAATGTCGATATCGTGAATAGTCCGATATCGTGAATAGTAACCCGACACAAAAAGATAGAAATTTCACAAAAAAAAATATCTTCACGCCGTGAATAGTACTAAATGAATAATAACTCATGAATAGTAACTCATGAATAATAACCCATGAATAAGTAACCCAAGCATGAAAAAGTTCCAAATTTGATGAAGTTCAACCAATATTTTGGCATAATGATATTGAAGAAAATAATATCATTTCATGAAAGAAATAACATCCGATTACCTCAAAATAACCGTCTTACGATTTGAATTTCGGTATAGTCTTGTGAAACTTCAGACCGTATAAGAACACTCAAAGTATACTCACGAAGAATAAACTCGATAATAGAGAGAAAAGAGAAAACTTTGTTTACGGTGTGATTTTCAATTCTAACTTAACCTCTATTTATAGGAAAATCTTTAGAAGCATGATGGAGACTAAAATAATAAAATAATATTATAATTTATATCTTCTACGCGTGCCTTTGAACCAAATCACCACGTACCAACCTCGACCCAATTTCCAAAGATTTCGTATTTCAAACAAGAGTGGGTCCCACCCATTATTTAATAAAAATTATTTTATCTTGAAACTTCAATAATTAAGTGAAAATAGCTCGTTTATCGAAAAATTGAAACTCATGACTTTCCAACTGAATTCATTCACCTTCTTTTCGAGGCGGGGAGAAGAAGGGCGAAGTGGCCGGGCAGAAAGGGAGGGGCTCCCGGACGAGTCCATGGAAATTCCATTCTCTACAACTTTGCGGAAGAAAATTTTTCCAAATTCAAACAAAATTGACCGAAATCCACAAACCAGGCGATTTTACGATCTATAATCAATTTTCGGTCGAGAATTGTGTCCAAACACACAAAAACATATGTTAAACATTTAATGCCACAAAATACTCTACCTCCTCATATACTCATATATCCCACATTCATTATAAAATATCACCGTTAATATATTATTAAAATAATATATTTAAATGAATTATTTTATCGGGAAAAAAAAATAAAATATTAATTTTCAACAATTGTCACATTAAAAATTTTCTCCATCTATATCCACATAAAATAAATATTTTCTTTATCATAATAATCAATAATTACTTATTTAAAAATAATATTAGAATCACAAGATCGATGACCGGTAGTTCCAGGAAAGAGGGGCTTTCAATAAGGATTTCTCCTTACCTACTTGATTAGGTGATCAAACCTCTCCTTAGAGCAGAACTTTCTAGACATTGCCAATAATGTTATCGATAATATTATTCAAATAATATGAATTATTGATTTGATAATGAAAAAATCGTGTAATGACAATTATTGAAACAAACAGCAATACAAAATATCAACGTAGCAATTATTGAATCAATAAAATATAATATTGAATAAATAACTCATCGTAACAATTATTGAGTAGTGCCTTTTACGTAAGGATCAATAATTCAATAATCTTGTGCAATCTGGTGTGTCTTCTTGTGCAACCACGCAGCGTATTCGTATTTTAACCACCGAGTAACCCAACGAGTGTTAGCGGTAACCATTTACGTCGTTATTTATAAAACTCAATCTTTGTCGTTTTCCTTCATCCAACCGATTTTTCCGTTATAGGGCCCACTAATGATCGCTACTGGTCGATCATACGGAGATTCAAAACAAAAGAATATTCCACGACCAAACGACTATTCCAAAGCAATAATGAATATTTTATAACCACTTGCTTATTTTGTAAACTTTGCACATTTCACCCATAACAAAGAATTATATCAAATTAACCCTTATTAATTTAGAATAATGAATAAAGGAAAATTCAATTTTATTTATAATAAGTTGGGGTCTTACAACCTCCCTCCTTATGAAATTTAGTCCTCGAAATTGGACGTCACGATACTGGTATATCGAAAAGGTGAGGTACCGCTTTCATCTCGATTCAACTCCCATGTCATTTCCTCAATTGCATGGTTTCTCCACAAAACCTTAACTTGTGGTATAACCTTCGTCGTAAGACATGCTCTTTCCTATCCAAAATCTCAACACGTATATCTCCTTGTAGGTTAAATCTTCATTATCTCAAATGCGGTTCTAATGCAATAATGTGGTTCGGGTCTTTCACATATTCTGAAGCATAGATATGTGGAATACATTGTGAACACGAGACATACTTGGAGGTAAAGCGAGTCTATAGGCTACGTTTCTATTCGGTCGAGAATCTCAAATGGACCAACAAACCTTGGATTGAGCTTTCCTCTTTTCCCAAATCTTGTAACTCCTTTCCGTGGAGCAATACGTAACAATACATGATCTCCGATATTAAACTCCACGTCCTTTCTACATGAAGATCAAGATAACTCTTTTGTCCATCTTGTGAAGTTTGAATACGTTGTCGAATCATTTGGATCTTTTACGTAGTCAAATGCGTCTTAATTCGGGTCCCAACAATGTTGCTTCTCCCACTTTCGTCAAAGATTTGGAGAGCGACATTTTAAATCCATCAACGCCTCGAATGGAGCCATACTATACTTGCTTGATAAGCTTTGTTGTTATAAGAGAATTCCACCATGGTAGAGTCTTATCCCAACTTCCTTTGAAATCTAGGACACAAAGTCTTAATAGATCTTCAGGGTTTGAATAGTCCTCTCGATTGTCCGTCTGGTTTGAGGATGGTATCCGAATCGAATCGTAAATTCGTGCCCATAGCTTTCTCTAAAGCTAACCCAAAATCTTGAAGTGAATCTCGGGTCACGATTGAAACTATGGATCTTGGCATGCCATGCAATCGTCTAATCTCATTCACGTACATACTGAGCAAGGCGTTGAGGGATAAGTCTAGCGTGATTCGGTAAAAATGGGCGGACTTGGTTAATCTATCAACAATAAACCAAATTGCGTCTACGCCTTGAGAAACTTTGGGAAGACACGTAACAAAATCCATAGTAATGTGTTCCCATTTCCATTCAGGAATCTCAAGTGGTTGCAATGGACCTTTTGGCACTTGATGCTCCGCCTTTACACGCCGACAGGTTAAACATCTTGAGATAAACTCCATAATCTCTCTCTTCGTATTGTTCCACCAAAATGTATGTCGAATATCATGATACATTTGGTACTCCCGAGATGGATTCTGAAGCGGGGTGTTGTGTGCCTCCATCATGATTTTATGCTTCAGTCGAGAATCGTTAGGAACTTGAGTCTAGAATTGACTCGAAGTATTCCTTCCTCATCAATTCTTGCTTAGGAATAGCTCCTTCTTGACTTTCTTCTTCATATGATCATTGGTCCGAAGTAGCTTCGAAAGCGAACTTTAACTTTATCGATTAAAATTGGTTCTACTTGTATATTCGCCATCATTATGTGGGTCCTGAGTCTTTAATTCTACCTCCATCCTTTGCAAGTCATACAAAATGGGCGCTGCGTTGACAATATCGCTTTTCGTGCTTGCGTATGATCTTCTGCTGATCAATCGTAAACTTCTACGTTCTCTTTTCGAGGATGATATTGAATAGTGTGATCGTAATCTTTTAATGACTCCAACCCAACGTCGTTGATGCGTGTTGAGTTCTTTTTGGGTGAAGAAATATTTGAGGCTTTTATGATCCGTATAAATCTCTACTTTCTCCCCGCACAAGTAGTGTCTCCATATCTTCAATATGAAAACATTGATCGCCGCTAACTCCGGATCATGAGTAGGATAATTCCTCTCATATTCTTTGAGTTGTCGTGAGGCATAAAGCTATGACTTTCCCATGTTGCATGAGAACACATCCCAACCCATTGCGGAAGCATCAGCGTAGATAACAAATCCATCCGAACCGGATGGTATTGTCGAAACAGTCGCCGAAATGAGTCTCCTCTTGAGCTCTTGGAAGCTCTTCTCGCATTCCTCGCTCCATAAGAATTTTGCATCCTTCCGAGTCATTTGAGTTAGCAGATAGCGATTCGAGAAAATCCTTCCCAAATCTCGATAATAACCAATTTAAGCCGTAAAAGCTGCGTCTTGATCGCAAACTTGGTTGCTCCCAACTTTGTATTGCTTGATCTTCGCCGGGTAAGCAGATACTCCTTGTTTTTGACACCACGTGCCAAGGAATGCTACTTCCTCAAGCGAACTCGCATTTCTTGACTTGGCATAAAGCTTGTGTTCACGAAGTCTTTGTAGTACCGAGACTGAATGGTGCTCATGATCTTCACGACTTTTGGAATAGATGAGGATGTCATCAATAAAGACAACAACGAAGGCCGATCCAAATATTCCTTGAATACACGGTTCATCGTATCCATGAAAGCGGCGGGAGCATTAGTCGATCCAAAAGACATGACCAAGAATTCATAATGCCGTCACAGGAGTCCGAAGGCGGTCTTTGGAATATCCTCGGTTTTAATCTTCAATTGATGATATCCGAGCGAAGATCGATCTTTGAAAAGAATTGTGCTCCTTGCAATCGGTCAAACGGGTCATCAATGCGAGGTAGTGGATACCTATTCTTGATGGTGACATGGTTTAATTCTCGGTAGTCAATCAAAAATCGCATCTCCGTCTTTCTTCTTTCGAATAAAGCAGGGAGCACCCAAGGAGACGTCTTAGGGCCGAATGAAACCAGATGTCTAATAATTCACTGTAGTTGGACTTTTAACTCCACGAAGTTCAATAGAGCCATTCGATATGGGGTTTTAGAAATGGGTTTTGTGCGGTTCAAGGTCGATAAAGAATTCAACATCATGTTGCGGGGTAAACCGGGGAAGCTCTTCAGGAAATACACCAGGGAATTCTCTAACCACAAAAATATTATTCAAATCTGACTTGTCTTTATTCAAATCCATAACATGGGCTAAGAAAGCTTGACATCCGTTTTTCAATAAGCGAATAGCTTTGTGGCTTGATATAGCGATGGTGATTTTAGTGGTTTAGTGGTTTGAATTAAGTATGACGAGTTGGTTAGGAATATGAAAACTAACCACCTTACGAAAACAATCAATTTTGGCATGATGAGTGGTTAACAATCAATTCTAAAATCACATCAAAAGCAAGTATCTTTAAAGAGATAAGATCAGCAGGTAATGTGATAGTGCCAACTTGGATCATGCAAGATTTATAAACTATAGATGTGTGAAGGTTTCACCCAAGCGGAGTTTCAATGAGATAAATTAAAATCTAATTTCTCGAGTCAAGTTTAAGCGTTGAGCACAAGCGGGAGAGATAAAAGAATGGGTAGAGGCCGGTATCTAGTAAGGTATAAACTTCGCAAGAATTTAAGATTAGCTTACACCGTGATCACCTCGTTAAGGTTCCTCGCGTTTGGCGATCACGACAAAAAGCTCTTCCGAGAGCCGTGATTTTGACTTATCCAGGATGACCCTTGGAATCACCACTCCATTGAACTTGGTTTCACTATAGTATAATCTCGGCGATGTGGCCTTCCTTTCCGCGGTTGTAACATACCTTGGATTTTTTGTGGACGGTTTGGTGATATGTCCCTCGCATTTGTAACATCTAATGGCGGCGATTCTCTTCCCCTAGCATTTGTTGTTGGTCTTTGGTGTTGCTTGGTTGATATCTTCCGTCGTTGTTGAATCTTCTTTTTCGAAATTTCCACTTGAGTCACCTCTCCTATTATCATGTCCACGATTACCACCGAGTGGTTACCGGCTTTGTCAAGTATTCTTTCCTCCTCATTTGGTTATCATCGTTCGATGACTACCACGATTGTGGTCCCTCGGTTGAGTATACTATTTATCTCATTCTTCTAATAAGCGAGCCACATTGACAACATACGAATCTGAGAGAAAATTTATGAGAGATAAGGTATTAGCCGAATCTACGGTTTTAGACCTCTCCGAAACATACGCGTCATTCGTTCCTCATTCTCCACCAAATGAGGTGCGAACACAGATAATTCTGCGAACCATACCTCGTCTTTGAGACACCGTCATGTTGTTACTGTCGAGTCTAATAAACTCTACCTCCTTCGTATAGACGAATACTTTACGGAAAGTACTTGTCATTGAGCGATTCTGAAATCTTTCCCGAGACATGTTAAGTGCAATACATTTGAGTACGCTTACTGATTCCACCGATGTCTGCTTCACCACGAAACATAAAGGTGGCGAATGGAACCTTACATTCCTCCGTGCACCCCAAGACATCGAATATCTTAGTAATTTGCTTGACCCGTTTACGCCTTGATCGGATCCGAACTTTCCACGGAAATCTGGTGGTCCCAACTCTTTGAATTGTTTGGCCGTGACAAACCTTGCGTTCTTATCATTTCTCCCGTATTTTGTACACGAGTCTCCCGCAAATGCGATTTTGCATGAAGCGCAAAAAGCTTCTAAACATCCGTCGTTCATCATTTTGCTCGATTGGCGTTGTTTCATAGGAGGAACATTGCCGACTGTTTACACGTTCTCCTCGTTGGTGAGTCAAAGGCGTCTCCACGGTCTCATAAACTCCATTGTTAACGTTCTCGGTGACCATTCTTAACATCTTGCCATAAAACAAGGGTTAATTAAACAAATTAACATATCACATAATATCTATATTATGAATGACCAACAAATAAGCTTAGGTAGGACACACTAGCGAAGGATTTTCGTCTCTCCCTCCTAGTTACATTCCACGATCTCGCCTTGGAGATCATATCCCTAAGCTACGATACCAGTGTGTGGCGCCCCCAAAATAGGTATACACACCCGTTCACGAGTCATTTAAAATACATGGTATGAAAGCAAACTACAACTTTGACAATACAGGATGTAAGTGTAGAATACGACAATATAAGCTGTGAGTTTGAATACAAATATTGTCTTACAGGCAATATACACACCCAAATAAGTCCTCATTAATTATTAAATACACTATTTTACGTGAAATAGTGAGGACAACTAAAACATCTTCCTAGAACCATCACTCCATACCCCAGGCTCGATCCTGCTTATGTTCTCACCTCACGAGAAGAAAAATGGAACAAAAAGGAAAAGGGTGAGCTCAGTAGCCCGAGTAAAGAATATTATGACTAAGATAATATACAACAAATTATCGTTAGTCTTGACGGGGAAAAATCTAATAGAATACAATAGACAACAAGTTTTAGATCAACAAATGGTGGTGAAACAACAATCCATTAGAAGAGTCACGTAGAAAGAATTCTCTTGTCTTCTAAAGTTTAAAAGTCCATCATCGATAGTTTATCCTGTAATAACAATCAATATACATCTTTAATCATCTTTGCACTACGTGCCAAAGATATTCATTTATATCACCGATTGGTCATGTTCATTTCAACACTGTTCATCTTTTACTACTGAGCCAAAGATATTCATCGATTAATCGTTCATCTTTGCACTACGGGCCAAAGATATTCATTTATATCACCATTTAGGATTGAGGATGATGAAAAACATTTTTAAAAAGCGAATCCGGTGAAACAAAATGACAAGGATTAAGGATTAAGGATTCGTACTTTGTTTTATCCACGTCAAAAATACCTCAAAAATAATCATAGTGGTGTAAAATTCAAGAATGATCAAAACATGGATACAATCAAAGCTAGTATCCACAATAGATATTTTAAGCGAAAAAGAGAAAATTTTCATTTTTCGATGAATAGTCTTGAAGTATTCGTGAATAATCTCAGATATCGTGAATAAGTGTAATTATATCGTGAATAGTAACTCCAACACCAAAAAGTTCCAAATTTGATAAAAACTTGAGATCAATATTTGACATAATGATATTGAAGAAATAATATCATTCTGAAAAAATAATATCCACTTACCTCGAAAAGAAAGTCTTACATTTGGAATAACTTATTTGAAACGAACTTGCAGCATATAATGATACTCAAAAGTATACTCAAAATACTCACAAGAATAAACCGATAATATATAGAGAAAACTTGAGTTTACGGTGTGATTTTCAATTATAACCTAAGCACCCTATTTATAGGAAATTGCTTTAGAACACCCAAAAGCAGAAAATTTATTAAAATATTAATATATATATATATATATATATATATAATCTTCTACGCATGCCAGAATCAAATTTTTGACCATCAAACACATGTTAAAGATGCCCCCAAACATGTCAAAATGTTTTTCTTAATTAATTAATTAAAAACTCCAAAAAAATGATAATTAATTAATCCAAAACTTCAATAATTCATAATAAATAGCCCTTTTATCGAGGAAAATTGAATCTCTTGCGTTTTTATAGGAAATTCAATTCTCTACAACTTTGCGAGAAGAAAGTTTTCCAAATTCCAACAAAAATTGATCGAAATCCACAAACGGCGATTTTACTGTTTTATAATCAAATTTCGATCAAGAAATGGGGTCCACTGAACATGTTTAACATGTTTTAAATATTTTAGTAACAAAAATACTCCTCCTCCTCATATACTCATATATCCCACATTCCTTTGTAAAAATATCACCATTATTATATTATTAAAAATATAATAATATATTTAAATGAATTATTTTATCGGAAAAGATAAAATATTAATTTTCAATAATTTTCACATTAAAAATTTTCTCCATCTATATCTACATAAAATGAATATTTTCCTCATCATAAAAATCAATAATTAATTATTCACAAATAATATTATATTATCACAATATTGATGACCGGCGATTCGCCAGGAAAGAGGGCTTTCGATAAGAATTTCTCCTCTTCTTGGTAGCAATTAGGTGACCAAACCTCTCCTTAGAAACAAGAACTTTCTAGACATTGCCAATAATGTTATCCAATAATATTATTAGGATAATATGAATTATTGCTCTAGATAATGGAAAATCTTGTGTAATGACAATTTATTAAAACAACGATAATATAAAATATCAATGCGTGATTATTGAATCAATAAAATAAAATATTGAGCAGTAATTACTGTAACAATTATGAGTAGTGTCTTCTACGTAAGAATCAATAATTGGTGCGATACAAGTATCTTCTTGTGTTTTAACCACCATAGAGTATTTTAAAGATTAATGCAGTAACAACGCTGCAAATCATTTATAAATAACTTATATTTATCATTTTCTTCATCCAATAAACTTTCATTATGGGCCCACAAAAGGCTGCATGATAAATGTATCGAATATTCCCACAAACAAGTGAAGAATATTCCACGACCAAACGAATATTCCCAAACAACAATGAATATTTTATACCCACTTGCGTATTTTGTAAAAATTTGCATAATTCACCCATAACTTTAAACTTTTATCAATTTAACCATTTCTTGAATAATAATTATAAGAAAAAATTGAATAATTTTATTTCATAAAATTGGGGTCTTCAAATTGATGAAATGGTTAATGATGGGATGGTCGGAGGCTTTATGCAATTCATGTAACAACAGTGGCAATTTCTCGCATCAAAATGCGGTAGAAACATTGATAACTCTTGGATTGGTCACCGCATTAGCGATTTAAGGAGCAATTCATGCAACAACGACGAATGGCCTCGCATCCATAATCTGGTGGAAATGATATGAATGCGCGATTTATCCTGATCAGCGGCAGTTGAGTTGGGACCACAGATTTCCATGGAAGCCGGATCCGATCAGCGAAATGCGTCAAGGAAATTACCAAGATATTCGATGTCTTGGGATGCAACGGAGAACAGAAGGTTCCATTCGCCACCTTTATGTTTTAGTGGCGAAGCGGACTCTTGGTGGGAATCGTGAAGCGTACCCATCCAAATTTGTCTTTCATCATGTCTTGGGAGGCGTTTTAGAAACTATTTAATGACAAATACTTTCACGAAAGTGTTAGGTAAATCGAAGGAAGTGGAGTTTATTAGACTTGGAAGCGAGAACAACATGGCGGTGTCTCGAAGACGAGGCGAAGTTTCGGAGTTGTCGAGGTTTGCACCTCATTTGGTGGAAAATGAGGAGCGAATGACGCGTATGTTTACGAGGGGTCTAAAACCGAGATTCGACAATATCTTATCTCTCATAAATTTTCTTTATATTAGGATGTTGTAAACAAGGCTCAATTATTAGGCGTGATAACGAGTATGTTCAATGAGGGACCCTGACTGAGGTCATATCGGTGTGGCAATGATCATCGAACGATGATAACCAAATGGGGAGGAAAGAATACGGACAAAGGCGGTAACCACTCGGGTGGTAATCGTGGCCGTGATAATAGGAGAGGTGACTCAGTGGACATTTCAAGAAGAGAAGGTTCAACAACGACCATGTGAAGGCGTCGGCCAAAGAAACAACTAGTTCGAAGGAGGAGCGACCACCGGTCATATATCTTCTACAAATGCGGGAAAGAATGACATATCGGTCCAAATTGCCCACAGCAGTTCAAGGTATGCTATAATTGTGGAAAGGAAGGACATATCGCTTTCATGATTATCACTGTAACAAAACATAGTTCAATTGAGGACGGTGACTCAAAAGGATGTCCCGAAGACAACAAAGCCAGTAGTTTAAGAAGCGTTTTTTTGTGACGAAACACGAATAAAATTATCACGGGTAAGTTAATCATAAGTTCTTGCGAAGTCTATCCGTGTTGAATGGGATTCTACTCACTCTTTTATTTCACCTAGTTGTGTTCAACGTTTAAATTTGACTCGAGGAGAAGTTAAACTTTGACTTATTGGTTGAAACTTCGTTAGTAGGAGCCTTCGTTACCTCTCTTATTTATAAATCTTGTTTGATTCAAATCAACACTTTCACGTTACTCATCGATCTTATCTCTTTGAAAATATTTGCATGGATGTGATTTTGGAATCGATTGGTTAACTACTCATCATGCTTTTTGTAAGGTTTTTACCTTTCATACTCCTAACCAACCTATTATGCGAATTCAAAATAACCAAACCACTAAAGTCGATCATTGTCATATCAAGCCATAAATAAAGAGCCCCGAGCCTTTCGTTGTTGACTTCGCGTGTGGAAATGCATGAAGCCCGGACTTTTTCGTAGGAGGCGTTGTGAATGGCGATGGCAAGTTGTTAGGTATCAATGTGACGTGTTATCCAAGTTTTGGATGAGAGTCGCGATTTTGAATGATATTTCTATCGTTAATAAATTTTACGGCGTAATCACGATGACTTCTAGCACTACCCTGTAGCGAGAAATCGAATTTTGTATTGACCACTAAGACAAAACCTATTTCCTAAACCTCGGATATTTCTTTAACTAAATGAGCGTATAAACGCGCCAAAAGCGTTGGCTCAGTTGTTGAAGATTATGATCGTACCATTCAATATTATCGTAGAAGAAATGAACGTGGTAGGTGACGGGTTGAGTAGAAGATCGTATCGTTTACAAGTGCGATGTTGATAACATAAAGACTCATTTCGTATAACTTAAAATTGATGAAGATAGAGTTAAAGACTCACAGGAACTCACGTGATGATATCTGAGTAGAATCGACTTTAATCGATAATGTTAAAAAGCCATTTCGAGCTACGGACACGGGTGATGAATATAAAGAAGAAGGTGCGAAGGCGTTATTAGAAGTAAGAGTCGATGAAGAGAAAGCTCAAACCTTCGATTTATTAATTCATACTTTCGATCGAGTAGAAGCGTAGCCTATAGACTCGACTTTTACTTACCAAGTATGTCGGCGTGTTTATAACATTTTTTTTACGTCTGGATGTTACGTAAATATGTAGACGACGAATAACATCATTGAGTTAGAACCGAGACGAGATAGTGAAGACTTAACGTCACGAAGAGGTACTGTCAAGATCTTGGATATGAAGGAGTATGTCCTACAGCGTAAAGGTCATACCACATGTTAAAGTTTTGTGGAGAAACCATCTGCTATAGAGAAAATGACTTGAGAGTTGGAAAGCGGAAATGAAAGCGAGGTATCTTCATCTTTTGAAACACCAGTCTGACGTCAATTTCGAGGACGAAATTTCATAAGGAGGGAGGTTGTAAGACCGAATTTTTATAAATAAAATGGAATTTCCTTTATTTATTATTTTGAAATAGTAAGGGTTGATTTGATTAATGTGGTTAATTATGGGTAAAAATCATAAATTTTACAAAATAAGCAAGTGGTTATAAAATATTCATTGTTGTGGGGAATATTAGTTTGGTCGTGGAATATTAAATCTTTGTCGAGGAATATTAAATGCAACCAGTAGTGACGACCATGTGTGGGCCCCATGCTTGAAGCGATTGGAGGAAGAAAATGACAAATATAAGTTGTTTAAAAATAGCAGGCGTAGTTATTACAGATTTTAACTTTGTTGGAATACAGTGGTTAAAACACGATGTCTGGCGTTGTTGACGATAATACTGCGGTATTACACCAATTATTGACTCTTACGTAAGAAAGGCGTTACTCAATAATGGTTACGATAATTCTTTATTCGATATTTTATTAATTCTTTGCGTTGATATTTTATATTCTTTGTTGTTTGATAATTGTCATTATACGTATTTTCATTATCGAAGCAATAATTCATATTATCTGAATAATATTATTAGATAACATTAGTGGCAATGTCTAGAAAGTTACATCTAAGGAGAGGTTTGGTCACCTAATTGCTTGCCTAGATAAGGAGAAATTCTTATTGAAAAGCCTCTCTTTCAGGAGCGCTGGTTGTCGATATTATGATTACGTAATATTATTTGTGAATAATTAATTATTGATTCATATGATGAGGAAAATATTAATTTTATGTGGATATAGATGGAGAAAATTTTAATGTGACAATTGTTGAAAATTGAAATTTTATCTTTTTGATAAAATAATTCATTTAAATATATTATTATATTTTAATAATATAATAATGATGATATTTTTACGATGAGTGTGGGATATATGAGTATATGTGGAGGAGGAATATTTTGTTACCAAAAATATTTAAAACATATTTTTCATGTCGGTGGACCCCATTTCTTATTTGAAATTTGATTATAGTACGTAAAATCGTCTGTTTGTAGATTTTGGCCAACTTACATTTGGAATTTGGAAAACCTTCCATACCGCAAAGTTGTAGAGAATTGAATTTCTATAAAAACTTGTCGATTTGAATTTTTTCGACAAAAGGGCTATTTATCATGAATTATTGAAGTTAAAGCTTACAAATAATTGATTTTTGGAAGTTTAAAATAATTTAAATAAGAAAAACGTTTTTGGCATTAATGGTGGGTCTTGCATATGATGTTAATAGTGATCGATTTTCTTCAAATGTTGGCATAGGAATATTAATTAATATATTATTAATTTATTAATTTTTACTGCTTTGGTGTTAAGCAATTTCTATAAATAGGGTCTTAGGTTAGAATTGAAAATCACACGTAAACTCAAGTTTTCTCTCTATATTGTCGAGCGTATTCTTGTGAGTATTTTGAGTATACTTTGAGTATTCTTTATACGGTGAAAGTTCAAGTTATAACTTTATGTCGATATTCAGGTTAAAAATCTTGTCTTTCCGAGGTAAGTGATATTATTTTTTTAATGATATTATTTATTCTAATATCATTATGCAAGAAGTATTGATCTGAACTTTTTAATCAAATTTGGAACTTTTAGTGTAATGGGATTCTTATTCACGTATCTGGCTTATTTATTCACGTATATGGTACTATTCACGAATACGGCACTATTCATCGAAAAATGAAAATTTTCCCTTTTCGTCTAAAATATCTATTGTGGATACTAGCTTTGATTGTATCCATGTTTTGATCATTCTTGAATTTTACTCCACTCTGATTACTTATGAAGTATTTTTGAACTTGGATTGTTTAAAAATCACAGAATCCTTAATATTTGTTCTTTTTGTTTCTTTGGATTCGTTTCCTTTAAAAATATTTTTCATCATCCTCAGTCTTAAATGATGATATTATTGAATATCTTTGGCCTGTAGTGCAAAGATGAATGATTTCTGATGAATATCTTTGGCCCGTAGTGCAAAGATGAACAGGTGTTTAGATGAACATGACCAACTGATGAATATCCTTGGCCTGTAGTGCAAGGATGAATATATGATTCAAGAGGTGCATTGATTGATGTTACGAGGATAAAAATATTGATGATAGATTATTAAATTCATAGATATTAGTAGATTTCATCCCTACGTAACTCTTACATGAATTAATATTTTTCATTGCAGTATTGATTTAAAACTTGTTGTCTACATTGTATTCTATTAGATTTTTTTCTGTTGAAGACTAACGATAATTTGTTACGTATTATCTTAGTCATAATATTCTTTACTGGGCTAGTTGAGCTCACCCTTTTTCTTTTTGTTCCATTTTTCTTCTCAGGAGGTGTAAGACCCCAACTTATTATAAATAAAATTGAATTTTCCTTTATTCATTATTCTAAATTAATAAGGGTTAATTTGATATAATTCTTTGGTTATGGGTGAAATGTGCAAAGTTTACAAAATAAGCAAGTGGTTATAAAATATTCATTATTGTCGGGGAATATTCGTTTGGTCGTGGAATATTCTTTTTGTCGGAAATCTCAAAATGACGACGCGCATTCATTTAGTGGGCCCATAACGGAAAACGGTTGGATGAAGGAAAGCGACAAAGATTGAGTTTTATAAATAACGGCGTAAATGGTTACCGAATTAACCTTTGTTAGGTTACACAGTGGTTAAAATATAATGTCTGGCGTGGTTTACAAGCGCGCGGCGGTATTACATAAAGATTATTGAATTATTGATCCTTACGTAACAAAGCCTTTACTTTCGATAATTATTACGGTGAATTCTTTATTCAATATTATATTTTATTGATTCAATAATTGCTACGTTGATATTTTGTATTCTTAGTTGTTTTGATAATTTTCATTACACTGATATTTTTCATTATCAAATCGTGGACATGATAATAGGAGAGGTGACTCAGTGGAAATTCGAGGAAAAAGAAGATTCAACAATGACGGGAAGATATATCGGCAACACGACAAAGACCGATAACAAAATGCTGGGGAAGAGCGGTAGCCAGTTAGATGTTACAAATGCGGGAAGGAGGGACATATTAGCCCAAATCGTCCAAAACAATCCAAGGTATGTTACAATTTGTGGAAAGGAAGGCCACATCGCTTTCGAGATTATCTTATAGTGAAACCAAGTTCGGTAGGAGTGGTGATTCAAGGTTGTCCGGATAAGTCAAAATCGGTTCTGGAAGAGCTTTTGTCGTGGTAGCCAAAGCGTGAGGAACGACGAGGTGATCACAGGTAAGCTAATCTTGAATTCTTGCGAAGTTTATACCTTACTTGAATCTGGGATTCTACCCATTCTTTTTATCTCTTACGCTTGTGCTCAGCGTTTAAACTTTGACTCAGGAGAAATTAGATTTTAATTTATTTGTTGAAACTCAGTTTGGTGAAACCTTCGTTACATCTACGGTTTATAAATCTTGCATGATCCAAGTTGGCACTATCACATTACTGTTGATCTTATCTCTTTAAAGATACTTGCTTTTGATGTGATTTTAGGAATTGATTGGTTAACCACTCATCGTGCCAAAATTGATTGTTTTCGTAAGGTGGTTAGTTTTCATATTCTAACTTGACTGTCATACAATTCAAGCCACTAAACCACTAAAATCGATCATTTGTCATATCAAGCCACAAAGCTATTCGTTTATTGAAAAGCGGATGTCAAGCTTTCTTAGCCCATGTTATGGATTTGAATAAAGACAAGTCAGATTTGAATAATATTTTTGTGGTTAGAGAATTCCCTGGTGTATTTCCTGAAGAGCTTCCTGGTTTACCCCCAGAACATGATGTTGAATTCTTTATTGACCTTGAGCAAGATACAAAACCCATTTCTAAAACCCCATATCGAATGGCTCTATTGAACTTGAGGAGTTAAAAGTCCAACTCTGAGGGAATTATTAGACATCGGTTTCATTCGTCTAATACGTCTCCTTTGGGGTGCTCTGTTTTATTAAGTAAAGAAGAAAAAGGGGAGTATGCGACTTTTGTATTGACTCTAGAAATTAAACCATGTCACCATCGAGAATAGGTATCCTTACCTCGCATTGATGACTGTTTGACCCGATTCAAGGAGCACTGATTCTTTTCAAAGATCGATCTTCGATTCTGGATATCATCAATTGAAGATTAAAAGCGAGGATATTCCAAAGGCGCCGCCGGGACTCGATGCGGGCATTATGAATTCTTGGTCATGTCTTTTGGATTGACTAATGCTCCCGCTGCTTTCATGGATATGATGAGCCAAGTGTATTGAGGAATATTTGGATCGATTCGTTGTTGTCTTTATTGATGACATCCTCATCTATTCCAAAAGTCGTGAAGATCATGAGCACCATTTGTTTAGGTACTACAAAGACTTCGTGAACACAAGCTTTATGCTGTGAAGAAATCGAGTTTCGGCTTGAGAAGTAGCATTCCTTGGGCGCGTGGTGTCAAAACAAGGAGTATCTGTTTACGGCGAAGATTGAAGCAATCTGAAGTTGGGAACAGCGAAGTCGGTGGCCAGAAGTCTGTGACTTTTCGGGCTTAAATTTGGTTATTATCGGAGATTTGTGGAAGGATTTTCTCGAATCGCTACTCAGATTAACTCGGTGACTCGGAAGGATGCAAAATTCTTATGGGCGAGGAATGCGAGAAGAGCTTCCAAGAGCTCGAGGAGACTCATTTTTGGCTTTTGTTCGACAATACCATCTGGTTCGGATGGATTTGTTATCTACTGACGATGCTTACCGGCAATGGGTTAGGATGTGTTCTCATGCAACATGGGAAAGTCATAGCCTATGCCTCACGACAACTCAAAGAATATGAGAGGAATTATCCTACTCGTGATCGGAGTTAGCGGCCGATCGTGTTGCGTTGAAGATATGGAGACACTACTTATGCGGGGAGAAAGTAGAGATTTATACGGATCATAAAAAGCCTCAAATATTTCTTCACCCAAAAAGAACTCAACATGCGTCAGCGGCGTTGGGTGGGTGATTTAAAGATTACGATCGCCTATTATTGATATCATCACGGAAAGCGAGCGTAATGGCGGCGCGTTGAGTAGAAGATCATATCTGCAATCTGAGTGCGATATTGTCAATATAAAGGCCCATTTTGTATGACTTTGCAAAGGATGGAGGTAGAATTAAAGACTCAGGGGACCACATAATGATGGCGAATATACAAGTAGAGCCAGACTTTAATCGATAAAGTTAAAAGGCTGCTTTCAAGCTACGGACACGGGGGTGATGCGTATGAAGAAGAAAGTCAAAGAAGGAGCTATTAGGAAGCAAGAATTGATGAGGAAGGAATACTTGAGTCGATTCTGAACTTTGCGTTCTAACGATTCGACACGAAGCATAAAATCATGATGGAGGCACCTGACACCCCGTTTGCGATCCATCATCAGGAGTACCAAAATGTATCATGATATTCGACGTACATTTTGGTGGAACAATATGAAAGAGAGAGATTGCGGAGTTTATCTCAAGATGTTTAACTTTGTCGGCGTGTAAAGGCGGAAGCATCAAGTGCCAAAAGGTCCATTGCAACCACTTGAGATTAGGAATGGAAATGGGAACACATTCTTATGGATTTTATTCTGGTCTTCCCAAAGTTTCTCAAAGGCGTGAAGCTTGATTTGGTTTATTGTTGATAGATTAACCAAGTCGCCCATTTCTTACCGATCTGCGAGACTTATCCCTTGAGCGTCTTTGCTCGTATATGCGTGAATGAGATTATGCGATTGCATGGCATGCCGGTATCCATAGTTTGAATCGTGACCCGAGATTGACTTCAAGATTTTGGGTTAGCTTGCGAGAAAGCTATGCAAGCGCAATTTACGATTGATTCAACGATACCATCCTCAAAGCGGACGGACAATCGAGAGAGGACTATTCAAACCCTTGAAGATCTATTAAGACTTTGTGTCCTAGATTTCAAAGGAAGTTGGGATAAGTACCTACCCTTTGGTGGAATTCTCTTATAACAATGATTATCAAGCAAGTATAGGCATGGCTCCATTCGAGGCGTTGTATGGGCCGAAAATGTCGATTCTCCGATTATCTTTGGGACGAGGTGGAGAAGCAACATTATTTGGGACGGAATTAATGCAGCATGACTCTGAGAAAAGATCCAAATGATTCGACAACGTATTCAAACTTCACAAGATGGACAAAGAGTTATCTTGATCTTCGTAGAAAGGGCGTGGAGTTTAATATTGGAGATCGTGTATTATTACGTATTGCTCCATGGAAAGGAGTTACAAGATTTGGGAAAAGAGGAAAGCTCGATCAAGGTTTGTTGGTCCATTTGAGATTCTTGTAGGAATAGGAAAGCGTAGCCTATAGACTCGCTTTACCTCAAGTATGTCTCGTGTTCACTGATGTATTCCCATATCTATGCTTCGTAAATATGTGAAAGACCCGAACCACATTATTGCATTAGAACCAGACGAGATAGTGAAGATTTAACCTCTGAGGAGATACGTGTTGAGATTTTGGATAGGAAAAGCATGTCTTTACATGCGAAGGTTATACCACAAGTTAAGGTTTTGTGGAGAAACCATGCGATTGAGGAAATGACATGGGAGTTGGAATCGGAGATGAAAGCGAGGTACCTCACCTTTTCGATATACAGAATGCGTCACGTCGATTTCGAGGGCGAAATTTCATAAGGAGGGAGGTTGTAAGACCCTGACTTATTATAAATAAAATTGAATTTTCCTTTATTCATTATTCTAAATTAATAAGGGTTAATTTGATATAATTCTTTGGTTATGGGTGAAATGTGCAAAGTTTACAAAATAAGCAGTGGTTATAAAATATTCATTATTAATAGGGGAATAGTCGTTTGGTCGTGGAATATTCTTTTTGTCGGGAATCTCCGTGCTGCGGTAGCGATCGTTGGGCCCCATGTGAAAAGCGGTTGGATGAAGGAAAAGCGACAAAGATTGAGTTTTATAAATAACGGCGTAAATGGTTCTGATTAACCTTTGTTGGGTTACACGGTGGTTAAAATCTGATGTCTGGCGTGGTTGCTTGCTTTGGCGGTATTACCGCGATATTATTGAATTATTGATCCTTACGTGAAGGCCTTTACTCGATAATTATTACGATGAATTCTTGTTGATATTATATTTTATTGATTCAATAATTGCTTTACGTTGATATTTTGTATCTTTGTTGTTTGATAATTGTCATTACGGTATTTTTCATTATCGAATCAATAATTCATATTATTTGAATAATATTATCGAGATAACATTATTGGCAATGTCTAGAAAGTTACATCTAAGGAGAGGTTTGGTCACCTAATTGCTGGCGCAGGTAAGGAGAAATCCTTATTGGAAAGCCCCTCTTTCTGAGGAGCGGCTGGTTGTCGATCTTGTGATTACGTAATATTATTTTTAAATAAGTAATTATTGATTATTATGATAAAGAAAATATTTATTTTATGTGGATATAGATGGAGAAAATTTTTAATGTGACAATTGTTGAAAATTAATATTTTATTTTTTACGATAAAATAATTCATTTAAATATATTATTTTAATAATATATTAACGGTGATATTTTATAATGAATGTGGGATATATGAGTATATGAGGAGGTAGAGTATTTTGTGGCATTAAATGTTTAACATATGTTTTTTGTGTGTCGGTGGACCTGATTCTTAATAGAAAATTGATTATAGTATATGTAAAATCGCTTGGTTTGTGGATTCGGTCAATTTTTGTTTGGAATTTGGAAAAATTTTCTTCGCAAAGTTGTAGAGAATGGAATTTCCCATGGAAAGTCATGAGTTTGAATTTTTCGATAAGCGAGCTATTTTCTACGAATTATTGAAGTTTGGAAGATAAAATAATTTTTATTAAATAATGGGTGGGACCCACTCTTGTTTGAACATGTGGCTGCTTTGGAAATTGGGTCAAGGTTGGTGGTGGCTGATTTGGTTCAAAGGCATGCGTAGAAGATATAAATTATAATATTATTTTATTATTTTAGTCTCCTTTTGGCGTTACAGCATTTTCCTATAAATAGAGGTTAAGTTAGAATTGAAAATCACACGAAACAAAGTTTCTCTCTTTCTCTCTCTATATTATCGGCGTATTCTTGTGAGTATACTTTGAGTGTTCTTTATCTGGTGCGAGTTTACATCGACCTTATCTAGAAATTGATCGAAATACGGTTATTTTGAGGTAAGGGATGTTATTTTTTTTCATAAATGATATTATTTTCTTGATATCATTATGCCAAAATCTTTGTTGAACTTTTATCAAATTTGGAACTTGTTGTGTGGGAGTTCTTATTCGTATCACGACCTTATTCACGTATCTGACCTTATTCATAGAAAAATAAAAATTTTCTTTTTGTCAAAATATCTATTAGGATCTTAGCTTTGATTGTATCCATGTTTTGATCATTCTTGAATTTTACACCAATATGATTATTTTGAAGTATTTTTGGACATGGGTAAAACAAAATCTGAATCCTTAATCCTTAATCCTTAATCCTTGTCATTTTGTTTCTTTGGATTCGTTTCTTTAAAATGTTTTTCATCATCCTCGGTCTAAATGGTGATATAAATGAATATCTTTGCTTTGTAGTGCAAAGATGAGCGATTAAGCTTGATGAATATCTTTGGTTTTGTAGTGCAAAGATGAGCAGTGTTGAGATGAACATGACCCATTTGGTGATACAAATGAATATCTTTGGCTGTAGTGCAAAGATGATTAAAGATGTATATTGATTGTTATTACGAGGATAAACTATTGATGATGGACTTTTAAACCTTAGAAGGCGGTAGAATTCTTTCTCTACGTGACTCTTACAATGGATTCTTTATTTCCATTGCATTTGTTGATCTAAAACTTGTTGTCTATTGTATTACTATTAGATTTTTCCTGTTGAAGACTAACGATAATTTGTTGTATATTATCTTAGTCATAATATTCTTCTTGGGCTAGTTGAGCTCACCCTTTTCCTTTTTGTTCCATTTTTCTTCTCGGGAGGTGAGAACATAGCGAGGATCGAGTCGGGGTATGGAGTGATGGTTCTAGGAAGATGTTTTTTGGTCCTCTCATTATTTACGTAAAATAGTGTATGAATAATTAATGAGGACTTATTTGGGTGTGTATATTATACAGAAGACAATATTTGTATTCAAACTCACAGTTATATTATCGTATTTACACGACATACTGTATTGTCAAAAGTTGTAGTTTGCTTTACATACCATGTATTTTGGCGACTTCGGAATGGGTGTTGTATACCTATTTTGGGGCGTCACGGGAGGCAAGAATGTAATGCAATGCAGTGGGGTATGGAATGATGGTTTTAGAGAGTTGTTTAGTAGTCCTCACCATTTTGTAAAATAATGTATCAATAATTATGATGAGGAGTTATTTGTATGTGGATATTGTCTAGATGGCAATATCTGTATTTAAACTCACACTTTATATGTTGTAACAATAAAGTTGTAGTTATTTCTGTACCATGTTATTGGCGACTCAGAATGGGTGATGTATACCTATTTTGGGGGCATCACGGTTTAGTATCGAGCTTAGGGATATGATCTACGGTGGAGATCGGGGAATAGAACTAGGAGGGAGGCAGTAAATCCTTCGCCAATTGTGTGTCCTACCTAAGCTTATTTGTTAGTCGGTCATAATATAGGGATATTATGTGATATGATAATTTGTTTGATTAACCCTTGTTTTGTGGCGGTATTTAAAATGGCATCAAGAAAATGTTGAGATAATGATGGAGCCACAGGAGGCCGTTGAGTCTCCACGGATCAATAATCAAGATAATATGCAACGGAGGATAATAATCCTCATGAAAATAATAACAACGATGTAACGCCCCAAAATAGGTCCATTCCATCCAACCCATTTTGAGTCGCCAAATACATGGTCTGAGAAAACAACTACAACTTTATTACAACAATTGTCTTGCAAAATACAACAACACATATGTTGTGAGTTTGGATACAAATATATATCAAGCTGCATGACTCATGTCCCAATAGTGGACAATGATTTCATAATGACACCTTACATAAAGGTATAGTGGCTGTTTTAAAAATTAGAATCTTTGGGAAGTGCTCAGAAAACTTTCGTATACATGGGAGGCCGTGCGTATAGGTTATGATAGATATCATATGGCCACGCAATTATCCTTGGTTGACCCAATAGACCCCAAAGAAAAGCGAGAAGATTACTATCATATTCTTCCCAATGGTGAGTCTTCTCTTGACATATCATTATCTCCTTTGTCTCTAATTGGGTATTATACTCCAAACAAACACCAAGATTATATAGGTAGTCTTTGGTAGATATACTCAATGAGTGGATGAAACACAATCTGTCTCTTATGATGACTCGAGGTTGTATGTCATTAAATATCTTGTATAATAGTGACAAAACACCCTTCCAAAGTTGAATTCACCTCACCCTCAACATCTATAGACCACCGTTCTATTCCCTGTTATTCCCGCTTGTCAAAATTTACACTTTTATTACACGAAAGGAATTGTGAAGCAAAAGGGTGAAACACAACTAGCTCGATAAAAATATCATGACTAAAGATAATTAAATTATCAATAGCCTTCATCAATAATAAATCGGAGATTTAGAACATATGGTAGATGATAAAAAAATTTCAACCATAGTTGCGGTGAACGAGAAATCCATTAGAAGAGTCAAATAGACTATAAAGTCATTATCTTCTCCATGTTAAAAGTCCACCAACAATGTTTTATCACCGTAACATCAATCAACAATTCACATCCCACAATCACATGTATAACTTCATAATCGTAATTGTTGTTCTAAATTCCTTTTCTCATTCGGGGAATGAAGATAATTTTCATCACTTGTCTTTACACGAAATATCAAAGATCATGGTTATACCCAAATCACAGGTTTACATTCATAATCATACTAATAAATTCATCTTTTACTGGGCCAAAGATATTCATCAACGATTCATCTTTTGCACTCTGAGCCAAAGATATTCATCAACAGATTCATCTTTGCACTCTGAGCCAAAGATATTCAACTCTCTGGTCATCTTTGCACTACGACCCAAAGATATTCATCAATAATTCATCTTTGCACTATAGGCCAAAGATATTCATCAACAAGTCATCTTTTGCACTACGGACCAAAGATATTCATATCTCAAAGAAATACATAATCATTTAGAATTTATATAAACCATAATTATAACCATATATGTTGATCAATTCACCTTTGCACTTAAGTTAAAGATATTCAATTATAAATTCAATGGTCATGATCATACCAGTCAACAATTCAACTTTGCACTACTGGCCAAAGAGAACCTATAGTCACGATCATACCAATAATCTATCCATCTTTACACTCAAGTCGAGAAATATCATCATTAGGGTTATAAGAATGTTATATAAAAACAATATAATCAACATATAGATTTAATCTCAAGAGTAAGATTCATAAATCAATGATTTCATAACAACTTAATCAAAATATTATAAATCACTTAATAATCTCATAATCTAATATTATTAATACTACCACAATATTTTAATCATTTCTTAAACTTATAAACAATTTATTTTAATTGTTTACACTTTACTAATAAATGCATTTAATCATCTTAAAATGCCAACCTCATAAGATCTCATCACCAATAGCCAAAACCCTCATCAAAAATCTGCATATATCTCATATATAATTCTCAAGCCATAAAATCATATTTTCCAATTTTCTTAATTCACATAACATATTTAATTCATTTACTCATAACTAGAACATTTTCATGAAAATACCAAATCAGTTTTAAAAATATTTCTTTTCTGAGATTTAGAAGAATATAGTCCCATATTGAATATATATTTTTTCTCAAAATTTTTAAAATTCATTTACTATTTTTCACATGGCCAAAACCACCGAATATTCAGACATTTATCATAAATTGTACTTTTATCCAAAAATTCTGAAATTTACACGGTATACTGATATTATATAGATGTACTCACAATAAAAATTTCATCAATTTTGGAGTTAATCACAAGGAGTTATAAGCAGTTACTTTTAAAATAGTCTTTTCTCATAAAATCCATAACTCCTAATCTATACATCCAAAAATCGCCATTTTTGGACACAATCAACAAAACTCATCAAATTATCATTTCAAAATTTTTCAAAATTTTTTAAGGTACAGAAGAATTTCAAAATAATAACCCTTAAAATCCCTTTTACCTCAAAAAAAGCGTTACTTACATTTGGAATAAATTTGAAGCGAACTTAACCTTAGTATAGCAATACTCAAAGTATACTCAAAATACTCACAAGAATACTCGATAATATAGAGAGAAAACTTTAGTTTCTGGTGTGATTTTCAATTATAACCTAAGCACCCTATTTATAGGAAATTGCTTAGAACACCAAAGCAGAAAATTTATTAAAATATTAATATATATATATATAATCTTCTACGCATGCCTAGAATTAAATTTTCAGCCATCAAACACATGTTAAAGATGCCCCCAAACATGTCAAAAACGTTTTTCTTAATTAATTAATTAAAAACTCCAAAAAATGATAATTAATTAATCCAAAACTTCAATAATTCATAATAAATAGCTCTTTTATCAGAAAATTCGAATCTAGCGAGTTTTTATAGGAAATTTAATTCTCTACAACTTTACAGAAGAAAGTTTTTCTAAATTCCAAACAAAAATTGGCCGAAATCCACAAAAGCGAAGCGATTTCTGTTTATAATCAAATTTCGATCAAGAAATGGGGTCCAACATTACATGTTTAACATGTTTTAAACATTTTTGGTAACAAAAATACTCCTCCTCCTCATATACTCATATATCCCACATTCACTGTAAAAATATCACCATTATTACAAAGACTCATTTCGTATAACTTACAAATAATAGAGATGGAGATGAAAACTCTAGGTACCCACGTGATGATGGCGAATATACGAGTAGAACCGACTTTAATCGATAAAGTTAAAGTTGCTCAAGCTACGGACCTGGGGCTGATGAGTATGAAGAAGAAAATGCAAGAAGGAGCTATTCCGGAAGCAAGAATCGATGAAGAAGGAATACTTCGATTCAACTCTCGACTTTGCGTTCTGAACGATTCTGACTTGAAGCATAGAATCATGATGGAGGCACACAATACCCCGTTTGCAATCCATCCTGGGAGTACCAAAATGTATCATGATATTGACATACATTTTGGTGGAACAATATGAAGAGAGAGATCGCAGAGTTTATCTCGAGGTGTTTAACTTTGTCGGCGTGTAAAAAGCGAGAAGCATCAAGTGCAAAGGGTCCATTGAAACCACTTAAGATTACGGAATGGAAGTGGGAACACATTACAATGGATTTCGTTCTGTGTCTTCCCAAAGTTTCTCAAGGCATAGATGCGATTTGGGTTATTGTTGATAGATTAACCAAGTTTTGCTCATTTCTTACCTATCGAGAAACTTATTCCCTTGAACGTCTTGCTCAGATATATCGTGAATGAGATTGGCGATTGCATGGCATGCCGGTATCCATAGTTTCGGATCGTGACCCAAGATTCACTTCAAGATTTTGGGTTAGCTTGCGAAAAGAAAGCTATGGGCACGGATTTCTGATTGATTCATCATTTCATCCTCAAAAGCAGACGGACAATCGGAGAGGACTATTCAAACCCTTGAAGATCTATTAAGACTCGTGTTCTAGATTTCAAAGGAAGTTGGGATAAGTACTTGCCCTTTGGTGGAATTCTCTTACAACAACAGTTATATCAAGCAAGTATAGGCATGGCTCCATTTGAGGCGTTGTAGGATGGACGAAAATGTCGCTTCTCCGTAATGCTAGAGGAAAGGAGAAGTTAAACATTGTTGGGACCGTAATTGAAATGACGCATGACTACGAGTAAAAGATCCAAATGATTCGACAACGTATTCAAACTTCACAAGATCGACAAAAGAGTTATCGCCGATCTTCATAGAAAGGACGTGGAGTTTAATATTGGAGATCATGTATTATTACATATTGCTCCATGGAAAGGAGTTACAAGATTTGGGGAAAGAGGAAAGCTCAATCCAAGGTTTGTTGGTCCATTTGAGATTCTTGACCGAATAGAAAGCGTAGCCTATAGACTCGCGTTACCTCCAAGTATGTCTCGTGTGTTCACAATGTATTTCACATATCTATGCTTCAGTAAATATGTGAAAGACCGAACCACATTATTGCGTTAGAACCGCAGACGAGATAGTTGAAGATTTAACATACGAGGAGATACCTGTTGAGATTTTGGATAGGAAAGAGCATGTCTTACGCACGAAGGTTATACCACAAGTTAAGGTTTTGTGGAGAAACCATGCAATTGAGGAAATGACATGGGAGTTAGAATCGGAAATGAAAGCGAGGTACCCTCACCTGTTCGAAACACCAGGTACGTATGTCAATTTCGAGGAAGAAATTTTATAAGGAGGGGAGGTTGTAAGACCCCAACTTATTATAAATAAATTAAATTTTCCTCTATTCATTATTCTAAATTAATAAGGGTTAATTTGATATAATGCTTTGGTTATGGGTGAAATGTGCAAAGTTTACAAAATAAGCAAGTGGTTATAAAATATTCATTATTGTCGGGGAATAGTCGTTTGGTCGTGGAATATTCTTTTTGTCGGGAATCTCCGTACGATGGCGCAGTCATTTGTGGGCCCCATAATGAAAAACGGTTGGATGAAGGAAATGCACGTTCTCCTTGTTGGTAAGTACAGACATCTCCACGGTCTTATTTACTCCACGGTTAATATTCTCAGTCGACATTCTCAAATACTGTCATAAAACAAGGGTTAATTAGGGAAATCAATATATCACATAATAACCCTATATACTAACCAACTAATAAATAAGCTTAGGTAGGACACACTAGCGAAGGATTTACTAGTCTCACCCCTCCTAGTTCTATTCCCGATCTCCGCCAGAGATCATATCCCTAAGCTACGATACCATTTGTGACGCCCCAAAATAGGTCCATTCCATCCAACCCATTCGAGTGCCAAATACATGGTACGTAAATAACTACAACTTTATTATTACAACATATAAAGCTGTGAGTTTAAATACGAGATATTGCCATCTGAAGACAATATCCACATGCAAATAAATCCCCATCATAATTATTGATACATTATTTTACAAAATGGTGAGGACTACTAAACAACTCTCTCTAGAACCTTCATTCCATACCCGATTACTAGTACTCGCTACATTCTGCGCCTCCGAGAAGAAAAATGGAACAAAAGGAAAAGGGTGAGCTCAACTAGCCCAGTAAAGAATATTATGACTAAGATAATATACAACAAATTATCGTTAGTCTTCAACAAGGAAAAATCTAATAGAATACAATAGACAACCAATTTTAAATCAACAACTGCAGCGGAAACAACAATTCATTAGAAGAGTTAAGTAGAAAATGCAAACTACTATCTTCTATATATAAATTTAAAAGTTCATCGTCGATATTTTATCCCTGTAACATCAATCAATATATATCTGGAATCAAATATTCATCTTTGCACTACAGTGCCAAAGATATTCATCGATTAAGTCATGTTCATCTAAACACTGTTCATTTTTGCACTACTGGGCCAAAGATATTAATCGATTCATGTTCATTCTCAACACTTGTTCATCTTTGCACTTACTGGCCAAAGATATTCATCAAGAAATCATTCATCTTTGCACTACAGCCAAAGATATTCAAGAATATCATCATTTAAGATCGAGGATGATGAAAAATATTTTAAAGGAAGCGAATCCGGTGAAACAAAAGAACAAATATTAAGGATTCAGTATTTTAAACAATCCAAGTTCAAAAATACTTCATAAGTAATCGAGTGGAGTAAAATTCAAAATTGATCAAAACATGGGTACAATCAAAGCTAGTATCCATAGTAGATATTTTGGACAAAAAGAAGAAATTTCATTTTTAAATTGAATAGTCTTGAGTGATTCGTGAATAGTCTTCAGATATCGTGAATAAGGTAATAGTATACGTGAATAGTAACTCGACACCAAAAGATAGAAATTTCACAAAAAACATCTTCACGCTTCGTGAATAGACTTTCGTGAATAGTAAGCTCATGAATAGTAACTCGTGAATAGTAACTCGTGAATAGTAACTCATGAATAAGAACTCATGAATATAAGAATTCGACATGAAAAAATTCCAAATTTGATAAAATTTCCAACCAATATTTTGGCATAATGATATTGAAGAAATAATATCATTTTGAATAAAATAACATCCCTTACCTCGAAAAGACAAGACTTTAGTTGAAAACAGGATATAAGGCTATGACTTGAACTTGCAGACCAGATATAGCAATACTCAAAGTATACTCAAAATACTCACAAGAATACGCTCGATAATATAGAGAGAAAACTTCAATTTAACGGTGTGATTTTCAATTTAACCCAAGCACCTATTTATAGGAAAATGCTTAGAACACTAAAGTAGAAAATTTAATAAAATATTAATATATAATTATTAAATTCTTACGTACACTTTTTATCATTGAATTCAACATTCAACACAAGTAGCCCACCTCACAAAACTTTTTAAAAGCGTTTTTCTTATTTAACATAATTAAAACTTCAAAAATTAACTATTTGAGACTTCGAACTTCAATAATTCATAATAAATAGCCCTTTTGTCGGAAAATTGAATCTCACAAATTTTTATAGGAAATTCAATTTCTACAACTTTGCGGAAGAAAGTTTTTCAAATTCCAAGCAGAAATTGATAGAAATCCATAAACCAAGCGATTTACTGATTTATACTCAAATTTCTATTAATAATTGTGTCCACCAACACACAAAATATGTGTTAAATATTTAATGCCCCAAAAATATTCTTCCTCCTCATATACTCATATATCCCACATTCATTATAAAAATATCACCGTTAATAATATATTTAAATGAATTATTTTATCAGAAAAAGATAAAATATTAATTTTCAACAATTGTCACATTAAAAATTTTCTCCATCTATATCCACATAAAATCAATATTTTTCTCATCATATAAATCAATAATTAATTATTCATAAATAATATTACAGAATCACAAGATCTTGCAACCGGTAGTTCAGAGAAAAGAGGGCTTTCCAATAAGGATCTCTCCTTCTCTGGCAAGCATGATTAGGTGACCAAACCTATCCCAGATGCGAACTTTTAGACATTGCCAATAATGTTATCCAATAATTTTATTCAAATAATATGAATTATTGCTCCGATAATGGAAATACTGTGTAATGACAATTTATTGAAACAATAGTAATATAAAATATCAATGCAGCAATTATTGAATCAATAAAATAAAATACCGAAGCAAGTAATTACATCGTAACAATTATTGAGTAAGTGCTTCTGCTACGTAAGAATCAATAATTGGTGCAATACTGGTATCTTCTTGTTCAACAACGTATATTAGTGTGTTTTAACCACCGGGTATTCCAACAAGATAATTGGTAACAACTACGTGGTTATTTATAAACAACTTATATTTGTCGTTTTCTTCATCCAATCGCTTTACTGTTATGGGGCCCACATGGCTTTGCGTGCATTTAATACGAATATTCCGACAAGATGCGAATATTCCACGACCAAACGAATATTCCCAAACAACAATGAATATTTTATAACCACTGCTTATTTGAAATATTTGCGTATTTTACCCATAACTATCCACATTAATCAAATCAACCCTTACTATTTCAAAATAATAAATAAAGGAAAATAAATTTCATTTATTAATAATTTGGGGTCTTACAACCTCCCTCTTATGAAATTTCATCCTCGAAATTGACGTGACGTACTCAGTGTTTGAAAAGATGAGAATACCTCGCTTTCATTTCCGTTTCAACTCCCTGGTCATTTCCTCAATAAAGCATGGTTTCTCCACAAAACTTTAACTTGTGGTATAACCCCAGACACATAGGACATGTTCTTTCTATCCAAGATCTTGTGAAGTACCTCCCGTGACGTTAAGTCTTCTTTTATCCCGTCCGGTTCTAACTCAATAGCGTGATTGGGTCGTCCACATATTTACGTAACATCGACACGTGAAAAGCGTTATGAACACGCGTCATACTTGCTGGCAAAAGCGAGTCTATAGGCCACGATTCCTATTCGATTGAGAATTTCAAATGGATTAATAAATCGAAGGTTTGAGCTTTCCTCACCTCACCGATTCTTGCTTTTGAAATAACAACTTCTTGCACCTCCTTCTTCAAATTCATCATCCGGTGTGTAGCTTGAACAAAGTCGATTATACTCAGTATATCATCACGTGGGTACCTAGAGTTTTCATCTCCATCTCTATTATTTGTAAATTATCTGAAATGAGTCTTTGACAATATCGCACTCAGATTTGTATCGATTTTCTACTCAACACATCACCTACCACGTTCGCTTTTCCAGGATGGCATGGTCAGAACATGTGCTGAAATGAGTCTCCTCTTTAGTTCTTCGAAGCTCTTCCCACATTCCTTGCTCCATTCGAATTTTGTATCTCTACGAGTCAGCTGCGTTAATGGAGTAGCGATTCGAGAAAATCTTTCCACAAAATCTTCAATAATAACCAGCTAAGCATAGAAAGCTACGTATTTTGATTACCGACTTAGGTTGTTCTCAACTGTGACTCATATCCCAATCTTAGATAGCACGTCACAATGACACCTATCAATTTACTACCGTACAAATATGACGTCCCCTACGGAGAGTGCGGCGGTGCGTTCCACAAAGGAAGTCACCGGATAAAGGCTCGTGTACCAAATTTATAGTTGAATTTTAACTCCTCAAGTTCAATAGAGCCATTCGATATGAGATTTTAGAAATAAGTTTTATACCAGGTTCAAAGTCGATACAAAATTTAATATCAGGCTTTGGGAGTAAGCCAAGAAATTATTCAGGAAATACGTCAGGAAAAATCAATAACAACAGGAATATTATTCAAATCTGACGTGTCTTTATTCAAATCCATAGCATGGACTAATATTATTCAAATCTTACTTTCTGCATGTGTATATTTTTTGTATTCCGTCTCTTGTAAATTCAATTAATTATACATGGTTATGATGAATTTGGGTATGAAATGATGGTTGTTTTGGTGGTTTGAATATTTATTAACGATTGTAAGTGTTGTTGACAGGTTTAGATTTTTCTGGATACCTATTTTTAAAAAAATTATGTCAAAATTTATTGAAATTAGTAGCGACTAACTTGATGTTTTGATGGTTGGATATGTGTTGATGATTGGTTATGTATTAATTATTGTGGTTGTATAGTGAATTATGATAATTGTTATGTCTGATTGTAAGTTATTTTAAGTTGCAAAGAGTTTTTAGATAATGTATTTCTTTTCGAATTTTAATCTAATTTTTCGTTTCACCGTGCTTTCAGGCACGGGTTATCGCTAGTAATATATATAATACGCATTAATATAACTGTGTCTCGTATATAGATATTTTATTCATGTTTAATTTTTATATTTGTGTAGAATTTTTTTTTTTAATTTCAATAATTTAAAAGATTTAAAAATTTTGATTTAAAATATATCTTAAATATTGTGATATTAAATAAGATAAATATATAATTAATTATAAGAGATTTATCCAATTAATATATTAATAACCTATCATAAGATACCTTTTTATGACAAAAAAAAAATATATATATATTTATTACCGTTCCAATTTTCCATATGCTTTTTCCCTCGGTCTCACACCAATTAACATACTAGACTTACTAGTTAGTGACGACGTCGTCGTTTTGTAATCAACAAAGGTATTACAATATCGATATCGGAACGCCAGATTGTCGCATGTTATTGCTCCACGTCTACATATGATTACGCGATATATCGCCGACCACGGGAAAAAAGAAAAAGAAAGAAATACTCCTCCCTCCGTGTAGTATTAAAATGGAGAAACGAAACCCGAAGGAAGCTGAAAACGAGAAAGGGCGAGAAAATAGAAATAGAAAAAGAAAGAAGGTCCACGGCCACGGCCCAGATTAAAGTGAATAATACCCGAAAAACCCTAAGTCCACTAAAATATCGCGATATAAATCTGCAACCTCCGTGTATCTCTCTCCATCGATAAGAGCTGTAAGCGCACTGTATTTCATTTATCGCTATTTTCTCTTGTCAAGCTTTCGTTTGCTTCTCTGACAAATGTTGAGATTCGTTTTATAATTTGGTCAATTGCTCGGTGAGAAAGTGCTGGATATTGTGTTTTCCAAAAACACCCTACTGGAAATTGGAATTGCTTGATGGTGACTGAGATAATTGAGGAAGTGAAATTTGAAACTATAACATCATTATGTTCTAACATGCTGATATATTTCGAGTTTAAGCTAGGACCTTCATAGATTGTAAAGTAATTGCAGGAAATCATTATTTATTGGAAAATTTTGAATCAGTGTATTCTTATTGAAGGTGTTGATTATTATTTTTTTGATTGGTGGTGGTTAAATAAATGGCCAAATTATGGGCTTTTGATTTATTTTTTATTTTGAAGAACATCAAGTTATGGCACAGCTTTCTGATTATGAATTCCCTTGAGGTTTAACATTTTATTGTGGTATAATCTTAATGCAGTTTGATGTATATAAAAATAAGTAATTAGTCTTGCAAGGTGGTTCCAAAATTTTGATGATATTATTTTGTCGTCCAATTAAAGTACCTATTATGAAAAATACATGGGAGCAGAACCTGAATACAGTTCCCATAAAGAGCAGAGCAGAGGATTTATTTTTAGAATTTGGTACACATTTTGTGAATTGTTATTGGAGGATAATTTAAGTATGAAAATCTTTGTTCTCCATCTTTTATAGTTGAGCTTAGTTATTATATTTCTTAAAAAATTATAATGTATTTCCTCTTCTGCCTATTTTTAGGTCAATTTGCAGCAGGGGAAGACATCTCTCCGTATCAGTAAGCCCCAGCCTTTAATTCTTAAATGAATTTGAATTTTAATAGAGACATCTGTGCTAGTTTTCATGTCTTCAAATATATATTTTTGCAGTTTGAGGACTTATCTTTCCATGTCTTTGTCAGCACTACTCATTTTTTGTATTAATATGCTTTGTTATGACATATTACAATCTAAAAGCAGGTTAATAATTGATCTATGTAAAATTTAGAGTGGTTTTAAATTTGGGTGCATGGAGAAAATTGAACCACCTTTAGTTTATGGGTCATGATTCCTGAATTGGAGGTTTTGGTTCAACTCTTTTATTACTCAGTTAACTGATAATTGATTTCAGAAAATGCAAGGCCAACTGCAACAATATTGGCTTAATCAAACTTGAAACTAATGAACTCAAGAAATGATGTACATTTTTCATTTGTGATCAAACTTGAAACTAATGAAGGAGTTTGAACATCCTGTTTTGGTTGATTATATTTTTTTTCTTCCTTCTATTTTTTTCCTCTTTCCCCTTTTTGTGGTATTACTTATATTTTTATATTTCTCAACTTAATGTCCACAGTTAATAATGTTTATTGTCTCCCAGTATGAGATGTACTATGTTGATGTCAACGAGTTGAAAATTAAGCTGCAGTAAAAAGAAATCACTAATGACCATTAATAATTTAATACATCCATTTCACGCAGTGGTTCGTGAAAAAGATGTTTGTTGGGAATATGCTGAGAAGTTGGATGGAAACAAGGTGCGATGCAAGTTCTGCTTCAGAGTTCTGAATGGTGGCATCAGTAGATTAAAACATCATTTGTCTCGAATTCCCAGTAAAGGAGTGAATCCGTGTAGTAAAGTAAGGGATGATGTTACTGATAGGGTGAGGGCTATAATAGCGACAAAGGAGGAAGTTAAGGAAACTTCTAGTGCTAAGAAGCAAAAGCTTGCAGAAGCAAAATCTCTTGTAAATATATCTGCTAGCAGAACTCTCATGTCTGTGAAGGCATCTGCATCCCCAGTTGCGAAAGTTTTCCCTTCCATGATACCAATGGGATCTTCATCAGCTAGTGAGCAAGAAAATGCCGAGAGAAGTATTGCTATGTTCTTTTTTGAAAATAAACTGGACTTCAGCGTAGCCCGTTCTTCATCTTATCAGCTAATGATTGATGCAGTCGGGAAGTGTGGAAATGGATTAAGAGGCCCATCTGCCGAAACTCTGAAAAACACATGGTTAGAGAGGATCAAGTCTGAGATGAGTTTACAATCAAAAGATATTGAGAAAGAGTGGGCAACAACAGGTTGTACTATAATTGCAGAAACATGGATTGACAACAAATCTAGAGCTTTGATTAACTTCTTAGTTTCATCGCCGTCCAGAACTTTTTTCCACAAGTCAGTAGATGCATCTTCGTATTATAAAAACATAAAATGCCTTGCTGATTTATTTGACTCTGTAATTCAAAATTTTGGCCCAGAAAATGTTGTGCAAATTATTGTGGACAATACTCTCAATTGCAATGGTATAGTAAACCATATCCTGCAGAACTATGGAACCATCTTTGTGTCCCCTTGTGCTTCCCAATGTTTGAATGCTATCTTGGAGGAGTTTTCTAAGGTAGATTGGGTGAGCAGGTGTATCTTACAAGCTCAAGCTATTTCGAAGTTTATATATAACAGTTCCTCGATGCTTGATTTAATGAAGAAGTTCACTGCTGGACAGGAAATAATTAAGACGGGTATCACAAAGTCCGTTTCAAACTTCCTCTCATTGCAGGTTATTCTGAAGCAGAGGGTGAGACTGAAACATATGTTCAATAGCCCTGAAGTTTCTGCAAATTCGGCTTATGCAAACAAACCACAAAGCATAACTCTTATTGGTATTCTTGATGATAATGATTTCTGGAGGTCAGTGGAAGAGTGTGTTGCTGTTTCTGATCCCATTCTGAAAGTTATGAGAGAAGTATCTGGAGCAAAACCTGCTGTAGGTTTTGTATATGAGGTGATGACCAGAGCCAAGGAGTCAATAAGGACGTATTACATAATGGATGAAATTAAGTGCAAGACATTTTTAGATATTGTGGATAAGAAGTGGCAGAAGTATCTCCATTCGCCTCTACATTCGGCAGCAGCTTTTTTGAATCCTAGCATCCAGTATAATCCAGAAATTAAATTTCTTGGATCTATAAAAGAAGATTTTTTTAGAGTTCTTGAAAAGCTACTTCCAACGCCTGATCTAAGACGGGACATCACTAATCAAATTCTGTTATTTACAAGGGCAACAGGGATGTTTGGTTGCAATCTTGCAAAGGAGGCAATTGATACAGTTTCACCTGGTATGTATAGAACTTTCTATCACGTGTTGGTGTGAGGTTAACTTTTAGAATCAATATTTCCTTTGTGCACCTCCTCACATCATTTGGGTGCAATAAATAGTTGTAAGCAACAATAGTGCCCTCTACATACTTTGCATGCTGCTAGTTAAAGTGCATTATATCATGAAGTTAAAACCGATGCACAAACACATAAGCTAACCACGATGGAAAAGCAAAGCTTGATTCCTTTTTGCAAAACCGAGAGTTTGGAGCTCTACTAAAATGTTGGATACTAGAAATGCTTCATGGTACTTCGTTTAAGGTATTACTGTAAGGTTTCAAGGTTGGAGGTTTCAGGGTGATAACCCATATAATGTTTTACTACATCTTTACTTACTAGCATGATTGTATAAAGAACAAACCATAAACAACTTGAGCTGATTTTTTAAAAATTAGAACATTACTTGTAACTGCTAAACATGGCAAAACATATTTGTTTGAATCTAGCAATATACAAAATGCAAGTACTTATAAGACATGACTTGTATTTAAACTTCACTATGTAAAATCCTGAGAATCGGTCCCACCTCATAGTTAATTTTCATTATTATTATTATTGTTATTATTTATTTTATTGATTTTTTTTGTGCTGGGTTCTTTTCTTTTCCACCTTTTGAGTTTGGTTTTTCTCCTTGAACCTTTCTAGATCATATATATAAGTGGTAAATATTTTTCACGCAAACTTGTGTGGGTATCGTATACTTTTCACACAAATTTGTGTCCGTATAAACACACATGCCAAAAAAAACAATGGGCAATATAGTATTTTTATAGGTATAACCATTTAGCTATGCTGTAATACTTGTAGTGACTACTCATCAATGCATATTCTTTCAAGATTATAGACGAGTTCATGCCTAATGTACACAAGATGGGTGTCTATGCATGCTACACAGACGAATGTTTAGTTTGTGAGCACTTGTATGCTTTGTTGTGACAGTTGCATGTGTACATGTAGAAATGCTTAACATATGACAAATGTATTGTAGGCCTGTGGTGGGAACAGTATGGTGATTCTGCTCCCATATTACAACGAGTTGCCATTCGAATACTCAGTCAAGTTTGCAGCACATGTACCTTCGAGAGGCACTGGGGCACATTTCATCAAATCCACTCTGAGAAGCGCAATAAGATTGACAAGGAAACATTAAATGATCTTGTTTACATAAACTATAATCTAAAGTTAGGGAGATCAATAAAACCAAAGTCTTCAGAAGCTGATCCTCTTCAACTTGATGACATCGATATGACTTCGGAATGGGTAGAGGAGACTGAAAACCCTAGCCCAACTCAGTGGCTTGATAGATTTGGTTCTGCTCTGGATGGGAGTGACTTGAACACAAGACAATTTGGCTCCGCTATATTTGGTGCAAGTGACCATATTTTCGGTTTGTGACATTTTACCCATGATGTTTGTAGATGTATTATAAGTATCATCTTCGATCATGATTCTGTAGGATGTCTGGTTATATGATGATGTTCCTTCAAGTTCTTACTTTTTCCGTTTAGGATTTTATGTTTATTTAATATGTAGGAAGAGTTTGATAGTGATACAGGCTGACTGGGTCTGGTGGTGTATATAAAGACTTGTTGTTGCGCCACATTAAATTATTTTATTTTCATTATTTTATAATATACCTCCTCTGTCCATTAATTATTGTCTAAATTATTAGTATTTTTTTACTACATTTGGGAATAAAAGTATAGTTATCTTGGGAAGAAATACGAATTAAAACTAATTGTACAATCATTGCGGGACTGAGGGGGGGGGGGGGGGGGGTGGTGAGTATTTGGACGGTCGGTCGCATCTTCGACTCAGAGGAAGCAACTCTTTAGACAACATAATACACCATTACTGCATACCCCAACTTAGAGTATGACACTATTGCTTTATTCTTTTTTATATTTTGCATCTTTCTTTCTAAATTTTGGCGGTGAATATATTTCCTTGTACTTCCAGTCGGGAAATGAGCTTTTCTTGTTAACTTTTTCCTTCAAGTAATAAAATTTGCATAGCCTACCCTTCCACATAATTTCTTTCAATAATAAGTTTTAGTCTTCAAATTTAATGTCTAAATGTAGACTAGGCAGATTTCCTTCCTTCCCGTGATTTGCAATAATAGGTGCAAGGAAGCATTCCAAAAGCATGAAGAGACTACCAGTTAAATTCCAGGCTGCAAATGCTTTTACACTGATAATAGAAGGTATATTATACCAAATCCTGTCATACAATACAAGCATTATCCAAATTCTTGGGAATATACAAAAACAACCACTCCAATAAGATGATAATATCTATTCCAGGCAATCCTCAGGACGAATTGTTGAGGAAATGTGCCAATGCCTTGTCTGTATCATTGTCGTACATGAGTAAGGCTTCTGCAACACTGTTTGATGAAAAACCCATTTCTACTTAAAGAGGGTGTAGCCACTGGCAAATTCCCTAACCTTGAAGAGGAAATCAAATTTATCCCGTTTTAGTATTAGAACAAAATGAAGCACGGAATTTTACTGCCTGAGGTGACTAAAAGCCATAATGCAATATGTAAAATAAAAGGATGGAAAAGGGGATCAAACAAAAAATGTAGTAAGAAGGAAAAAGAACCTTAGTTGGATTATCTCCATAATTTGCAACAGCAAGAGGCACCGCCTCTCTATTGAGACCTGATGCTACGTATTTGCGCACGACAAGATCTGTGGTGGATCCCTGCAGAGAAATAATGAAAACGATAATCATAACAGTGTCTTAGATGCTAATAGTTTGAAAATATGATGCCCCTTACAAGAAGAGTGGATATAGTTATTTTATAAGCAGAGTAATTGCTTCAAATGACTTTAGGAAATTTCTGTGCTAGTTTTCTAAGGGTCTCAAAGTGATATATATATATAGAAGTTTGCCACTATGATTATAAAAAATAATTTTAATTTGACCCTTGTAAGAATCCTAGCTCTACCCCTGCTTAGTAGGGAACAGAAGCACACAAGTTGTGTTGTTAACAGGAATAAAGTACCTCAATCTTCATTATTTCAGATCGCTGTGGTAGCAGTACCTTAGATATTGTCAAATGTGATTATTGCAAATTCACAAATATTTCGACAATCTAAGAGGCAAATCACTGATGTGAGAACAAGCTACTTTACATATGATTTGTGGTTGTCAAAAGTTGAAACAAGAAATGTACTTTAATTAATTATTAGATTGTAAAGATGTTTCAGATGTTCCAACCATCTTGCATTTCTATAGCCATAAATAGGACAGCCATCAATGGGGACCATGCAGAATGTAAAAGTGCCTCAATCTAGTTCCAACCCTTCTTAACCATTCCATCTTCTACCACACAGCTTTAAGCACCTATTGACATATTATATACCAAAATTAAGTAAATAGAGCAGATGATGTCCAACAAATAAGATTACCATACAATAATCTTAACTGTGTGCCACAAAACTTCCAAGAATAAAAATAAAATTAGAGATGCCTGTAAAATTAATTGTATACACGATCAATCAAATTAAAGATTATAGAAGTGCCGCAAGCTATAAAGTATGCCATTTCTTCCGGTTGAAATGATCCTATTTTTTGGCTGTTTTTGCATGAATTTTAAGACATGAAAAAATATATTATATTTTTTAATGTTTAATATAGTTCAGCTATATGATAGAAAAACATATACTTATCAAAAATAAAGTTATATATACATATTATAATATTTGTGTTATATGAAAGAGGGGGGAGTTCACTTATAGAATAACATTAAGCCAATAGAAGAATTCTCCGGAAGATCTTCCAGAATAAGGGTCTGATCCCTACAACTGACAATTTTAACCCATATCTTTTTTCATCAGCCCTCTCACTTCAAACATGAAATGAGAAGATATTACACCCATAACCCATTTTATATATATTCTCCGTCACACTCATACAGGAATACGTTATAAAGAAAGAGCAGCATACCAATGAAGATGTTTCTGCGGCTTTAGATGGAAGGTTCTCAAGCCCAAGCCTGCTCCAGTTTGGATTTTCCTTCTCTGCTTCTACCAGTATCTTTCTTTCAAATTCAAAATCGATCTGAAAATTGCTTCGAGGAATCTCTCCGATTAGTGGGGACAATTGAGGCTACAATGTGATCAATTAACAAACAAATTAAGACCCTACAAAATTACACGTGTACAAGAATGGATAAAAGGAAACTGGTTATGCTTTTGCATATACGGTCAAAATAGAGATGCAATTATAGAAAATTAATAGGTACTTAGATGCTTGGAGGGGATTAACTTCATAATGTTAGAAACAAGCAGGATCTTTACGCTGCATTTAGCAGACAGTGCTGGTAAGAGTATTTAATATGAAAAAATTGGCACACATTACGTTCAAGCTTAGAAAAACTTGATATTTGAATTACAATGGCAAAAATTACCAAGTTAGATAAACCCAAGGGGATAGCTCAAGTGTACTAAACCTAGAGATGTGTGCCTTTACAAGTCAATACTCCGCAAAGGGAATGCTCTCCTTAGGGCCACCCACATAAAATTTACTACTATTGGGATTAATTGGTGTTTGTGGTTGGTGGGGTATTGCATGCATATGGTGGTTTATACACACACCCTAAGGTAGTGGATGCAGGTTCTATGAAGAAAAAAAACTATCCGTTTAGATATGTTACCATCATATAGCTTTAAATTTCTTTGTTTTTCAACATATCACCATGAAAATAACTGAGTGATTAAGTTTCTTTATATAACTTCCAAGTACACAGTCAATCAAGTTGTATGGTATCTCTGTAGCTTTAGAAATTTAGCTCACTGCATGATGCAGAACATGAGTAAATTAGTGAACCTTGGGGGCCAAATGGAAGAGAAAGAATTAGGGATGGGGGGATTCATTCTATTTATTATATGAATGGGGAAAGAAAAGAAAGTTAGACAATGATGAAGCCATGAAGGAAAGGATCATGGAAAACGCTGTTGCTACATGTAATGATCAATACCTTTAGGGGGGTGTATTCAATTAAGATTTTTAAAGACTTTTTTTAAGTGACAAACTTTTGTAGAATTTGTGAGATTTTACTGACTTTTAAAGACTTTAAAGACTTTTTTAAAATGACTTTTATAAACTCCATGAAATAAGTAACAAACTTTTATAAACTTTATATCAAGACTAGACTTTTGTATACTTCTAATATATACTGTTTAAAGTGAAAATAATATATAGTATATCTTGTTTAATGATCATAATATATGATATATAGTATATCTTTATTTGGATCATATTATTATTATTATTATTATATAATATATATATATATATATATATATATATATATATATATATACATACACACACATCATATAGTATTGTTTATTATTTTTGCAAACACATCATATATATATAGTACATTTTAAAGCGAAGGAAATTAACAATTAGTTATTAATTTGGTAAAAGGAAATTAACAATGATCATAATATATACTCTTTAAAGTGAAAATAATATATAGTATATCTTGTTTAATGATCATAATATATGATATATAGTATATATTGTTTGGATCATATTATTATTGTTAAATGGTATATATATACATCATATATACATACACATCATATATTGTTTATTATTTTTGCCAATTAGTGTTAAAGTGTCTCAAAAATTAACAGTAATTTCATTCGTTTAAAATGTTAGAAAACTAATAAAAAAATATGCATACACATCATATATTTTCTATTTTCATATATTATACTTACATAATCTTTACAATTGAACAACTGATATGAGAGTTTCATGATCTCACATTTATTGAACAAATCTCTTTCCTCTTTCTATTGGAAGCTTTCGAACGACTGCTTTTTCTCTCACCAATTCAGATTAAGTCTAGTTATTTGTTTACTTATTAATATCTCTTGTTAATTCTCTTACTATAATAAATCCAATTATTTTTATGGCCCAAATTTTACCAAATTATTTATCCATCACATATTAATATTTATTAGCCCATATAAAATAAATAACTAGTTTGACCCAATAAAAGACAAAGTCCAATTAATAACTAGTTTTATCCACCTTTGTGTTTATTTAGAAGTCTTTAGAAATCTTTAGAGATGAGATAAGACTTTGAATATGGGTTGATAGTTATAATTCTTCTCTGTCAAAATCTATCATTTGATAGAAATCTTTAAAATCTATGACTTTTTGAATACAACAATACTTTTATAGACTTTGTAAAAATCTTAATTAAAATCAAACTTTTAAAGACATTAAAAAGTTGTAATTGAATACCACTAAACTTTTATAAACTTTTTAAAATCTTGATTGAATACCACTAAACTTTTAAAATCTTTAAAAGTCTTTAAAAAAGATATTCAAAAAATGTCAAGTATTTGAACAAACTAAAAAGACACCAATATTAAAAATCAGATTAGTATAAATAAGAAAACAATACCAGCAATAGTTGATCCTCATATGAGCACGTAAATATTATAGTAGCAAAGCATAAAACACAGTTTATGCCAAAGTAAATTAATTAGTCACAATGTTAACATCAGCACGAATTAGTAAATAAGTCTAAAATTCCACAAAACTAATATTCATACCGGTGGTGTTATACGATATTCAGGTTTTAGAGCAACCCTAATGCCTATTCCAGCTGCAAATTATAAAAATAAAAATAAGTTGATCACAATTGATAAATTTGATCCATAGAGAAAGAGAGGAAGAGGGAGTTACAAGAAGAAGAGGATGGAGGGGAGTGATGGGTGCGGCCGACGGCAGGAGGGATGAGGGAATGGCCGGTGGGTTGACCGATCTTTGGATACCCGTACATCGGATGACTGGAAGTTGTAGTAGGCCTGTACATGGGGATTTGTGAATCCTGCGGTGCACCTGCTCTGTTCCTGAAATCGTATTCCATTCAATCGATCGATAAAGATAAAGAAGGTTTGTGTGTTTTTCACCGGAAAATGGGGGACGAAAAGCTATCGGTTTCGTTAGGGTGGTCTTTTTTGGAAATAAAAATCAATAAATCGTTATTTATTTAATTAATGTGAATGATAATTACTTTTTTGACTCTTGGTTTCCACTCTTATCATAAATAAATGGATCACCTTTTCTTTTTCAACCGGATTAGTTTTCAATATATGTTGGGCCTGGATGCCCAAGGCCCATCATTCATTCATATATATATTAAGGCCCATCATTTATAATTTGATAAGTTGGTTTGAGTAGTAGACTGTTAGTTAGGGCTTGGTTCGTTTAAAAATTTGATATTTTATAGATAGGTAGTTACGTAATAAAATTGTAATAACTGAATTATCAATTACACGTAATAACTGAATAAAGTAACACATCAACAAAAATAATCTATTGCATTGCAAACAAAACATAGATGCTAGCAGATATTATTATTTTAGGACGGAGAGAGTATTATTATAAGACCAGACCAGACCGCACGGCACGGTAGAGTTGATGATGGGGTTAAAATGTTAGTTAAATTAAAGAGTAGAAAAGCAATAATAATAATAAAGTCGATCGAGAAAATAAACAAAACTAGTCCATCTCTGACTCAGCTTACAAAAACCAAACAACCACTGTATTATTAATAGTCAGAGTATAGTATCAATTTTCAGTCAGACATCACGAGTGACAAAACATTAGTTGACGTTATTGTGTATACTAAGTTTGTGTTTTCTCCTACTACTTGTTTTGTTTTGTTTGGTCTGGACCTGCACCTGCACCTGCATTTTTGGTGGGATGTTGAACGATTAAAATTATACACCCAACTCAACAATTACTATTACCAAATTGATATTTTCATAATAAAAAAATATTTTTACATCAAAAATATTGTAATAGATCTTTTAACAATAGTTTTTTTATATGAAAATATCAAAATATAATGTGCAAATATCAATTTCCTCACAATTATTATAGTGAGAATGAGGCCCAGATGCACCAACGAAAATAGTTATGTTTGTATTTCTTTTAATTTATGACAAAATACACACATCTTATATTAAGTGCTCAAATCTATCTATTTAAAGGTAAATTTTTTGAATATTGTGTTGTGATTGTTAAATTGGAGAGTGAGATCTATATTTGCATAAATTTCACAAATCTTAAGCTGAAGATTGTGATAATGGTGGTTTTGATTTTGAAGGGTTTCAAGGGGTGGGATGATGATGATTTCTATTTTAAGTATACTTTTGATGGTGGGGGTTTTAATTTTAAGAATTTCAATTGGCGGAGATGACGGTGATTTTTATTTTAAGGTTTTAATGATGGAGGAGATGATGGTGGTTGTGATTTTAAGGGTTTCAAGACTTGCAAATCACTTTCACGGCAAAATCTCTCCTCCAATTCCGTATTGTTTGCAAGCCATGAAAATCCCTAATCTCAAACATGGAGTAGAATTTTTTTTTACTAAGTAGGTATGTTAGTACGTACACTAGGACATGAATAAAAATAAATTGTGACACTATATTTTATTTTCTATAATTCTTCTTTCCTTTCTCAACTCAAAGGGTGTAAAAGTTTAAGTGTTTGTCATATAAATACAAGTATATAATAAGTAAATAGATCTTATCTAAATTAATTTAGTTGTTCATTTCAAAGGTAATTTGGACATCAACTTATAATTTTAAACACAAATTATATAATTATAGCAATACATATTTCAATTCAATAAATATAATTATAATTTGATATATATACATGCATATCTCACAATAAAGTAAAAAAAAGTCATTAAAACCATTAATTTCATATATATATATATATATATATATATATATATATATATATATATATATATATATATATATATATATATATACAAGTATATAACAATCTAAGAAGAAATTCACATATAAATTATTTGGTTGGTCTTTATCTTATGGATAATTTGGTTATTAACTTATATTCATTGTATTTAAATAGGTAATCTACCCAAAACAACTCACATGTATAATACACAATAATAAAAAATATTAAAACTTTGATACATTATGCACCTAAAACCAACCGTCACAAATCTTCTAAACATTCTTATATACATTCACAAATGAAACATAACTAAATACAAATTATGTATTAAATGACAATAAATTATTATTGCTTTTTATCCATTTAATACTATTTAAACAACCCTCTAAATCTGAAAAAAGAAAAGAAAAGAAAAAGAATAACATTATTTTGAAGTGAGTATTTATCTTAAAGGAAGCGACACAAATAATAAAAAAAAATATAGAACAAACTAAGTATAACTTATTATAAATATCTAATAATATGTCTTTATTTTTATAGTACATCTTAAAAAGTGTGTTTTGGTCCATATAATTATTAACATATTTGTTATAAAACCTTAGTAAAGTATAGAAATATATTCTTATAATTGCTGCATATATTTAGAGAGAATAAGTAAGAGAGAAAGAGAGAGAATTCTTATTCATAAGTTCTACTCTATTCTTCTTCACTGTCATTCCTTTTATAGGCAAGCTGAATGAAGAAAAGGGAAGGAAATGAGAGAATCGCTGGATTGGGGAATCAAATAATTGTTTTCATTATTGGTAGCAATTATTATTATAACACTTCCACGATTCCCTACGATGAAGATTATGTCTCATTAAAAACCTTGTTAAGAAAACCCGAGTGGGAAAAACTTAACGCGAAGGAAAAAGAGTACATATCTTTTACATAAATATCTTTTAATTATTTCGCCTCGTTAAAACCTTGTCGGAGAAAAAACCCGTTGGGATAAAAACCAGTGACTAAGAAAAAAATGCAGTCTCTTCCCTCAAAAAGAATTCATTACTTCTTGATGAAATGTTGTCATAAGTCTTTCGATCGACACATTCCGATCCTTTTTAGAAGTTTTGCAAGCGTTGCATTTGGTAGCGACTTTGTGAATAAAGTCGGCTATATTATCACATGATCGAATTTGATGCACATCTATATCACCCCTTCTTTTGTAGCTCGTGTGTGAAGAAGAATTTAGGTGAAATATGCTTTTATTCTATCTCCATTGATGTACTTTCTCTCTAAGTTGAGCAATACATGCATCGTTATCCTCATCTCTGAATTGTAGGAATGTCTTTGATTGATGGTAATTCACATGACTTTTGAATATCTTTGAATAATTGATCTCAACCAAACACACTCTCTGCTTTGCTTCATGTATAGCGAGAATCTACGAGTGATTTGAAGATGTAATTTGTCATGGTTTGCTTTGTGGATTTTCGAGGATATAAGCAGGTGTCTGATATGTAAATACATAACTTTGTTTGTGATCTTCCATTGTGTGGATCGATAAATATCTACATCGGCATATCGACCAATCGCGACGTTGAATCTCTTGGATAAAATAACCCAAGATCTATACTTCCACGGAGGTATCTTAAAATGTGTTTGATCCCATCCCAATGTCTCTTAGTCGGAGAAGAATTGTATCTTCTTAACAAGTTGATGACAAAATCGGTCGTGTATACGGTTTGCAAGATACATAAAACACTATTGCACTTAGGTATGGAACTTGAGGTCAAGAAACTTTTCCATTTCACTTAGGCATGGAACTTGAGGTCAAGAACTTCTTCCATTATACTTAGGCATGGAACTTGGGCATGGAACTTGGTCCAAGAACTTCTTCCATTGTACTTAGGCATGGAACTTCTGTCTCAAGAACTTCTTCCCCGCTTTACAGAAATTTGAAATGGATCTTTATCAACTTCTAAAGATCGAACAACCATCGGGGTAGTCAAAAGATGAGCTTTATCCATATGAAAATGACTGAGAATCTTTTCAGCATATGTGTATTGATGAGCAAAAATTCCAGATGTTAAATGCTCCACTTGTATTCCCAAACAGAATTTTGTCTTTCCAAGATCTTTCATTTCAAATTCATCTTTTAAATAAGTAATAGTTCTTGTGAGTTCTTCAGGAGTACCTACAAAATTCAAATCATCCACATATACAGCAATGGTGAAAAATTCACTCTGTGATTTCTTAATAAAAACACATGGACAAACATGATCATTTATATATCCATCTTTTATTAAATAATCACTAAGTCGATTATACCACATATGACCAGACTATTTCAATCCATATAATGAGCGTTGTAACTTCGATTGAATATATGTGGCGGGCCTTTGTGATTGACCATTTTCAATCCTTCAGGGATTCTCATATAAATCTCACTTCAAGTGAGCCATATAGGTATGTTGTTACAACATCCATCAGACGTGTTTTCAAACCTTCCATGGTTGTCATACCTATCAGAAAGCAAAAAGTGACTCCATCCATTACGTCTTTGGAAGTGCGTATCACGATAATCAATACCGATTTTTGTGAAAACCCTTGAGTTACAAATCGGGCTTTATATCTCACAATTTCATTTTTTCATTTTTGACTTTTCGTACAAATACCCATTTGTTTCCAACCGGGATTACACCCAGCGGTGTTTGAACTACTGGTCCAAATATATACTTCTCTTTTCAATAGAGATTTTATTTCCAACTGGGATTACACCCAGCGGTGTTTGAACTACTGGTCCAAATACTTCTCGTTTCAATAGAGATTGTATTTCGGTTTGAATAGCATCTTTATATTTTGGCCAATCTTTTCTTTTCCGACATTCTTCCACGTTTTGTGGTTCGGGATCCGATGTCGAGGAATCAAAGTAATATCTTATCTTTATAAAGAAAGCAAATATATAAATCGATCATGACTTTGCTTCGATCTCATATTTTCTCATCATGTACATAATTTATTGAGATCTCTTGGTGTTCATCTCTTATCCCTTTCTTGAGATTTTGAACCTCTTACGGGGTTATTCCCACTCTTGGAATATGTCTTCTTACGGAGCGATTTGTACCTCTTACGGGGTTATTCTCACTCTTGGAATAAGTCTTCTTACGGAGGCGGGTATACCTCTTCTTTTGGGATTCCCACTTATTTGCTTTTGATTATGGTGATCCCTTGTGTCTCTTTTGACCAACTTGTCTTCCACGCTTACGGTGTGGTTTAGATTCTTCTATTATCTTATTTATCAATTCTTGAGAATTGATTTTTTCAATAGGTATTTCTATCTCTCTTTGGAGTATTCACTTTGCGGTGTATATGACTTTATCACTTTTCTAGCATCATTAAATGCATCGGCATTTGATTTGCAATATTTTATAAACAAATAATTCTTTGAACTTCAATTTCACATTGTCTGTACTGAGGATCAAGTGAATTTAATTACGATGCATTCCATGATATGTCGGAGGGTTTTTTATTTAAAACTTTCCTCCTCCTAAAGGTGGAAATCTGATTCATCAAAATGACAATCTACATAACATGTAGTAAAACATATATCCATTTAAAGGCTCAAGAATCGATAATAGAAGGAGAATCAAAACCAACATAAATACCTATTCTTCGTTGGGCTCCCATTTTAGTTCTTTGTGGAGGTGCAATTAGAACATATAATGCGCTTCTAAAAACTTCGAAAGTGTGATATGTTGGGTATCTATCCAAGAACTAAGCGTAGAGGAGAAAATTTATGAAAGTCGTTGGTCTTACTTGAATGATGACTTCAGTATGAAGAATTGCATGACCCCAAACTAAGGTAGGTAAGTTAGCCCTTAACATCGATGGGCGTGCAATTAGTTGAAGTATCTATTAAAAAACCATGAAATATCGAAATGGACGGACAATGGGTGAAGGGGTCCACAAATGTCTCCTTTAATTTCTCTAGGAATTTTGGGACTTCTTTATAAACTTTTCTTGGTGATGGTCGAACAATTAACTTTCCTCGAGAACACGCATGACCTGAGAAATTCACTACTAGGAAAAACTTTTTATTTTTGAGAGGATGACCGGTAGAATTTTCAATAATCTGACGCATCATAGAAGTACACGGATGATGTCAGGAGTCTTTCATGCCAAAGCGTAAAGGATTTGAGATCTATGATTTTGGAATCATAAGAGTATGAGACTCAATTACTCTAATTTTCATAGTATATAAATCAAAAAGAAATTTAATGAAGTTTTTCTAGGATATTTATATTTTTGAAATAGTAGAAGCGGCGAGAAGATCTTCATTAAAGATAATTCGACACGTGTAAAAACATAAATAAGAAATATTATTCATGAAAAACACATACCACGTATGTAAGCGAAAACTAATAATATTATACGTGCGGGGTGTTTAATTAAAACAAAAATTAAGCGTTATCCCAAAAGATACTTTCGGAAGGTTCGATAATATCAACAACCTTTTTCTCATTGTTGGTCGTTGGTGGAACATCAACAATATCTAATTGATGATTAACAAAGTTTGTTTACGCCTCTATTACTTTGTTCTTTTGAGACTCTCGGAATAAATTAACGGATGCCTCGGCGTCACTGACAAGTCTGTGATCCGATACCCTTTCATTTCACACCTAAAACAAACATCTGGTTTGTTCTTTATCGATCTTGCATTTTCTTTTTATTTTACCCGGCTTCGAGACAACGCCACTTACGGTGCTTTGAATTGTCATGATTCAGAATTTGTTGTTATGATGGCCTCGTTTATTCTTTTCGCCCCAAGGCTTCTTATTATATGGCCATCTATAGTCACGTTTATTCTGCTTTGGAATGACGTCTTTGTTAATATCCGACGATGGGGTATCACTTTGATTGGTAAAGTCTTGATAGTTTTTCAACAACAATTCATTATTCTTTTACGCAACAAGGAGAGGATAGCAATAAGTCTTTGAATTTTGTGAACTTACTCATCATATTCGTGAGAATCATGTTGGTGGGATGAAAAGTTGAGAGCATTTTTTTCTTCTAACATTTGGGTTTGAAATTGGATCTCCACATAAAGCCAAAGTAGATGTTATTCTATAAACATTAGAACTATATTAGTAATTGTCTTTTTCTAACTCATTTGCCTTTAAGGTGCGATTACGCATCAAGTTCCCAAAGCGAATAGTTGTCTCAAAAGATTTTCAAAATAGAAAAATCTATTTTTGCCAAGTTTGTCATTTATTGCAGGTTAAAACACAATTTTATTATTTATTAAAATAATAAATAATTGCATGTATGATATAGAAAAAATAAACTATACCACAACCTCAAGTGGTGATAAAATGCAAATATAAATAATCTTATATTTATATTATTAGCATATTATTTTAGTAAAAAGAATATGCAATCGTTAATATATATATACAATTAAAAAATATATATACAAAGCGCAAATGGATCTTCACCGTAATACGGTAATCCGCGTAAACAGATCATTTTCACAATTTAATAAAGAATGAATATAAAGGATCATTTACCATGCATGTGGTAATCCACATAGGCGAGTTATTCAACGAGAATAATAAATAATGAAATAATAGAAGAATTTCACCATAAATGCGATAGGCCAAATCAAGCAGCGCAGACGAGGTTATTCTCAGCGAGAATAATAAATGCGGAATAATAAATAATGGAACGAGTCGGTGAAATTCACCCAAGCGAGGATATTTAAACGTAATATTAAATGTGGAATAATAAATAATGGAATAAGGTTATGCGTAATACGCATCGACAGGATATTCTGACAGAATAATAAATAACGGAATAATAAAAGAATTTCATCATGTATGTTGTACTTCGCATAAATAGGTTATTCTAACATAATAATAAATTACAAGAATTTAAAAGCAATTATAAGAATAAAATTATATTATTGGTGGCATAGCCAAACCGATAATATAATAATAAATTGCAAGAATTTAATTTTACCGTCTAAGTTGGTTAGAGTTTCGTGCTGATAACGTGTTATAAAACCTTAGTAAAGTATAAAAATATACTTTTATAATTGTTGTATATATTTAGAGAGAATAAACAAGAGAGAAAGAAAGAAATTTTTTAGAGAGAATTCTTATTCATAAGTTCTACTCCATTCTTCTTTATTGTCATTCCTTTTATAGGCAAGCTGAATGAGGAAAAGGGAAAGAAAGGAGAGAATCACCAGAGTGGGGAATCAAATAATTGTTGCCTTCATTAGCTGGCAATTATTATTATAACAATATTCAAAATTTCCATTATAATAAATTATTCTCGTATTAAAATTATATCTTATTATAAAAATATAATTTTGAAAGTTAGCCCCGTGCGCATGGTTTACAAACTTGCATGGAATATTCCTTCTTGGCTTAGATATCTAACGCTAAAAAGTGGATCCATGGAAGTAAATAAAATTGGAGAGTAATAGTATTTGAAAAAAAGACTTTATAAATGAACACTATACATTTGGATGGAAGAAATATAATAAAGTAATAATATATTAAATAGTGCTATATTTTCGGGCATTTCAAGTATATGTTTAATTATTGATTGGGGTGAATGGCGAGACATAACTCTGATACATATTTATTTCATTAGAATGAATTTTATTTCACTACTTTCCGACATTAAATAATGAAAATGAAAGGTATAGGATCAACCGTCATTCCATCAAAATTGTTTGTATCTGTTAAAAGATACGCATGTCCTAAGATGAGCTCAATGCATCAAGTGGTCTTAGCTCAGTTGGTATCCAAACCTCTTGTTTTATTTAATATTCACCCGAATTAACAAAAGAAGAAGAAGAAGAGTCCAATAAAAATATAAATTTTGTATTGAACAAAAGGGTAATATAAATTCATTTTTTTATTTTATACTTTCAATCCAAATCGTATAGCAAGAGAAATATAATTTATGTTTATAAAAATAATGAGAAGTGGACGGGAAAATAATCACATGGGACACAAAATGACATAAAAAATGGTAGACGGAAAAATAATCACAAAATTGAAGAAAGCAAGAGAGATGGGAAAAGGACAAGATGACAACACTTTGTCAGTTCGTAACTGAGAGACGTGAGCCATGACGCCCAAACTAGAAGCAAACTTCAAATTCCCAACCAAGTCATTCCCTCCATTACTAAAAATATTTTTATCATATTTATTAATTTTTCTAAACTTATTTAAATATTTCTTAACTTTCTTTCTCTCTCACACATTTTCTTTTCTTAATTCTCTCTCTTATCAGATATATATTATTTTATTTTAATTGCACACAAACCACAAAATTCCAGTGGCGGCAGCATAATCTTGTATGGGGTGGGGCCAAAATCTATATAAACAAATCATCATAATTAATAATTTTAAAGTGAACGTAAAAATTAAATTAATTTTGTACGTGTCAATCAATCTATCTAGTTTCGGCACTGGGTGGTAAAACTATAAATACAGTCGACGAGGTCCATGATTATCATTGTTTTTGCCGAGTTTGTCAAACACCGTCAATATCCTCAGACTTGGCCATTCCCCCTTTTAAATGTATATCATCTTCTTCGTTTTCAACTCCTGAATTAATAAATAAAAACTCGTCTTTTTTTTTTTTGGTGTTTCGTTTTCTTCTTTTGTCAAGGCGAAGTGGAATGAATTTCCTCGCGATTGTATTATTAACCTAACTACGATATATTTGATTTTGTTGACTCTACTCGAAACTTCTTCTCTTTTATGGAATAGCTAGAAGCTAGTATTGTTAATTGTTATTCTACAAATTCTGTTGCATTTTATTTTATATTATGTTGCCCATGTTCAATGATACTAGCTAGCTAGCTTTTTGGATCTCGCACTCACATTTTCCTGTTTTTACGCATTCAATTGTTTTTCTGTCTGAGGGAGGAGGGAGGGATTAGGATTTTTTTGGTTTTATGAGCGAGAACAACAGTGGGTCTTTGGGTTTTCAGTCCCAAATTTAGAGCGGTTTCTAGAGAAGTCTCTTTTAGAAAAAAATTTAAGCAAAAGAGATGTTTAGTTGCTTGGTGTTTCATCATGTCCCAAATTATCATTACTGTACTATAACTGCTTTTCTTTGTCATCCATTGATAATTTCAATGTACATAAAAAAACTGTTTTATTAATTCAACAGATTCTCTCCACTCAATCTCATTGCTTAACGTTTTTATCAAACCTTGGACTTAATAACAAAATATCAGAGTGTATTTTTCTCTCTTACAAGACACAAGCACTACTCCGTGGCAGAAGTTGAATTCAAGTTCTCTTGTATGTGTTTGATCTATAATTATATTGGTTGAGCTTTGTGTGTTTTTTTTGCTTGTTTTGTTCCTCATTTTAATGGAGATTTTTTTTTTGTAATAATCAGCTGTTTACACATTCGATTATGATTGTTAGATGATTTGATCACATACGAGAACACATCCCACTCATGTATTATGCTTTGCATGTCAGAATTTCTCTTTTTTCTGTGGGACTCGAGAATCCCAATCACGGTTGATCATCAGCTAGTGAATCACGACATAATTCTTCTGTCTCTAGTAAATGCTAATTATTGCCTATTATCGGTGCCTTGTAGAATTTGCAGTACAAACCGGATAGGAAGAAGAAATGGATGAGTTATGGGCCATATTTTGTGGGGAATCTGATTGTCCAGATGGTATTCGTAAGCCTTGTGTTACTGATTTGGTGATTGAGACTCATCTCTCTTCATGTATCAATCACGCGTTGATTATTCTTTTTGACATATTTCTTTTAGCCCTGTTCTTATTCACTATTTTTTACAAGAGGTCTCACAAACCCACACATAGCTCTCGTAGCAATTCACGTTTGCAATTACTTTCTGCAAGTTTTAATGGTTTTCTGGCATTGGGATACTTGTGTTTGGCTTTTTTTATTCTGGAAGAGAAGTGGAGGAAAAAACGGGCAGTTTTACCTCTGCATTGGTGGTTGCTAGTTTTGTTTCATGGATTGACGTTGTTATTTGTGGGTTTCACTGTGAGCCTATGGGGCAAACATTTTTCAAAAGCCCCAACGCGCCTTTTGTCCATTTTTGCCCTTTTGTTTGCTACAGTGTCTTGTGGCTTATCTCTTTTTGCTGCCATTTTTTTCAAAGAGGTGTCAATTAAGATAGCTTTGGATGTGTTATCATTTGTTGGAGCAAGTTTATTGTTGTTTTGCACTTATAAGGGATTCAATTATGAAGAAGATGATGTGAATGGGAGCGATCTTTTTACCCCCTTAAATGGTGATTGCGACACTGGCAGCAAAACTGATTCTGCTAGCATTGTCACTCCACTCGCCAAAGCTGGATTTTTCAGTGAGTTGTACTTTTGGTGGTTGAATCCGTTGATGAAAAGGGGTCGGCAAAAAACACTTGATTATGAAGATATACCCAAATTGCGTGAAGAAGACCGAGCAGAGACATGCTACTTGCTGTTCATGGATCAACTCAACAAACAAAAAGCGATGGATCCATCAACCCAGTCATCAATTTTAAGGACAATATTTTTATGCCACCAGAGAGACATTTTCATTTCGGGATTCTTTGCACTTCTGAAGATAATCACTGTGTCTGCTGGACCTGTGCTTCTTAATGCTTTCATTAATGTTGCTGAAGGTAAAGGAAACTATAAATACGAGGGGTATGTATTGGCTATTTTACTTTTCTTTTCAAAGAACTTGGAGTCCTTGTCACAACGGCAGTGGTACTTTCGGAGCAGACTTGTTGGTTTAAAAATTAGGTCTTTGCTCACAGCAGCAGTTTATAAGAAGCAACTAAGATTATCTAATGCTGCAAAGATGATGCACTCAGCTGGTGAGATAATGAACTATGTTACTGTTGATGCATATCGAATTGGAGAGTTCCCTTTCTGGTTTCATCAATTGTGGACAACAAGCCTTCAACTCTGCTTTGCACTCATAATCCTTTACCGTGCAGTTGGTCTTGCTACGATCGCATCATTGGTGGTGATAGTTCTTACTGTCCTTTGCAATACTCCCCTTGCTAAATTACAGCACAAATTCCAGTCTAAGCTTATGGTGGCACAAGATGAGAGGTTGAAAGCTAGTTCTGAGGCTCTTGTGAATATGAAGGTGTTGAAACTGTATGCATGGGAGACCCATTTCAAGAATGCTATAGAAAGATTGAGAACAATAGAATATAAATGGTTATCAGCTGTTCAGTTGCGTAGAGCATATAATAGCTTTCTTTTCTGGTCATCCCCTGTCTTGGTTTCTACCGCTACGTTTGGTGCTTGCTATTTTTTTGGAGTTCCATTATATGCTAGTAATGTGTTCACCTTTGTTGCAACATTACGTCTTGTTCAGGATCCTGTAAGATCTATCCCTGATGTTATCGGGGTGGTTATTCAAGCCCAAGTTGCATTTGCAAGAATCTTAAAGTTTTTAGAGGCACCGGAACTGGAGAGGTTAAAAGTCCGGCAAAAGTGGAACAGGGAAAATACAAACTGCAACATACTCATCAAGTCGGCTAATCTTTCGTGGGAGGAGAATGCGGTGAAGCCTACACTTAAAAATATCAATTTAGAGGTCAGAGTGGGTGAAAAGGTTGCTATATGTGGAGAGGTTGGCTCAGGCAAGTCAACACTTCTTGCGGCAATTCTTGGAGAGGTTCCAAGTATCCAGGGAACTGTAAGTTCTGACTGCCTACTCCCCTTTTCTGGTTGCAATGTACTTTTAATTTTCTGAGAACTGTTTCTTTTCACATTTAATGCTAAATCTGCATGTGTTTGGAGTTTTAGTTTTAGAAATAAATACAAAGGCATCTGGATTTCATTTAGAATATTTTGTGATGTCAACTATTTCATTTCTTGTGTGATTAATTTTTATGCTCTGTGGGCAGATGCACATATATGGGAATATTGCCTATGTTTCTCAATCAGCATGGATTCAGACAGGAAGTATACGAGAAAATATTCTTTTTGGATCCAGTATGGATAACCACAGATACCAGAAAACATTAGAAAAGTGTTCGTTGGTAAAGGACCTAGAGCTTCTACCCCATGGTGATCTTACTGAAATTGGGGAAAGAGGAGTCAATGTAAGTGGTGGGCAGAAGCAGAGGATTCAGCTTGCTCGTGCGCTGTATCAAGATGCTGACGTATATCTCTTGGATGATCCATTCAGTGCTGTAGATGCACACACCGCTACCAGCCTATTTAATGTAAATTCCATTTTTACTACTGTAAACTTGTGAATTTGATCTTTCTTGAAACATCACGTATCATAAAATCTAACTATGAGCTTGGCAGGAATATGTAATGGAAGCTCTTTCTGAGAAGACAGTCTTACTTGTGACTCACCAAGTTGATTTCCTTCCTGCATTTGATTCTGTTCTTGTGAGTTTCTTCTATATTAAACTTATTTTGGTTGTGCTTCAGAAAAATTGGCATCAGTTATACAATATTGATTTTGACTTTTTGCACTTTCATGACTGAATTTAAAGGGGTCGGTACAATACTAATAGTCTTTGCTGATTGGTGAATTCAATTTCCTTATTGCCTTGTCCATTTTGGATTGTAAAATATCTATGAGCAAGCTGTGGAAAAATCAGATCAAACTTTTAATTTTGAAATCACAGATTCAGTCTTTTTGGATCTAGTTCATATCTCAGAGATGGCTTAGGGCTATTCAAGTACTTGGTGACCTAGGTTTAGTGACTGTAAATTCTAGAATTCAATAGTGTTTCACATTTTAGTACTTTTAGAATACACCTTTATTCATGTGCTTAAAAAACAAGTCTCATCAAATAACACACATTGGTGGAACTATGGAGGTTCATTGCACTCTGTACCAAAAAATGCGTGTGTTACTGTGGCTATCCCGTTTGTGTTTGAGTAGCCGTTCCTGATTTAGAACTAGTTTATAAGTGTGATCATCAATGATCACATGTTGGTGGAAGTGGAACCATTGGAAGTCTGGGGTTAATTGCTTTTTATACCAGTATGTTGGTATCTACAAATTATTACAAGAATATAGTTTCCAAGTATGCATACCAATACGAACTTTCACTTCTCTTCAAAATTTTGTTTCGGGAGAGAAGTCGTGTCTATCATTTGATTGATAATAGTCGTATTATTTTGATTTGTTGACAGTTGATGTCAGATGGGGAAATTGTGCATGCTGCTCCTTACCATCAATTGTTGGCCTTAAGCAGAGAATTTCAGGACCTAGTCGAGGCACATAAGGAGACTGCTGGTTCGGAGAGGCTTGCTGAGGTTAATGCTTCTCAGGAGCTTGAAAGTGTTTCCAGAGATACCAGAAAGACTTGCATTGACAAGGAACCTAAACCATCAGAAGGTGATCAGTTAATTAAGCAAGAGGAAAGGGAAGTAGGAGATACAGGTTTGAAGCCTTATGTACAGTACATAAGTCAGAGAAAAGGCTTCTTGTTGTTCTCCTTGGCTGTTGTCTCGCACTTAGTTTTTGTGACTTGTCAGATATTGCAGAACTCTTGGATGGCCGCAAACGTTGAAAATCCTGATATCAGCACATTGAGATTAATTATGGTTTACTTGGTGATTGGATTCATATCAACGTTATTTCTACTCGGTAGATCTCTGTCCACAGTGTTTTTGGGAATGCAGTCATCAAAATCTATATTTTCACAACTATTACATTCTCTTTTCCGTGCCCCCATGTCATTTTATGACTCTACACCTTTGGGGAGGATACTAAGCCGGGTGAATTTCTTGGACATGGCCTTGATCCTTTTCTTATATACCGAAAAGAAAGTTTTTGAATCTTACCTTGTCCATATATCATTTTCCTTTCACAGGTCTCAGCTGATTTAAGTATTGTTGATATTGATCTTCCATTTAGCTTGATCTTTGCTGTTGGGGCCACCACAAACGCTTATGCTAATCTTGGAGTGCTAGCTGTTGTTACTTGGGAAGTTCTGTTTGTCTCTATACCGATGGTTTATCTGGCTATCCACTTACAGGTAACAATACTTTCATGAATGTTTAGTGACTTGGATTCTTTTTTTTTTTCGTTTGCTAGAGAGAGGAAAGAATAAAATGTAAAAGCACATAAGATCATTCTAAGATTATTTGGAGTAGTTAAAGAACTTGTATATTTTGGTAGAAAATGCACTGTGTTTTTACGTGGTTTTACTTTTTCTGTTGGTGGAAGCAAGTCTACTCTCCTAATTATTAGCTGAGAGAATCCTTTTTTCTTCTGTTTACGTGTATTTCGTAATTTTTGATTTTCTTTTTCGTTATTTAAAATAATAACTGACTTGATTATCCTGTCCATCACTATAAATAGAGATACTATTTTGCTGCTGCAAAAGAATTGATGCGGATTAATGGCACAACCAAGTCTCTGGTAGCAAACCATCTTGCTGAATCGGTAGCAGGAGCTATGACAATAAGAGCTTTTGAGGAGGAAGATAGATTCTTTTCAAAGAACCTTGAACTCATTGACACAAATGCCAGTCCATTCTTCCACAGTTTTGCAGCAAATGAGTGGTTGATCCAACGACTGGAAACGCTCACTGCAACTATTCTTTCGTCATCAGCATTATGCATGGTTTTGCTTCCTCCTGGAACTTTCAGCTCTGGTGGGTATTTATCTGAATTTTCTGACAATACTGTTACCTTCAGAAAAATGTTATGGAATTCTAGACGCTGCCTTCTTTATAAATCCAATATAAATTGATATAAGTATATCCTACTAATAGTTATTCTGTACGAGATTTCTCTTGACCACTACTTATTTATGTTGCAGGATTTATTGGAATGGCTTTGTCTTATGGTCTCTCATTAAACATGTCTTTTGTTGCCTCTATCAATAATCAGTGCCTTTTGGCAAATCAAATAATCTCTGTTGAAAGGCTTAAACAGTACATGCACATACCAAGTGAAGCTCCTGAAGTGATAGAAGATAAACGGCCCCCCGTCAATTGGCCAGCTGTGGGCAAAGTGGACATTCAAGATTTACAGGTAAAATTTGTGCAGAGTTACTTTATATACTTAAGAATGTTAAGATATTTATAAAAAAAATTTGGAAGCAGATCAAATATAGGCCAACTGCACCTCTTGTTCTTCGAGGGATCAGTTGCACATTTGAAGGAGGGCACAAGATAGGCATTGTTGGTCGGACAGGCAGTGGGAAGACTACCCTCATAGGTGCTTTATTTCGTCTGGTGGAGCCCTCAGGAGGGAAGATAGTAGTGGATGGAATTGACATCTCTACAATTGGACTTCATGATCTAAGGTCACGTTTTGGGATTATACCACAAGATCCTACTCTTTTCAATGGAACTGTGAGATACAATCTGGATCCCTTAGCTCAACACAGCGACCAGGAAATTTGGGAGGTAAACCTCAGTTCCTTGTCTTGTAAGGATGCTTTTTTCCACAGTAATATGTTCTACCTATTGTCAAACAAAACCTTTTGCAAAACATTTTTCCTCTGATACTTGATTCTTTGTTATGTAAGGTTCTTGGGAAGTGTCAGCTTAGAGAGACTGTTCAGGAAAAAGAAGGTGGTCTCGATTCTTTAGGTAATAGTTATCAACATCTAGGTAATAGAGTTCTCTTTTCCGGTAGTCATGACTCATTAACACTTGCCAACCTGTCATTTCAGTTGTGGAAGATGGATTAAATTGGAGCATGGGGCAGCGACAACTGTTTTGTTTGGGCCGTGCTCTGTTGAGGAGGAGCAAGGTATTGGTCCTTGATGAGGCAACCGCATCAATTGACAATGCTACAGACTTGATATTGCAGAGAACTATCAGGACTGAATTTGTTAATTGCACTGTGATCACAGTGGCCCATAGAATACCAACTGTGATGGATTGCACCATGGTTTTAGCAATCAGCGATGGTAAGATTTGTTTTCTGAATCTTATTTGAAGACTCTTTTTTTAATCTTTTTTGTGTGCATTTATTTGTCACAAGTCACAACCAATAGGCAAAACCTTTTAGGTCCTATCTTTTGGATCTCAGAATTCAAGGAAAGAAAATGGGAAAGGCTCACCTTTTAGGTCCTATTTTACTCTTCCTATTTATAAGCTTTCAATAGTCCTCGGAATTCTGATGTATTTGTTTGGATTTTGTCTCAGGTAAACTAGTGGAGTATGATGAACCAATGAATTTAATGAAGACAGAAGGCTCACTGTTTGGGCAGCTTGTAAAGGAATATTGGTCTCATTTTCATTCTGCAGAATCACATTGATTTATGTTTGATTGAAAATCTCACTTGAGTTTCTGCCCATCTCATGTTAATATGAGTCTAGTACAGAGTCGGCCCATATAGCCATAGCCATAGCCATAGCCATAGCCATAGCCATAGCCAAGCAGGTTCCTTGAAGTGCTCGTGCTCGTCTTACTGGGAAGGTTGCTAAAAGGAGTGAAGAGGTAAGGTAGAACTAGGTAGTATGCAACTATGTATAGTACCAGAAAACTTGAACAAAATTGAAGTCTGATTATGTATTATTCTGGCCCCATTCTTCCCAATGCTTTTTGTCCTCTGGTAGAATTTGGTTTTGGTAGTTTAATGAATCAACTTCATCTTTTCTGTAAAAAGCCTCCTAGCTAATACAAAGTACCGTTGTTATTTTACCTTTTCAGAGGATTTTGGGGTCAGCAGTTGTACAATTTATTATTTACTTGTTCTTAAACTTTTTTTCTCAACCCGCTTCATCACAAGAGGTTGGGTGTAGGTATACCTTCTCCTCCAAGATTTTATTTGTGTTTACTATCAAAAACTCAATTTAAATGGTGCCAAACAAGTTTAAGCACCATCCTTTGAAGTAAATATATAAATTTTCAGCTCAGTTTTATCCTTTAGACTTGGGCATTGGGCTTATTGGATCCCCCATCAACTCCAAAAGATCATAATTACAGATATCAAGGCAAACTGAATGAAAGTGATTGGCTTCCACAAGCATTTCTTCACTATTCTATCAATGGAAGGAGCAATGCACATGTTTCTTCATTTTATACATGAATGAATACCTATACCATGAATAAAAATATTAATAGTTTGTTAAATATGTCGGGCATAAATAAATTACGTGCTCAGATACTGGGGGAGAAGTTAATGACATAATAACTAAATGATGAATAAACACTATTGACTCTAGAGATTCTTGGAGAAGAAAGAGCACAGGAGAGTTCTTATGGTCCTCCAAGTACAGCGTTCTCGATGTCTTCTCTACTTAGTGAATAGCTAAATCTCCTCTCCATATCTTTTTCAAGATTCCCAGGTCCACTCTTGTACCTACATTCAAATATTACCATTAGTCTGTAAAGGTCAGAGAAAATCAAAGAAGTGGTGAAGAATATGACTATAAATTTATGTTCTTAATTTGTGAAAAGGATATTAAGAGATGGATACATCATAAAAAACTATAAACCAAAACTGCATATATAACTCACATACTTAAACTATACTGAACAAAGACGGGTTAACTTTTTTTATTCTTTAATTTTTCATTTATTTCTTTAGATACTTTAGGCACTATTAAGAAGGGAGGGGGGGAGGGGGAGGGGGGGGGGGTCAGCACTGTCCCTTCCTACAGGGGGTTCCCTGAAGTACTGGTAGGATCGACCCAAAAACAATTTCTGCTACATAGTCGGCTGGTGTTGCCCTTGCAGTGCACATGACTGAGTTTACACTCCCACTCTGTTAATTAGTTAGTTCCCTGCAATGCTCCGGCACCCATACAGATGGTCATCATTGGAACCTTCTCTAAGAAGATGAAGTACCACAGCTGCATCCATCTCTAAGACCACCACCTACTTAAAGCCCAATCTCCAATCCCATTTTTGCACCACAAATTTCAGCAACTGGTAATTGGTCCAAAGTTGCAGGAGAATCCGATAATCCACTTCTCATCAGCACCTTACAAAAGTTCCCCTGCATCTCTTGTTTGCATCTATTTGTGCACCCACCCAACCCCCCAGAGGGAACTGCCATCTAAAAAAAGTTTGATTGCTGAATTTATAATAAGTCACTACCTACCCCAGACACAGCAGCATTCTCTAGTATGGGGGCGGGTCTTTGCAACTGGACAGCCACGTTGGTCTCAACCATCAACATTCATAGTTCTTAAACTACAATTCTTAATATAGACCTAACTAATAGTCAGGCAACTGCTTGTAAATAATATCTACAGACTACAGCTACTTGACGTTTTAGAATATAAGCCAAAGACTAAACTTCTTAACCGAATGTAATGAATTGGCAAGCAAATATGTAGAGAACCAGAAAATATAAGAGGGAGTGAAGACAGAATCAGAGTTGAAGAAGGAGATTAGAGAGATAGAAGAGATAGAGCAGCGAGTTAAGAGAGAAAATCAGATGAATTCATTCATTAGCTATCTTCAATTGTAAATGATTTCCATATATATACTCTCATCTCACTCACACCTCAGCAAATAAGAAAGGACAATGATGACACAAAAATTACAACTGAAAAGACTGTAATACCCTCTGACTTATATTTTTATATCCCTGCATATTCCTTGCACCGAACTAACATATAGACGAGTTAAATAATTTTGCAATATTTTTGAGTTCAGTAAAAGCCAATGGAAAAAAAAAAAAAAAACCATCATTAAATTATCGAAGCTAGTAATTCTTTCTTTTGTCACCTCAATATGGAGGGGTTATCATATCGAAGTATCTTTCTTTCCTTTCAATTCCTTTTAAAATGGTAAATGATATTTGTTCTTTGAGTCAATAGGGTAGAGAATAAGATCTCACTTGTCATAAGCATTGGTAAAAGAAAAGTGGACCTTGGGGTTTCTTCTTCCCTTTCTTGCTTCCTTCCTTCCTTACCCTGATAACCCCAAACATGGAAAGAAAAAAATAAACATAAACCCCTCTTTTTGAGATGAATGGAAAGGGAGGGCAGGAGAGGAGGTTTCAAGGGATTGAATTACCTACCCTAATTAATCAATCAGGTACCACATTTACAAGCAACCACTACAAGTCATCAACATATTCTAGAACCAAAAGCAGTAAAAAAAAACTTTGAAAAAAATCAAAATTTGAATCAGAAGGGACACACCTAATATAAAGGTCGGTGACATCAAGCGAGAAGTTGAGCGTGCCAATCGGGTTTCTCAACAAACCAAAGGGCTCTATCGTCTTTGCTCTGGTAGAACCCTAAGCTCTTTAGCCACGCCTCAATGCAAGGCAAGCTGTGAGCGTAGAGGGGTTTATTCTTATCCGGCAACTTCTTCAGCCACTCATCTTTGGTCATTGAGAACCTTTGGCCTTGAAACCACAGCTCTTCTTGTTCCTGTTCTTGAAGGAGATGAGGGATGGGAGCACCAAAGGAATTTGTTTAAAAGTGAAGGACATGAGGTGGAAATCCTTGAGATCGTTGATCGATAAGAAAGTGAAGAAGATATGCAGTAGTAGGTGGACATTTTTTTTTCTTATTCATTTGTTATGTTTGACCTATTAATTTCTAAGTTTTCATATCTGTGCCAGAGACATAAGTGTAATTGAGTGACAAAATTAGACTAATGTCAATTAATCCCACACTCATTCGTCAAAGTTTTAATAGAATTAGTGCATTAGGTATGTTAAGCTAAGACAATTTTTTGTAATTATTTTTTAGTTAATTAAGATGTAAATATTTTAGGATAAGATGTAAAAGTTAACATGACAAAAACATTTCAATTCAAAGGTACACATATATATATATATAGTATATATATACTATGGACCTTTTAAGCTAAATAATATCCCCAAACCAAAACTAGATAATATGGCTATGAAATATCTTTCCACACTTGCACATTTTAAATAAAAAAGATTTTTTTAAGTATTATATAATTAGAAATAACACAAAGATAGAAGACGAAAAAAATATACAAATTTAATTAGGAGCTAATCATTTATGTACCGAGGGAGATCCATATTTATAATTATTCATAACAATAAGTTGTTTTTTTGGTGGTTATTATGACGCAATGAATCAGCCATCGTTTTGATTTTGTCTTGTCCAATTGGAATTGGAATTGGAATTGGAATTTCATTCTTGTATATATCTCATTTTCCCGCCAAATTAATAAAAATTTCTTAAAATCGCATCTACTTTCTCTCATCTTCACCCACCTTCGCCTTCGGCATCTGAAACCAAATCATCTCCCTCAAATCTGTCAATCCATCTCTTACCAAAGACGTAAGACGTAAGACGTAAGACATTCATCTTCGCTGCATTACCCTACTGGATTCGTAACTAAACTTTCCTTCCTTCAGTCCGCAAAACCCTCGAACCACCCCCTACGTGTCTTCTCTAATTCAATTCAATGGCGGAATCCATTGATTTCTCAAAGACACAGCGTATACTCCTCTTAATAGACCTAAACCCACTTCTCCACCTCCAAAACCCTAACCCTTACCCTTACCTTAATTCCATCCTCACCGCCTCCAAAATCCTCCTTTCCTTCCCTCCTCTCTCTTCCTCTCTCTTCGCCTTCAAGCTCTTCTTCTCCTGTCTCTCTCCACTCCGCTCCTCCTCCGCTCTCCACACCCTCGCCACCCCCGTCTCATTCGACCGCCCTTCTCAGACACTCAACTCTCTCTCTAAAACCCTAAATTCTATCTCTGCATCCTCATTTTCCACCTTGAAAGAATCACCACTACCCTCCCAAGCCTCCAATACCGTCAGTTCATTGCTTCAGCTCATGCACGACTATGCTTGGGAATCCCAGATCGAGAATATTTCAGGTACGCCCGGCAATTTCCCAGTTATTCCCTCGAATTTGGTTGTTTTGTTTTCGCCTATATGTAAATCTTGGAAATGCTTAGCTCAATTTTTTAATATGGATTCTACTGATGAGTCCTTAAGGAATTTGGATGTGCTATGTGTCAAATTCTGCAAACGTTTTGGGGTTGTAAATGATAGATTTGTAAGTAGAGATATTCATATTAGTTGGGCTGATGTTCATTATGCAAAAGACAGCAGTGAAGAAAAGGATGAGATAAATGAATCTATGCTCCAACTAGAGTTGATTGAGAATGGGTTTCGGAGCTTGGGTTGGGGTTTTTGCTCAACTGAATCTATTATATTGGGTTCTGCTTTGGTTCCTTTTGGTTTGATATATCCACAGATTGGAGCTCGGTTCAGGGCCCTTAATGATAATGATTTCAATAAGAGAATTCGCGGGCAATTGAGCCTTGAGGTATCTGATGTTAGTGGGAACCCATTGGAATGTAAATGTTGTGATCTAGAATTGCTGAATATGAGAGGTAGATCTGCTGATATTGTAGACCCAGTTGAATTAAAAAATTCACCTGGTGTGGGGTTTGACCGAGATCTGACATTCTGGGGCCAATTTGGTGATGGGGTTGTTGCACTGCATGTTAGGACAGTTCAGAGGTACATTGAGGGAGAGAAATTTCAAACACAACAATGTGATCAAATTTTGGTACGAGCAATCTCTGAAGAATCTGGGAAAAATAGAAAGAAGTGTATTGATGAGTTTTTTGCAGATAGAGTTCTTGAACAACTCTCAAGAGGGATGAGTGACCTCATTCGGACAAATTTTACTCCCATCTGGCACATTCTCCTGAGTTTTCTCTATAGAGAAGGTTGCTGGGCTTTAGTGTCGATCTTAAAAGGCAATGGTGAGTCATTCATGGGTTTTCTAAAGCCTTTCACAGCTCATTTGGCTATTCTCTCGATTATTGATAACAAAATTATAATTCCAGATAATGTCAGTGGATCAAAAAAGGACAAGATAGATGAGATACCATCTAAACTTGGTATCGATATAAACAACTTTAAAAGATCTACTGATTCTAAAATTGGGACTTTGCCATCTGGAATTTGTACCCCTTCTGGATGGAAAGAGAAAGAAAATCAAAAAACATTTGTTGCTGGACCTCACATGGAACACCTTCTGTATAGCGGCATTTGAATTCTCTGATTTGGACTTGGCAGAGATTTACTTTCACCAGAGACTGCTCTAAATCAAAGAAGTTGAAGTTTATAAAATGCTGGATGAGACAAGTCAAAAAGTCTAGCTGTTATAACCATATACTACCAGATAAATCTAAGTCACATCAGCATATTGCTAAAGAAATAGATGAAAGCTTAATTGGGACAAACCAACAGGGCAAACAACCCATTTGTCAACAATTTTCATCAGAACCCTCAGGAATGCAAGAGGGAGTTGCTTTAGTTTCTTACTCAGAAACTGCAGAAGCCTTCTTCTATAATCTTCATAAGAAAATCCAACACGGTCTTGAAGCTGAAGGAGTTGACTTGCAAATCTTGGCCCAGAGACTTGTAAACTCATCCATTCATTGGTTACGTCAAAAGGAAGAAAGAGGCAACAGCCTGGAGAATCAGACTCCTAAATTAAAAACCCTGGCAAAAGCACAATTGGTACTGAACTAATAGCTCTTTTAACAAGGAAGCCCAAGGAATTGAAGAAGTGGAATGATAACCATACATCCTTGCAAGCATCTGATCAAGGTTTCACCTCGGAAAATATAGTTAGAGAGTATCCTTAACTAATTCATGTTTCGTGGATTAATTTATTAATGCTTTTTATGAATCATACAAGTATTCTGTAGTTGAACGACTTGGCTTCATTTTGCTACAACAATTTCCTTAATACAAACAAGATATGAATTGCAGATTTTACTGCGGCTGGAGATACTGCAATCAGAGGTGGCAGGTACTCTTGTAGAGCTCACAAAACTGAAGCTTGTGAAACAAATTTGCTCCCTTTTAGAGATCATTCAGTATCTTGTAGAAGGAGGCATTCATGGCCATGTGAGCCTGTATGATTATGCTGAAAGGACCATAAAAACAAGGTATATATGTCTCTTAAAGGCATCAAAAGTTGACTATTTTCTGTAATGGTTAGTTTTATGTGTTGTGTTCATATATTGTGTATCTGTTAATTCCTACATGTATCAAAAAGTATGTTGGTCATTAACAACTTCACTAACTAATTAAAATTTCTTACTTTCCTTGCAAGTAAATTAGTGAACCTGTCTGAAGTATTTGTGTGCAAACATTTAAGGACATGCATGTAATCTGAATTTACTCTTAAAAAAGATGTAGGTAAACAGAATAAATATAAAAATGTTGAGCAACTATACTGGCAAAGACTTGATGGTGGCTTCAGATAGCTTAGTTTGTCTCGTTACAATGACATGGAAATGAGCCCTGTTTTTACCTTATTGAGTAGTATGACTAGAGGGAGGGCTACTTAGGGGTGCTCATCGGTAAAAAACCGAACCGGGACTGAAAATACCGAACCGGTACCGATCCGAAATTACCGGAAAAACAAGAACCGAATTTCAAAATGCGAATTACCGGTTTGCATACAAAATCCAGACTGCAGTTTTTTTTCGGTTATTTTCGGTATTTCAGTTTTTATCGAATTCAAAAAGTCATTACCGCTACCGGTACCGAAAAGTGTTAAAATACCGAAAAAACCGGTACCGGTAAAAAATCGAAAAAACCGAAAATTTTGAGCACCCCTAGGGCTACTCACTTACAAAGCCATTGAGTTTTGATAAATAACATATTTAAAGATCTTAAGATTATGGTGCCTGAGATCTTAAGATCTTAAAATTGTTTGTAACTGGACAAATTGTTTTCCCTCTCAGATATCCAGAGGCTATAGTGTTTCCACTTTTGATTTCAATTTTAAAGGTTGAACTTCAACTTTTGAGGAACATTAAAGGGAAACCTTGTAAAAATCAGTTAAATATATTTAAGGGGGAAAGGCAATGTGATTAAGTGATATTTTGTATCCCTAAACTTACAGGTATTCTCATAATCTTGGAGACGTGGTTCAAAGAATATATGCACAAATGGATCTATTGCCATTTGATGAAGAAGATGAACCCCAGCTTCTCCTACTCAACAGCGAGGATAGCAATCAATCTTGGAGGGATAAACAGGAGTTATATGAGATGGCTGATACTAAAGATATTCATAAATCAGTCTCTTTAGAAGACGAGTCTTCCCAACCACTAGAAATTGCTGATGAAAGTTCCCGAGGAATTAGGAGAGAAGAACATGCTCTTAAGTTGAGTGAGGCTCGCAAGAGGAGAGAAAGGGCTAGAAGATTTGTATCTTTCACAAGTTGGGTACCAGATTTGCAGAGGGTTTGGGCACCTAAGCAGCCGAAGGCTGGGATAGTGAAATCTCAGTCGCTTTCGAAGGAATCAAAAAGGAAGGAAAGGCAAAGGGCAACTTATACAGTAGTATGTGAGACCCCAATGACTGGGCACAAACGTCCTTACTCTCGAGGAAGTAGGAAAGGTGATGAAGAGTTCCATGTTCGTGGTAGTAATTCCTCTAGTTGTGTATCTAAAGCTTTATTTCAAGATGATCAATGATGGAGGTGCATTTCTTTTTCACGAATACAAATGTGTAAAGAGTAGCTTTGCTCAGCAGCTGTAACATGAAAATATTCATCAAAAAAATAAAGTTGAAATTCCCGCTTTTAGCATAACCGTTGTTTCAAAGGTAAAACGGTCAGTTATGCAACTTATTTTAACATCCCAGTTTGTATAACAGCATTTATACTAGCATAGAAGCTTCTCCTTCAGTTTCATGTACTTGGAAACTTTAAGCATCTATAGAATGGGAATGGATAAATGTTGATTACTCTTGACAGTTTATAGTGGTTGCATTGATTGTACTTTCTTAGCTTGTCTACGGGAATCTGAATTTTTTTAAAACTGAGCTTCAGCTTCAATATAAGATTTAGTTTTATCCTAGGATTTTTTAGAGTGGTCGTTTCTTTTTAGTATTGTATTTGTCATAATTTTAGTAAATTTGTAGCCTTTTATACCCATTAAAATAGTTTTAGTAACTGGGTTATTTAAAAAACTGAGACAGTTCATGTCTGCCTTAACAAAGGCTATTTGCACTTCCCACCACTTCTCTACTGCCCATCAGCTAAAAATCCTAACTTCCACCGTTGAACATCCCAACCTCCAATCCTGGACAAATGCGAAGATATTATTATGCGTCTCTTTTAGGGAATGGATTGATCGCTATGTACGGTAAATGTGGTTGTTTAGTGGAAGCCCGCTTGATGAAATGCCTATGAGAAGTGCTGTTTCTTGGAACTCGATGGTTGCTGGGTATGCAGAAAATGGACGATTGATGATGCATTGGAGGTTTGCAGGGGTATGCAAACATTTGGGGTTGAACCCGATCCTGGCACTATGGCTAGAGTATATTGTCTGCTCTAACAAATATATCGTTTGACAATGTTATATATATAGTTCATGAACCATACTAATCAGATTTCGGTTTCATGGAGCGTGAATAATTCTATTCCTGCCAAAGCAATTGATCTTTATTTACTCATGGAAACTGGTAGAATGAAACCAGATGCGATCACATTTTCTAGTGTTTTTCCTCCGGAGATGTTGTTGCTCTGTTGGTGGGAAAACAGAATAACAGATCCATTCATGTTGAAAGGATGGGCCTTATGAATTTGTCATTAGAGAATGCCTTGGTTGGTATGTATGCCAAGTGTGAATCCGTAGGTGCTGCGAGGACGGAAGGGCGGTGTCGTGATGTTGATCATGATCTCCGCTTATGGGATGAGTGGACAAGGTTCTGAGCTGTTGCGGTATTTGAAAAAATGCAGGACTTTGGGCTTACACCTGATTCGATTGCTTTTGTTTCAGTTCTTTTGAATAATTCCAAGAATGGAGCACTTGGCTTAATGTGGTTGATCTACTAGGGCGTGTTGACTAGTAGGGCGTGCATGACATAACTTCATCAAGCAGATGCCAGTGAAGCCTAATGAAAGAATTTGGGGGTATGATATCGGGCTTGTAGCTGCAGATTTATCTCTTTGCCAATTAGCTCCAGAGCAAGCCGGTTACTATGGGTTGTTACCAAATATTTATGCAAAGGCTGGTAGATGGAAAGGCGTAACAATCATGAAGAGCAAAGGAATCTTTGTGTCCGCAATGTTGAGCTAAATTATCAAGTCCATTCTTTTCTCGCTGGTGATCGGTCCCATCCACAATCCAAGGAGATTTGTGCAGAGTTAGTATGGAAGATGAAAGAGGCAGGTTATGTCCCTGAGATAAAAGAAAAGGAAATTCAGACGTTAAAATGATATTTTTATGAATTATGATGGTGTTTATGAATTATGATGGGTATATGATTGACATGAGGTTGATGAAACATGAGGGTAAAATATCACAGACTTACCCAAAAATTCAAGATTGAAGATACTAAATAGTAACTTAATTTCTTATATATAAATAATTTTTTTTTTTCATATTTTTCGATATAAAACTTGGTGTTACAGGTTCAATCAATCAAATGTGCTGGAAATTGACAAGGGATTCCAAAAGAGATTTTAAAGCCTTTCCTCCCCTTCAAATTTCATGAAATTAGTACAGTAAGCCATGGCATAAATAAATACATTGTACCAAAAAATTCAACCAAATATGAAGAATATCCAGAAGGCCGTAAAAGTGGCAGTTGCCCTACACGGACCTCTTGCTTTAAAAGCAGCCTTAGTAGTCTAATAAGGCAGAAATTGTGGAGGGTTTGCTTGTCTTTATCGATGACTTGACCCGAGGTCAACCGTCACTAGGCGAGCAGCTTTAGTGGAAGGATCAGGGTCTTTTCCACACATCAATTGAATTTAACTCTTTTTTCTCTACAAACGTACCAACCCAACCCAACCCAACCCAACCCATCCTCAAGGAATAAGTCTTGGCGGACAGGTCCAATGGACCGAAAAATTGGATCGGTCCAAGTTTTTAAAATTAAGATTTATTTAAATGAAATTTTTAAATACATATAGGTGTAATTTGAATATGTATACAAAAATAAGATTATTTTTTCTGTATATATTCAAATATATATCCAAATTACTTAAAAATATAATGATTCTATAAAAGTTCAATTAAAATAAATATTATACATTTTTTTAGAAGTCACAAGAAAAAACATTTTTTTTTTTTGAAAATGTCCAATAATGAAGGACTCATCCTCAAGTCTATAAAATGATCATTTATTGCCCACACTTTTATCTTCACCAAAAACCAAACTGAACTTGCCTTTGAATAATGGCAGCCTTCTCACAAGCATTACCACCGCTCTTTATACTCTTCCTCTTTGTTGTTTTTTCCTTTTTCCAGTCCTCGCAATCTGCCGGAATCGCCATCTATTGGGGCCAAAGCGGCAACGAAGGTAGTTTGGCCGCCGCTTGCGCCACAGGAAACTACAAATATGTAAACATAGCATTCTTAACCTCCTTTGGCAGTGGCCGAACCCCGGTCCTAAACTTAGCTGGCCATTGCAACCCTAGCTCCAACGGCTGCACTCGCCTAAGCGCTGATATTTCCTCGTGCCAAAGCCAAGGCATCAAAGTGCTTCTCTCCCTTGGTGGTGGGTCCGCAACCACCACTCTATCCTCCCCTGCCGATGCAAGGCAAGTTGCTACTTACCTTTATAACAACTACCTAGGCGGCCAATCTAGCTCCCGGCCTCTGGGGAACGCTGTTTTGGATGGCATCGACTTCGACATTGAGTCAGGCTCGAGGCTGTATTGGGATGATCTTGCTAGGGCTCTCTCGGGATTCAGCTCAGGAAGTCGCAAAGTGTACTTATCTGCAGCACCACAATGTCCAATCCCGGATGCTAGGCTAAACACAGCAATACAAACGGGTTTATTTGACTACGTTTGGATTCAGTTTTACAACAATCCGCAGTGCCATTATACGAGCAATGCTGCTAATCTTTTGGCAAGGTGGAATCAGTGGGCTGCGGCTGTTCCGTCTAGCAGTGAGATTTTCCTTGGATTACCAGCGGCTCCTAATGCCGCCAGTGGTGGATATATTCCACCTAGTGCTCTGATTTCTCAGGTTCTTCCAAATATTAAGACTTCTGCCAAGTATGGAGGGATTATGCTGTGGAACAGGCTGCTTGACCGAACTTATAGCTCTGCTATCAAAGGCAGTATCTAGTCAGCCTGCTTTCTTAATCAACAACATTATCTCTAGTAATTATATGAGGGAAACTAGGAGAATAATTGATGCTATATATAATCTATGACTTTGTTGTTGACAATCTAATTTATAAATAAATTAGTATCCGAATGTAATGGTGTGGCTTTAACTTGAATAAGATCTCCCTTGCAAAATTATCAAAGTTCAATCCTCAAGTTTACCAAGTATTCGTGAATTAGTTTTAGAAAATCAAAGTTCATTCTTTTTGCAGAACTAGTTGGTAGCCCGTGCAATGCACGGACTAGTTGGAAAAGTTGATTATATAATTTATTAAAATTATGAAAATTTAGAATATATTTTTGTATGACATATAAACTTTAGAATATTAAAACATTTTCCAAACAAAAAATTACTACTTATATAATCAAGAAATCACAAAAATGTTTGAATCGAAATTGACAATGTACTTTGCAACTACAAAATTGAAATACCAACTAAAATTATAAATCAAACCAACATAAAAAAAACTAAGTCCGATCCATATGTTTAACATTTTTAACGGTTCCAAAAGCTATATAAGTGATACAACTTAAATTATTAATTTGATGACACCAAAACTAATTATCAATTTAATATGATAAACCATCTATTTCCATATGTTCCTTAGTAAAACATGGGTATTGAGAACTCATAAATTCTCTATTCTCATCAACCAAGGATTCTTCAAGTATTAACGCCTCCTCAGGCCCTAAACCATGATAATCTGCCAATTGATCACACTGAGCAGTTGAAACTTGCTCTACTCTATTGCCGCCATTATCCTTGTTCCAAAAGAGAGAAATAAAAACACAAAAACAACATAAATGAATAAAAATCAGTAGATTAATTAAAATTTCATTGCTCAATTTAAGATAGATGAATATATCTCAATGATCTACATTCTATATTTTGTCTTTTCTATCCAAAAGAAAAAAAAATATTAATTCATCTGAATACATAAATAAGAAATCACCAAACAATTTTAATACTTTTGGTTAATACTTGGTTCCAATAACTTATTGTTTCAATTGCACTTCAACTACAATATAAGTAAATAACCAAACAGAGCAAATTGATATGTATATCAAACATATACATATACATACTACCATTGATCATTGAACGATTGAGAAATAATGCAAGAAATAGAAAACAAAAGCATATAGGCAAAAAAACGGATAGAGAGCATGTTAAATTCAAACCAAATATAGCGTATAAATACTCACCAACCAAAAATCCATAGTAACATAAAATAATTTATTAAATAAAAAAGAAGAAGCTAATAACAAAAATAATAACTAAATATTAAAAAGCAAAACAAATCCACAAAACTGAAAATGTAAAAAAAAAAATTGAACTAATTTAATTCTGACTAACCTTTCCATGGAAAATTTTCTTTGGAGAGAAAACCCCAACACCATATAATCCTCTGTTTTTCAATTTGTTTTGCAATGTGTAAATCCATGAGATATAATATCACGAATTTCATTCTTCAACCACCATACCAAGCAAACTTCATGTTTGAATCTCCACCAAAGGTGGTATATTGCATTATCCTTAAAGAAATTATACATGCATGTAAATATTATACTATAAACATATATCACATGGATACGTGTCCCTATTTTTTTGCTTTGTATTAGGAATCACAATGTGTCTTATATATATATATATATATACATATAAATATATATATATATATATATATATATATATATATATATAATAGAAAACTCTCGAGTTCAACATTGGATAGCCATAGTGAGTTCATCACCATATATATATATATTGAGTGAAAGAAACACACTAAATATCTTCCATAGAAGGTCAAAATTGTAGAATGCTTACCTACATAAATAAAACATAACTTCAAATAAAAAAAATACCACTGTATAGAAAGAACAAAAGCTAAATATCTATCTACAAAGGCGCAAAGAAATTAGAAGCACAATTTTATTTATGTTAAAAGTTCTCCTACAAATAGTCCACATTTCTAAAGAAGTACTACAAAACAAAAGTAAAATAGAAAGAAAATCAGCTCTCCCGTTTGTGTTTCGAGATCATTCTTGAATGAGTTTCCAACCGAGCTTTTCCCAATAATCCAGAATATGAGTTTCTATGTACTGCCACAACCTTGGTATCCTTATGAAATGGTCCCATACCATTGATAAAGCAATTTTTGATCATTTTGTACTCATTATTTCTTTCATCAGATTTGTTTATGGGTTGATTTTGAAAAAAATAAATCCAACAAAAATTGATAGATGATAACTTAAGAATTCGTCCAAGATAAATAATCTGCAAGAACACAAACTGACTACTAAGTTCCATTCAAATTGTAACTTATCATAACAAAGAAATTTTGTAATAACAACAATAAATTTCTATATGTAATTCAAGTTTATTTTTTGAGTAGACAAAATCCAATAATCAACATTAGACATCATGATATTGAATCAATGCATAGTGCGCAAAAGTTAGCCTAGAAGAGGTCTACAATTTTCCAAAAATGTAAACCGATATTAGAGGTTATGCGAGGAGTAGGTGGAGAACATAAATAAATTTGAATCAAGCATCAAAACTAATGAAATTGATGTTTTAGACTCGATGTACCACGATCAAAATTTTATTTTGAAGCAAAAAAAGTAATTAGGACTAATAATAGGTATGTTTATGGATATCTTTAGCATTTATATATCCAAGATATTTAGAAAACCTAAACTAAAGAGCATATATATACATAAGAAATTGCACCTTCAAGTAGATATATATGGCTCTATACATTCCATCTTCTGTTGCCCTGGATTGTTCAGGCATACCTTCAGCAAGATTAACGAACCTTGAAACATTTAACTCTCCATTAACTTCCTTACCCGCTCTATGTCAGTTTGGGGAGGCGAAACAAACAATTCTTCTCCCATACGATTTTCCTCTTCTTCATGCTCAAGGTAATTCATCATTATCCGTTGCACAGTGTCAACATCAAACAATTGAAAATCAATAATCCAAACTGAAATTCGATTCATATAAAGACAATTATATAAACATAAAAAGAATTAAAATCTCGTAGAAACCCACATCAAAATCATACCTTATATGTGAATTGACAATTGAAAAACTACAAAATAGATCTCAAAATGTGTCAAACCATTAGGATTAAAATGTGGTCCTGTAATAATGCAATTGTACCAAAATTCACAACATAACACCAACCAACGATAAAATCTAATATAATAAATTACCAAGCAAAACACACAGCTAAAACCAAAACTTCAACGAATTAAAACTCAAAAGTAAAAACACAATCAAATCCAACCTGTTGAGATACACCCAGTTGTGGTATCACCAAATTCGTGCTACACAACAACCAAAATAATTATAAAAACTTCAGAATCATGTGATTTTCAAAAATATAACAACAACAACAACTTCACACCAAGTTTACTAACTAAATGAAACTCATGAGGTCACAGGAGTAACTTCACTGTTGTTGAACCTGTAAAAGAATACCCAAAACAAATCTCACATTATACTGAGAAAATATAAATACATGTACATGAATTGTATTACCTCTTTCCCAAAAAAAAAGTCCCATTTACCAATTTTTGCTGTATCAAAAAATTAACAACTTAACATTAACAAATTTTGCAATGAGACTTTTTTTGTAGGACGGATGGTGTATATATAAGCAATAAAACTGTATTGAACACAGTAATTACCAGATCTAGGCACAATTTCAACTTTATTAAAAATAAAAACCTCACACTGACAAATTCCGATAAAGTATCGAAACTTACTGACTATACCACAAATTTTGATTGTGCTTTTTATACATATGGGGGGTGGGGGTGGGGGGAATTTGGGGGATTACGATGTGTTGCTAAGATATTACTTGTACATAATTAACATCTGACCTCATATTTTAGCAATAATTGTCTACACACATCACCACCAATTTTGTTTCTCATTCTACACATTTTATTTCCATTCTATTTATCCTTGATGCGGTCATTATCACTTGCAAACACAATCAAATAGCAAAAATGTTAAATTCTAACTTTACATGCAATATTCATAACGAGAAAACACGAAATCGATAATCATGGCAAAATCCGGAAATTGATGCATAAATTAAGAAGAAAAAAACCATTTCTTGAGAAAGATGATTGGTGGGTGAGTTTGCATTGTGAAACCACTATGTTTTGTAATTGATCAATCTGGCGTGGAATAGCTCCTTTTTGTGAATCCAATCAAGAGTCTGAAATGGCGTAGTGGAAATTTGGAACCTTGTGTAATATTGGCCTTGATAGATTCAAAGACTTTATCGGCGACGATTGGCGGCTTCATTTGGCAAACTCACCATAGTTTTGAAGCGAGATAGTACCATCAAATTCCTACTGAGATGATTTAAGAAATAAATTTCGTACCACGAAACAATAATTTAATGAATAGTTTCCCGAGTAGGCTACCATTCACGTTATTAGAAAAAAAAGCAGTCATTGGGAAAAAAGTAAAAACAACACTTGAAGAAAAAACAACTATAGATAGAGCTAACCTTGCATTAGTCTATTGCTAGCATCTTGTAATGCTAGGATAGACTCGATGTAGTGTAAGAAACATGTCTACGTAGTAGATTACGGAAGGAAGAGCCACTGCTGATATTAAAGAAGAACTAATGCGATTTGTAGCAACCACTTTACTTCTAATTAAAAACATAAAATTATACACCACATACTTATAGTTTTGCAATCACTCTCTTCTCAATCGGAATTAAAGATTCACTTAGATCTAATCATTAACTAACATAACCAAATGTATTAAACATTCATCTATACAAATGAAATAAAAGAACACACCAAAAGCGGGTAAAATACACACACACACTCTCTTCTCGATTCCCTCTTTGATGTAAAGGTAGGCATGTACATGAGCACCTTTGCATCCATGCACATGTATTTTAGCCTAAATATTGGCCAAATTTTTTTTGACATGCGATTAAATTGGAGAGAAAGCGGAAAGGATCCGGCCAGATCCACGAGAGAGATAAACCGGTCTTAGAATGTAAGAGAAGTGATCTTGTCGTTGGGCGGGATTGTGGCCGGTGCAAGTGATTCCGGTGAAGGAAGAGAAGGATCCGTGAGTTGAAATTCAGTGGAGAAGAAAGGGAAGAGTTATGGCAAGACGGGCACTGATATGCAACCCGGATCTGTGATGGAGGGAGGCGCAACCGAGATTTGAGATCTGTGATAGCGAATACATAATTGTAGAGAGATTGAAATTGGAAGAAGAAGACTGAAATCGGAAGAAGAGGAAGAGGAAGAGGAAAATAATCGGAAAAGGTCGAGAAACTGAAATTGGAAGAAGAGGATGAGGAGGAAGAGGAAACATTCTTGAAAGAATTGGAAAAGGCGTAGAAAAATTAATCGATTTTTTCAATTGACTCAGATTAAGATTGCCTTTGCTGATGAGAAATAACCTAGTTAACTCTTAATTAATTAAGAGTTGACTCGCTGAATTTTTCAATTGATTTGAAATTGAGTTTTGTGCTGTATTTATATATAAGGATTCTTAATTAATTAAGAGTTGACTCGGTGAATTTTTCAATTGATTTGAAATTGAGTTTTGTGCTGTATTTATATATAAGGATTGATGAGTCTAAGTAATTAAATTTCTAAAGAAATAAAAAGGTTATTTATCAGTGAATATCACTTAATTGGGTGCCTAATGACAATAAACCTTGAATTTTGCCTCGTGGTTCTGGATACTTTTAACATAAAAATTGACATTTCAAGTATTCAACGTTGTAAGAAAAAAGATGTCAATTTTGAGTCAAGACCACACATAATTAGGTGCCATTTCTATATTTAATTTTTTACACATTGTACTTTTCAAAGTCACGGGACATTTACCTACCAATTCGTCTTATTTCAGACTTATGTACCATTAATGCAACTAGACACAATTCGAAAGATTAAGAAAGTTAATTTGTTGCGTTTAGTTTAACAAATGTTTCTATAATTTATTGGCATTTATGTAATTTCCTAATTGATGTATTTTTATTTAATAAAAAGAGTTTTCTATATCAACTTTTTTAGTAAAAAAGTTGACTTTTTGTCGATATTTAATACTAGTGTCATTTATTAAGTACTAATATTGTTATCAAGTTTGTAATTACTGTATAATTTATTATCATCAAAATTAGAGATACGTTCTTTTGTACTAAGCTTATATTTGATAACATAAAAATGTTTTATTTTTAAGGATAAACATAAAAACAATCTTTACATTTACAAGTTTTACGAATAATAAAAACTCTTTTAACGGAGGACCTTCTTACTCTTGTTCCAAACGTTTCTCTGCCCATCCCAATCACGGGCCCACAAAAGTTTTTCTTAGTCGGTGGCCTTTTACTTTTTGTTTGTCCGGCCCTCCTCTATTGGGCCACTAGAGCTATATTTTAGTTGGGCTTATTCTAATCCAATTTTACTACTTATTCTTTTTAAATATGTTTATTGATATTGTTAATTCAAGAACATGTATTTCACCTACACCATAAAAGTATTATAGTCAGGGACGGAGCCAAAACTTTTATCAGGGTGGGTGAAAAAAATACTAAATGGCTGAACACCGTTTGTTTTGAATTTTTTTTTTATTCTGAATGGCTGAATTATATATAGCGGTATATGATATGCCCTATATATAGGGGAAATCAGGCGTTTGCATCTATGTAGGCTTAAAAAGAGGTGTAAGATGGATACTACTAGTGAAAGTGCAGAGAAAAATCACTGGCATGTGCATCTCCCACGGCGGTGGCCGCCGTTGTCGATTTCCTAATTGTACTAAAGGTGCTCAAGGCCCAAGGGAGTACAATGTTATGTAAGGCACATGGTGGGGGGAAAAGGTGTACATTCTTAGGGTGTTTGAAAGGTGCGGAAGGGAGCACACCATTCTGTAAGGGCCATGGCGGCGGGGGGGGGGGGGGGGAAGATGCACTTTTGAAGGCGGATGCACAAAGAGTGTGCATGGGGGTACTTTATATTGTGTTAATCATGGTGGTGGAAAGAGATGTGCTGTGACTGGTTGCACTAAGAGTGCAAGGGGACTGACGAACATCTGTGTTCGTCATGGTGGGGGAAAAAGGTGCAAACATGAAGGATGTGATAAAAGTGCACAAGGAAGCACTGATTTTTGCAAGGGACATGGAGGAGGGAAAAGGTGTTCTTGGGGCCAGTCAGATTTTGGTGGTCAGCCTGTTAATCCTTGTGATAAGTTGGCTAGGGGGAAATCTGGCCTGTGTGCTTCACACAGTTACCAAGTGCATGATATGCAGACTCCTACCCAAAGCACAGTGTATCCTGCAATGCAAGACCTACAAGCTTGCACATCTGAGAAGATGAAAGGGGTTTATGCATTTGGAAACAGCCATGCCGATGTCATTCCTATTATGGGAAGTGGCGGAATATCAATTGATTCAACGGGTCATGCGCAGAAATGGATTCCTATGCAGATATCACCCTTGGATATATGTTTGGAAGAAAATGCTCTTTTACCTCAATTTGCACTTCCAGAAGGTAGGGTACATGGAGGAAGCCTAATGGCAATGCTTAGAGGCAGTTCCACCGTTGGACCAAGCAACAATGATCAAAAAGTTTGTGCCTCATTGGAACTAGGAACATCTTATTAAATGCCTTGTAGGTGGGTGTGAGCAAACTTCTCTCTCCATTTTGTTTGCTTGTTTGCCTTTGTAGTGATCTGTATGTTTCTTAATCTAGTCCTTTTTTGTTAGTCTAGGTGTAAGTTAATTATGGACGAACATGTTTAAGGGGACCTATTATTGGGAAAAGAAGGAAGAAATGCATTGGAGCTTGTTAGAAATAATAGGATCACACACGCACACAAACGATAAAGAATTAAAAAGAACACGAGATTTACGTGGTTCCCCAATTTGGGTACTCCACAGGCGGCGGCTTATTGTTTATTGATGATTCCTTGATTACATAGGGCTTTACAATAGATAGTATATATACCTACTAATCTTATTCCAACCCTACTTCATATTATGGTCAATTACCCATAATACCCAATCCAATTAACAATCAGGAAAACTGAGTTACCGACGCAGCTGCTTGGCTACTTGCCTGCTCCAAGGCATACCCATGATCGCCCGTGTTACTAACTCAGAAGCTTCCTCCGCTCCGGTAGCGCCGCGCTCGCCCAACAGTATCAGAAGCGCGCCAAGGCGCACTTGTCCAAGTCCTCTCTTCATGCTAGCGCCCGGCGCTCAACCGAGCTTGACCCGGTCCTATTGCTGTCATGGATGTACCCGCACCCCCCAAGACGTTCGGTGCAACCCTGAAAGGCTAGTGCGTCGCTTCGCTCCACTACGCTCCGCACTAGCCCTTTTCCAGTGGCTTCTTTATTATGAGTCACAAGTTCCCAACAGAGCTTTTCCAACCTATTTATCATATAATAGAACTGATCTTCTTGACACCCTCGAGAGTCAAGAGGAAAAGTGATTGTTTGGGGGGTATAGATTCTGTTATAAGTTTAGGTTGTATCTCCTGTAATTATTCATATGTTAGAAGACATTGTAAGATGGTTTTTCTTTTTCAATCTTTAAATTAACTAATAATGCTTATAATAAACCGTCGTCTGTTTAGTGCTTTAATGGCTTCTTTTCTTATTAGTCATTAAATGCATTGATAATGTATATAACTAACTTTGTCTATTCTACTCCTTTCCCCATGTAATTTTGTGACTACTTGGCTTGATTTTGATAAATAATGATAGTATTGTCTAGTTCATGTAGTTCAAAAATTCTGGGTTGATTGATGTTTATGCAGTTTAAGTCATAATACATACATGTTGGCATCTCATCTATTTCTGGAACAATATATGAAATTACTGTCCCATTTGGAGCCATGTATCTACAAAGAACCAACTTGTCTTTTGTTTTCATCTTTAGAAACTGGCTCTGGCTCTGGCTCTCTCCTCCGTGTAAGTGGTAGGTTATAAAGGTCTAAGCAGTGGAGAATTATGAAGGTCGACAAGTTATAGGATGGAATCCAAGGGAGCTTTCTATCTCACTTCAAATTGAGCAAGGTAAAGTCTACTAATTAATTGAGCTTTCTATCTACTAATTGCTGCTGATGTGCAGCTGAGTACCAATTTCTCCACTTCCATGCTAGATAAACGTTTTAATTCTCCTAAAATCTGGATAAGAATTTATGTCTGAAGCCATATAACCTTTTCCAGCACTTGAACAGAAGAAAATGTACTCTACTCGTAATATAGAAATCATAGTTAATGGAGATTTGCTCAAATTATTTTAAAAAAAATACATATCAACTCAAATTTCGTGTCACTGGAATTTAAAATATTATAAACAAGATTAGTATGTCGAATACATTTACCTCCACCTTCATTGTGCAGTCTCGGAAATGAGGGTGTTTCTTTTGCCAATTGATAGGAGCAGTTGGTGAGTCTCTAGATTGCGCAAACACATCAAAACCTATACCTATGTTGATCACTGTGCTTCTCATAGTCATAGCTTACACCATAAAGTTTGGTTCAAACTTAATTGCCATGTAAGCTTAATGCATTGAAGATTAGTCTGACGAGTAAAAACTATTCAACATAATCACCTATCTGATTGCACTCCAGAAATCAAGGTGAAAGAAAAATAGTTGCTTATTATCATTCAAGTAACTGCTCTTTTTAATACTAGTCACCAACTTTTTCATAATACCAGAATTGTAATTAAAGGGATGCATTACATACAGAACCAAAACATGGACACTGTTTGACAGGTATCATATAGTGCACAGTATAGTAAGACCAAGGTTTGTCTGCTACAAGCAAAAATTATAACCAAATTGATGATCAAAGAATCTAACAATCAATAACCAACCATGTGTAATGGCAGAGCTCTGTTGTGGGTGCTCATATCTTTTTCCCAAACTAAACCTTCCTGACCTGGATATTGTGAGTAGATTGGATTCGCCAGATGGGCTGGATGCCACTCTGAACAAGAGCTACTTGTTCTCCCTCCTTCACCATCCCTTGCTTCTGTATTATCAGTAACCACACTAATTTTAGAAGAATTGTCATCAACGTTGACCGCTAAAGGCGCAGCAAAGCAGTATGTAGAGTCATAGACTTGGAACCACAAACATGCAAATCATTTCACTACTATATTTGATGGAAACTATGAGAGACACTTCACAATTTATGCAAGGTTCTCAATGATTCATCAATTAACACATCATTTTTTTTTATCCTTCTACCATATTCTAGATTTTTGAATTGTGAATTGATCTGTAATTGTACAAAGAGAAATCACCTGCAACAAAGCCAATGCATCTGCAAAGGTCTCTTCAGCATCATCTGAGAACTGCATATATATAGGTGAAACTCCTTGATATAAAGACAATCTCTGTTGTATCGTTTTCCTGCATACCAGAATCCCATGCAAGACGTGAATATATAAAATTCATAGCCTAACCAAAGAAACCTACTCCTGTAGATATATAATATCAGAGAAGTTCCATAGAATGCTTTTATAAACAAATCCAAGAATGGTACAAGAATACATCAAGTTCATTGGTTGCTGATTGCCTTTTTAATAAGATTTGCATGATTATCTAAATTGCAATTTGGAATCATCATCCCAAATTAAAAGGCTAAGTAGTTCATGTAATTATCAATAAATTAATCCTGCATGCATGTAGCTGTTCCCCTCAATCTGGCATAGATAATAACCCTGCACGCAAGATGCTCAAAGGGAGATAACCCCAGGGTTGATCATCCAATACATGGAATCATTCGGGATTTGCTCAATTAACTAGTATAATAAACAGATTTTTTTTAAAAAGAGAGCATAAGAATGGAGTCTAAGTGGAAGTTTGTACAAATGTGGAGAGAATTGCATGTAGCTGTGATCTGAAATAGTTGTTTGGAGGTTATGGGAAACATCATGAATCATTCATGTGATGTTGAAGGTTTGATATTTGTTGAAACATAAGTTCTATAATCACCACGATTTGAAATCTTAACCAAAGTGGTATCAATTAATATGTAATGACAATTTTCAGAATCTTGTAAGAATGCTTGAACGACAATGCAATATGATCTTTAACAAATGCAATTTTCCAGATTCTGGAACCTCAAGAAAATGAAAATCAATGGATTATAGCCACCAAAAAGGAGGTATAGCACTAACTCATGTTTCTAACTTTCTACAAGTTAAATTTTATCTTTAGTCTTTAATAGCAATCAATTGAATTAATATGTAATCATAAGACTTACTCATTTGTAAAGGCAAATATAGTGCCAGAAGGTCGATAATGGCTCAGGAGGATAGCCATGAAACCAGTTCTGGTGAAGACAACAATTGAGGTTCCAAGAGTGTTAGACATCATTGTAGCATGAAATGCAAACATTTCACTCATATGGTTCTGCAAAAAACAAAGGGTTCAGCAAGTGTCAGTGTTACTATTTAAATGGAAATTTTTAATTTACTGAGCCTTTGCTAGAGAGGTAAAAGCCCATGGGGTTTGATGGGTGGAAAGAAAGGAGTGTCTACCTTGTCTGGTAGAGAGGAAAAGGGAGAGGAAGTAAAAAAAGAAGCCCTCCCCCTCCAGGCCCACAAAAATCTTCCCCACCCCCTTCCAATAATCAATATGAGCGGAAAAGAGTAAGAAATAGCTAGCCTATATGGTGTTTGGTACTAATTGACATAATAGTCCTATCTCCATCACAGAATCGAAACAGAAACATGTGCAGATTTAACGATAATTTTTTTAAAAAATAATTGAAAACACTCCCCCTCCCTGCCAAGCAAAAAACTATAAGTGCTTCCCATTTCGTTTCCTATTCCTTCCAGCTCCAAACAACACAAGGATGAGGCATCCCTTCTGTAGTGGTATGTCTCCCATTATATAATACCTTATACCTCCACCTGCCTTTTCCTGCTGTCAAACACAGCATAAGACTATAGATCTACCTTAAAGGCTTGGACAAGATTAGGTGGCGTATCCCCACCAACAATGGTTGCTTCAGTCCGTAGCGAAACTGTATGCATGACTTTGACAGCTTTTAAAGGAAACCTGCATGAGCGTGAAATCAAACAATTCAATACATGAAGGGGAATTGCTTGGGCACTCGAATAAACCATAACATTAAAGACTCGGAGTGAATTCTCAGATAATAAAAGATAATGAAAATGCAACATAGAAGACTCTTGCAATCAAAGAATATAAGCAAGACCAAGCTTTATGTATAAAGCCTTCCCAAGTTTGAGCATGTTTTCCAGAACATACATCATCTTCACAGAATCTAAATTCCTGAATCGATCAGGAACCACACAATAGAGTTAACCTTAAACTGAAATATGACAGATTGTGGCATGCTTGTGTCCCCTAGTCCAAACAACTCTATCACTTTGCATGAAGTGCACCCAGTGTCTTATGTTGCTAGAAGATCCAAAACAAATTAACTTACTTTCCATGAGCAGTTTCTCCAGAAAGCATAACTGCATCAGCACCCTCTCTAACAGCAATCGCGATGTCTGATACCTCTGCTCGGGTTGGTGTCGGATGAACAATCATGCTTTCCAGCATATTTGTTGCCACTATAACAGCTTTCCCCATGCTACGACACAACCTTATTATCTCTTCCTGTGGTTTAAATTATATTCTTGTTAGTAAAGAAATGTAAGTCAATCACTCGTACCAATGTATAATTTTTTGTTGGAACATTGGTAATTAAGCTATTTCACCTGTCTTACTACTGTAAAAAAGGGTAGAAGAAGCAGCAGCATTGGCAACAAAAGTCACCCTATCATCAATTTGTTGCCATTAGTAACTACTAAATATGATAATACCTGCAGTAGCGGAACCTCCTCAACTGGAAGCTCTGCGCCAAGATCTCCTCTTGCAACCATTGCCTGAGACGAGAAAAGCAATACAACTTTTAGCATGTAAATATGTAATAGTAAGGAATGCAGATTTAGGGTAAAGAGGATCCAAAGGAATCCAATAAGCTGCTTATCATGACAATGTATATTACATATACGGTATAAAAAGTTCAGGTACAGTTGCAGAGTGTAAACCCTCCACCAACTAAGAATATTTCAAATTTATTTCTATGCTTTTCTGAAACAGCCTGGGTTAGCAACTCAATAACAAAGTATATTCACCACTGCTTACCAGCAAAGCAACCAAGGATTAGTTACCTCAAAAGCATTCAAATTTTTTTCAAAGGGAAAAAGATGTAGAACATAACAATTACCCCATCAGATGCTGCAATGATTGAATGCAAATTTGGTATAGAGTCCGCACTCTCAATTTTTGGAATAACATGTATATCAGCACCACAGCCTGCCAAAGCAATAAAAGAGTGACAGTAAAGATTCAAGCTGAAGTACTGTATATCTTTTGTAGCATGATATTAACCTTATTCTATAATTTTTAACAATATTCACAAGAATTTACTTTTCAAGTAATTCTTCAATTCATGCACCACTGCTGCATCTTTAACAAAGGAAACAGCGTAGAAGTCAACTTTATTGTCCACTCCAAACTTGATATCATCCCAGTCCTTTTCTGTTGCACATCAAGTGACACAGTTATGTTCATTTGCAAAACAAACAACTTGGTATTTCTCCGACCTCCGTAGGAAGACAAAAACATTGTAGTCCTTTAGGTGGTCAGAGCTTGGGGCTAACCAGTGATGGACGGCAGTGTAGCACTTTTTCCTCGAACATTTAGATGTCGTCTCGATTTGAGCTCTCCTCCGTCAACAACTTCACATTTCACTGAATCTTCTGTTTTGGACTTAACCATTAAAGACATCATACCACCTACAACAGAAAACAAGGGTATTGGTGCTTAAATACAATTGCAGCAAAGTGTTCTTGTTTTTCTTTGACAAGTATCACAGCAACAAGCTATGTTTATTGTTTATTCCATAAATGTCCTTAAATACAATTGCAGCAAAGGCTAATAACCTCACAGCCAAGCTATGTTTATTGTTAAAGGCTAATAACCTCCGCAAATGTCCGTTTGGAACTTCAGATTGCCAAAATTGAACACGAGAAAGATAAATAGTGCGGAGGATCAATTAAATCTTCAAATAAACATAAAATTTGAAAAACATTGCCTCTAGAAAATTATGTTGCTTGAATCATTAGAACCAGAAAACTCTCAAGAATCTTAGGAGTGGAAGTGTGAAGATGCTAAATCAGTGTGCTGACTGAAAGTCTGGCCTACATAATCCTTCCTGGACAAAAACCAAGGAAAAATTATGCACGGTTCATACTGCTAAAACTAGGGTAATGTCCAGTCAATGGACAACTCCCAGCTATACAATATATCACTAGCATAATAGATGTAATTTAAAACACGCAAGTATGGGGAGAAACAAAAACGAGGGGTTGTCACATACCATCAACAAGAAGCATGTCACCCACATCTACGTCATTCACAAAATCATCATAGTTAACACTGACACAATCAGCAGTGCCAACCCCTCTTTTAATCGTGAAAGTGAATTCTTGGCCACTTGATAATATGACTGGTTGAGGCAAGTCGCGCTCCTAACCTCTGGGCCCTGCTACCAGGAAAAACACTATGAAACACAAGTACACAACTTATAAGTAGAAAATTTACATAATATAATATATATACTAGTCCACTCTTGTTTTAACAGGAAACAAACTCGTAATGACCTTCCTTTAGATCATAAAATATTTTTGTGTACAAATGCATACAAGTACAATATCAGGCTCTTTTCTTTTTCTTTTTGCTACTTTGTGACAGAATTTACACACACACACACACACACACACACACCCCTCAGCCACCGCTGTCTTGGTACACAAGGGATGGGGGTAACCATTGGGTCCTTTAGTTACGATATCAGTTTATCATCTTATCATTGATATATTTATGCAACCATTTCCAACTTACGAAAAGACTATGGAAATCCCACCTAAGGTAATACATTAGCTCTTAATCTGTGAAGTATAGTGTTTCAGTGCATGGAAAATCCATCCCCATCCAGGTATTTTCTTAGATTGTATTTGTACTACCGAATCACCTTTCGGCTATCAGTTAAGGGCACATGCTACACGGAAAACCATATAACTATATCCAAATGTTTTATGCTAGACTTGATACAGAAGCAAAAAGAAGCAAGCATGAAGATAAACATGCCTTGGTGTCAAGCATGATTGCAATGACATTGTTTTTGGATTGAGAATTATATTCTTTAACCAAATCAATGACTTTCTGATGAGAGACATGGTCTCCGTGGGACATGTTCATTCTAGCAACATTCATTCCAGCCTCGGCCAGCTTCCAGATCATTTCACGAGTGTTGGTTGAAGGACCAATTGTGCATACAACTTTCGTCTTACGTTTAACTGTTGGCTTAGACCACATACCCACTGATGTATCACCAAGCTGATGAATTTCCTGTAAATGGTGAATCTGCTCGTCTGCCTGACCAAATTAAACAGTGACCACCCAAAAAAAAGATTAAGAAAAGAACTTTTAACAATAGAATAAAGTGCCTTTTCATATATATGTGTGTAATGTTTATAAATTAACTAATTAAGCGTTAAGTTTAGTAATAAAATACTTGACGTAAATTCAATAAAGTGGTAATAGAACAGCCAGCTCCTGAAGACATCCAACATTGTGAGAGTGAAAATAAGAAATAAAAATTACTCTAATAACTGATGTTTCACTTTGAGTTGAGTGAAAGCTATACCTGCTTGTCCAAAGTCATATTTAATGATATTCCCCATCACACACATTTTTAAATTAAAATCGTGGGAATTGAAAAACCGTCATTGTAAAAAAAAAAAAATTAAGCAGAAAAAAGAGGAGCAAGTATCTGCACATCTAAGTATCATTAAACTGTTTAGTTTTCTATCCTAGCTCACTTTGTTTTCTAGGAGCTGGGCTGAAGGAACTTTTTCCTTTGTGCTGCTTTACACATTTATTATTTAACATTCTTTATTGAGATGTCTATATAACTCCCAACATCAATTAAATCAAAATAAAATTCGGAAGAGTAAAATTTCTTCAGTGGAGATTCATAGTAGAAACAAAGAAACTCAAATAAGTTTAAATTGCAGTTAGATTTGTAAACTGAAAAATAAACACATGTAAGACAAAAAACAACACGTGATACACTAAAATTACTATTTCCCATGTCACTTTCTTGAAAAAAGAAAACTAAAGTTCGGCCACCATTCCTACAACACGACCTACCCGGTGAACCTACAACATGAACTATAACATAACAATACTTTCACCAACATCACTTTGAGAATTGAGTGCATATAATATAAGAGGACGGATCTCGTTAGCATGAAGTTTTTTTTTTGGTAAGTTGATTAAGTGCATATAGATATAAGAGGACTAAAAAGAAATTCACTCCTAAGACTCTTAATTAAGCTGTTTCTTCAACGGGGTTGAGAACCGGACTCTTAATTAAGCTGTTTCTTCTCTCAACTTGACCTACAAATTAAGAGGACTATGAGAACATATAAAACAACAGTCAGCTACTAAAAATCTCAATTTGCATCAAATTCCTCAATCAAATTCAAACTTTTATTTTCTATTCCAACAACTTACAAATACAAGATAGAAAAATAAAAAATTTGACATTACGACCTTGGGAACGTCTTCAGGCGAGACAGGAATGACTTCAGGCTCAGCACGTGCAGATCTTCTCGCAGTGATAGGATTGCTAATGCGAACAGCTCTGTGTTGATTCTTTCTCGCATTGCAAGCAATAAGTACTCTGGAAGAAAAAGAAGAAGGCTTGAGCTTTTCGACTTGTTTTTGAAGAGATCCAGAGCTAGGGTTTGCAGACGAACTACTGTGAATTGACCTAGTGGCCACTACTTGCGCCATTGTTAGAGTTTTTTTTTTACAGAGAGAATGAGAGATTCGAAGAGAGAGAGAGAGAGTTTCAGGAGGTAATTACAGCTCCTGAAACTAAAAATTGGAGCTGTATATATTTAGTTTGTGATAAGAAAGTTGAAATTGTTGAAGAAATAGCTAATATATTTGGCGGAAGTGAAGTAGGAGTATGAAGATGGAGGCTTCGTTTGTATCGAAAGCTTTTGTTCCGCTAAAGTCTGTTATTCTAAACGTGTTTTGTATTTTTCATCCTTTTGTGAAAGTTAATACGACGCCGTTGACTAAGCCTGGTGGTGAGGAAGGGTTGGCTGGAGTAGGTAATCTATAAAATCCAAATTTAGTGTACGACTCGTGAGGACCATTTCAGTTATTGTATTTTACTATTGATTTTGAGAACCATTTCGGTCATTGTTGGCTCTGTTGAGAAAATTAAGTGGCTACCTAATGTCTAGGGGTCTGGTCTCTTGAGTAATATTAGCCTAATTATTAGGAGTCTGTCTATCTAGTCTCTAGGACACTGTTGGGTAACCTATTATATCAATTACTACTATGTATTACTATCAGTTATCAGTTATGTTTCAATTATGAGTTTGTTGGCCTACCTAAGAGTCTTTTGGTAGATTCCTACCTAATATTTAAGAGTCTGTTGGGTAGCTTTGTATATCATGTATGAGTTATATTTATTAGCTTATATATATAGGTACCATGAGTTGATGACTAATACTGCATTAGAGATCTTTGTTTTTCGATCTAATTACTCCTTATTTGGGTATTTGTTTAATTGATCAAAATTAATTTCTATCAATTTGTTTTCCAAGGTATCACATTGTTTATTTCCTCAACATTATAGGCTATTTGGTTAATCAATAAAAGTGAAGAAAAGCTTCACCATCCTCTGTCTTCTAACATATTGTCTTCTATCAATTTGCTTTCCATCAGTGGTATCACATTGTTTATTTCCATTAGATTCAACATCAACCAAATTAGCCAACGTGGTTCCTAACTTTCTTGTGTTTGTGAGTTTTGTAATAAATTTTAACTTAAAATAATATATTACTATTTTACCTTTATTAGGTTAAAATTTAGGAATTATTATAAGGATAGTTTTGATATTTTAGTATATTATCTAAAAACTAGTAAATTTCCTTTCAAATCTTTTCAACTTTTGGAGGAAATTTTTGGATAAATTTTTTAAAAAAATCTCTTTTCATTCTCTTTTCTTTTCTCACTCAAAAAACTCGCAAACAAACAAGAAAATTTTTAATTAATTCCCTAAATTTCCCTCATTTTCACTCTTTTCTATTCTAAAAACTTGTTGGGAATATTGAATTTGCAAGTCTAAAAGAAGTGGTTTCCCTGAACGTGTCAAGAAACAATTTGCCACCAAATATAATTCAGAAGATTGACCAGCTGAAAAGGATAGATTCTCTCGAAACCAGCTTTCTGGTTACATTCCTCTAGTGTCTTGGACTTGTCCAACAACAACTTGTCGGGTAAAATTCCATCAAGCACTCAACAGCGGAGCTTTGACGCCTCTAACTACGCTGGGAATCCTGAACTTTGTGGGCTTCCCCTTCCAAATAAGTGCCCGGGAGATGATCCCACTACTGAGGAAGGGAAAGACAACAATCTGCAAGAAGACGAAACCGAGGATAGGTTTATAACACCAGGGTTCTATGCAAGTCTTGTTCTTAATTGGTTTTGCTGTTGGATTTTGGGCTGTCTTTGGCACTTTACAGCTGAAAAGCTCATGGGAATATGCCTATTTCAAGTTTCGGGAAAACATGAAAGATCGGCTGTACGTGACAACAGTAGTGAATCTTGCTAGATTGAAGAGGAAGTTTAGGCGCTAATGGTAAGTACCTTTTGCTTTTTGCAAGTCTGAATTTCTCATACTCACCCTGCCAAGAATTCTTACTTTCAAGTCTTCTTGGCTTTGTTGTTACTTTTTGCCCATTATTCTTTACACACTATTTGCATACTATATTCTTCTTTGTTCCCTAGTTATTGCTAATTTGAACTATCGGTAGAACCTCATGCCCCAAGCCCTCGGCTACTTTTGTATGTTGTTCCTTAAGAAATACAACTTGACAAACTAGTGGCGTTCCTTCATCTCGTTTAATCTGCATTCTGCAACATCTATGGTTTGATTAAGTTAATAGAGGTTGTAAGCAAATTAGCTACACGGGCATCACACAAACTTTCAGAAAATGGAAGTCTATTCATTTTCTTAGGCCACTAAATAGAAGTCATGCCTTTCTCTGCAGTTTCTCAGAAGACTTGTCACATTTTTCCCAAACTTGAAAAATATCATTTAATACGCTGAAAATGATCTAATCCTATTGTTCTTTGCAGGATTATCGAAGTCCATAGAAAACTGGCGGAGGAAGCTCATGTATAATGCATACCGACCATTAGCCTCATCAGCTCAGTAGATATTTAGTCTCATACTTTGCTTCTATTTTATTCCCTCTTCCTCTGCTATATTTATGTATACCAGTCTATGTGCACACTAATATTACTATAAATATAGTAAATGAATTTATTATTTCGTAAATGATGCAAAATAAACTTGAAATATGAAAAAGATACATTTGTGCTACCTGCCAAGTACAACCTGATCACCAACTCTTAGCAGCCATTGCAGCAATGATAGTTACATTTACATGACCCCAATCCCACAAAATTTTGACCCATTTCGCCTTGATTATGTTTATCTAGGTGACATTGTGGAATAACTACATGTAGCATGAGATGATGGGTGAGTAATACTGGTGATGGTAAAAGAGCTGAACTGATTGAACTCTCTTTTCATTGCCTTGTATACATGATCTAACCCTTCTTCAATCAGCTCCAAAACTGTCTGTGGCATTGGTGGTAAATTTATATCAACTGATCCCTCCAGCATTTTCACTACTTCCCCCATTGAAGGCCTCATGGAAACCTCATCTTGAATGCACCAAAAGGCAACTTTCAATGCTCTTATTAGCTCCTCTTCTTCCACTCTTCCTTCTAGTCTTCTATCTGCAACTTTCGTCGGTATCCCATTTGTCAGCTCCTGCAGGAATCAGAATTCATATAAGCCCGATTCTATTTTAATATAATGTTTGCTTCAAAAGTTATGCATAATTAATTATTTAATTTCACTATATATACCTTGAAAGCCCATCCGGGGAAGAAAAAATCCTCAGCATCACAAGTCATGTCAAAATTTCTTCGACCACCAATAATCTCCAAAAGAAGCATTCCATAACTGTAGACATCGGCCTTTACAGTTACAGGACGGTTGCTAACCCACTCGGGAGCCAAGTAGCCTCTGGTGCCTCTGACCATAGTGACTACTTGGGAGTGCTCTCTGCCCATCAACTTGGCCAGTCCGAAATCGGATACTTTAGGGCAAAAGTTTTCATCCAATAATATATTTTCCGGCTTGATGTCACAGTGTATTATCCTGTTCCGACATTGCTCATGAAAATATGCAATCCCTTGTGCAGTACCCACTGCTATGTTGAACCGAGTTGGCCAATCTAGAAGTCTACCTCTGTTTTTATACGAAAAAAATATCCACTTGTCCAATGATCCATTTTTCATGAACTCATAAACTAGAAGCCTGTCAATGATCACATTTTCAGATACTAATTGAATAGAAATATCTTAATTAGCAGTTAACTATTTGCAATCAAAAGATGGGGGTACCGTTGTGATCCCTCAGAACAGTAGCCACAAAGTCGAACCAAGTTCATATGATGCATGGATCCGATTGTGTTTACTTCCGTTATGAATTCTCTCTCCCCATGAGGCAACATTTTATCAAGTTTTTTTACTGCAATTAAAGTTCCATCTCCTAGGCTTCCCTTGTATACACTGCCAAAACCACCTGCAAGTAAACAAAATTTATTAGAACCAAGAATATGTTCTCAACACTATCTGAATTAAATCGATGAAAATTAAGATCATAAATTTATACTACTTTACCTGTTCCAAGCAATTGGGAAAAATTACTAGTCCTGCTTTGAAGATCACGGAAACTAAAATTCACTGGAGCACCGGACACAATCAAGGAATTTTCGAGAGCTCTCTTTAGGGATCTCTTCCTGTGGACATTAATATACAATAGGCAACATAGGAGTCCCATAACAACAGTCATGCTTAGAACAATAGGAAGAACCAAAGTTTTGGTTCGCTCACTTGCTGAATCCTCGCCTGATTTTCCATTTCTGCCTGGACTTGATGAGCCATTGGCCTCAACCTTGACAAACAAGGTCGAGCCAGGATCCTCATATCCACCAAATTCCAAGCTCCGCAAAACCCAACAATAGGCCTTCTCTTCATCGAGCCCATACACCGATGCAATACAATCACAATCCGATAAACAAGCATCACCACATTTTACCACAGTTGGTACATCACTATAATTTGCTATAACTGATGATTCAGAGAAGTAGTAGTTCGTTTGTTGCACCGATTCAATCTTGAAATCTGATGTCAAATTCTCATGATGAGGGCCACATTTTCCTGTAACCGATGAATTTTCATAGCACTTGTCATTATTTTCTGGCTTAGAATTAGTCCCTGGCAAGCATGTACAGGAGGCATTAGTCTTACTTGTGTCCAAATTACATATCCCATTCCCACAAATCCCAGCAATATCACAAGGATTCGAAACTGCAGCCCATTCTGGTACCCACTGGCGCGATCCATTAACATCATTATCCCATCTATACAAACGTATATTTCCATTAGTCTCTAGGATTAAACGCCGAGGAACAGCTGGACTAATGTTTGATTGATTTACAGCAGAGTTTATTCCCCCAGAATCACCAACATTTTTGTACACATAAACAGCTCCATCTGATGATGAACCGTACACTATTCCTAAGCTTCCTGCTTCATCCAAAACCGCGATAACCTCACCTGTAACATTGGATATTTCGGGGGCTGACCAATAGGAGTAGTTTGTGTAAGATTCGGGCAATGAATTAAAAGATTCGGGCAAGTTGTAGGTCAGAGCCAGGCTTAATGATGTGGTTTGTTGTAACATTTTAAGTGTATAATAACCACCACCATGAGAATCACGTGATCTCGATGATGTGAGCTCTAGTGAAACTGTTAAGGGTTGGCCGGGGAGCAGTGTATCTGAAGGATGTGAAAAGCTTTGCCACGAAATGTTGCGGTCGGAGGTGTAGAGGATGAAGTTGCCGTTGTCGGACATGACGGCTGTTTCGACGCCCGCTCCTGAGGTGTTTGATGTCCAGGCTGTGGTGCCTTCGTCGATCAGCACGAGGTTTCCGGTGGTGTCAAATTCTAAGACTGCATCTTTTGTGACCGGGTTGTTTCTATTGAGATGATTGAGACAAAATGAAAGGGTTGGCCAAGAGTTATAGAGTATTCCTGCAAAACCTTTTGTAAAGACTAGAGATGGAGCCGTAATGTTTATGAGCTTAAGTCTATCCCCTTTTGTACGTATATAATTACTTTATTATGTTTTTGGTAGTGATAACAAGCAATTTTGTTTATGAATTAATGCACAGATTCGAAGTGGTAATGCATGCCATATTGAACAATATATATTTTCAAAATTACTAGCAAACTATACTCTTTAGTTTTTCAATATTCAAACAAAAAAGGACCATGCAGAAAACACTTGCATATTCCAAGTAGACAATTATTGAAATTAGATTATAATTAATTTAAAGAGGTTGTATGTATAAATTAATTATATAGTAGCTTACAAATAAGCGGACCAAACCAGGGTTAGATCTCCGGGAAGTTGAGCAAACCAAATTGCCAACTGAAACCTATGATCATCATCACTTGAAGTTGAGGAGTCGTCCCGGGTGAAGCCGAAAGCAAAGGTTCCATTGTCCGACACCCATGCTTGCTTCTCCTTGGCTAACAATCTCGAACCCAAAGCAATCCGGCCGGATATGCAACCGGAAAGTTTGGTTAGAACCAGAAGGATGAACAAAAACAAAGCCGACCAAGAAGAAGCAGCTACAGTAGTCGTGGCGGTCGTACTCATGGTGATGAATTAACTAGCTAGCAAATACTATCACTCATGTCACAACTAAACAACTTCCAAATGTTGCATAACGGGTGCCTTATTTGTTCGAGTAGTAATCGGGACGGGGGCACGGGGTACGTGCTACTTTAATGTTGTTGTGTTGGGAAATTAAGCCCAACGAGGGAAGAAAATTTGGAAGATGATACTCACACGTGGATAGTAGTGGGTGAGCTACAACGTTGACAAACCAATCATCCGGACCCATCTCATCCATACATAGTCAGCCGGAGATTATGAAATATGAACAGCAACGTGGATGTATATTGGCACGTGTTTATATGTTTACGGCAAGGATGATAGCTCTCCGACAACCGAAAGACTTGTACAAAGTTATATGGAGTAATTAATTACTAATTAACATTAACTTACGTCCACTCATCTGCGCCGCGCCCTTGAGAATATTTTTGACATTCACACTTGGACGCTGACTTTAATTTGGATAACTAGATTTTCATTATGACCTTTTTCAACTATAATAATTATTACTCGGTTCCATTTTATTACTATTACTACTGTTACCTAAAGCACACATATTATTAAGGATATTATTACTTTCTAATTAATGTAAGTCTCAATTTCTATATTTAACCCTTACGTGTTAGTAGTCTCTCTCTTTCAATTAAACTGCAAACTAAAATGGAGCAAGTGTTTTTATGGGAATAAATTTCCTTGGATAGTGGAGAGGAATTAGGTAATAATAGTGATTTTATGGGAATAAATTTTCTTGGAAAGTGAAGAAAAATTAGGGATATTATAGGAAACTAGATAATTTTCTATTCTAGATATTAGAGAACGACAATTAAATTGGAATGAAAAAAAATTCCTTAAAACGGCTTATAAAATGGAACCAAGGGAGTAATTAAGAAAGAAAAATACTCCCTCACTAAAAACTTCAGACAATATACGTTTATAATAATGTACAAAAGATTATTTTCTTTAACACTTTTGTTATACCATTTTTTAATATGAAAAAAATATATATACACAGTTGTGTAGTATATAATCGTTTATGACGCCGATTATTTAGGCTATGGCGACGGTTCAACTGTCGCCATAGATATTATGGTCTATGACAACGGTTGAACCGTTATTATAACCCAAAAATAGTACGAATATGTACTACACGTGTATATACATATATCCCTTTTAATAGTAAGGGTTATATTGAACAAATTAACTTTCACGTACCATTTTTTTGGATGACATTTAATTTCTAGTATTGTATATACTTTAAATTAATTTTTCTAGTATGTCAAATGTGTGCAACGCAAAAAGCATATATATATAAAATAGAAAAAGCATTTCCAATAATAAATTAGTTTGATACATGAACTATATCTGCTTATGTACAACATTTTAAATTACTATACTGATTATATTAAAAAAATATTTTATATATCTATATAATAAAATACAACTTATTTTGAATTTCCCGCTCAACTTAATAAATTATTTGGACCGTCCAAAGTTTGAGATAAATCTCACCGTCTACGTAGTGCCGGAGACACGGAACACAACTAATATATATATAGAAGACAAATTTAAAGTATACCTCTTAAATAACATACATCAACAAAATATTTTCGAGATGGAAAGTAGTAGAGTTGGCTATCCCCCAGATATGATCACCAATCTCATGTTACTTTTGTACAATGATACAATTTCTGAAGTGTTTTATTTTGGGATATCTCAAAATGTTAGTAATATACTTCTAAAATTAAGGCAAAAAGCATATAATTAGGTGAATTTATTGCACAAAAATAACTATTTTTTTTAAACATAATTGAGTATATATAATAATAATTCCTTCCATGTTATGTAGTATAAATTAATATTTTAAATTTTTCAAAAAAATAATACTATGATTTTTAAAAGCAACTTGCACAAAAATAAGAGGTGTCTCTAAAATTAATGTTCCAAAAATAATACTACTATGTTCAAACAAAATATGATGGATGTTCAAACAAGCACTGGTCAAGTTGGATGGACCCATGTATCCATCCAATCCTACTTTTGGGGCGGCCTTCGGGAAGGTATGCGTATTTTTTATTTATTTATTTTTTTCAAACAGTAACCCTCTATTTGTTCCATAAAAAATAATTATATTTAATTTTTAGGTCTAAATATGGATTAATATCTTTATTTTTTTTATTTTTTTCTACTTTAGAGATTGTCTTTTTAATTTTTTTATTAGGAAATTAAACTTTTAATTTTTTATGATTACGCCTAAGTGATAGTGTCACGTCAGAAAATTGATGACATAACAACGACACGTGATTAAAAAATACTTATATGTAATATTGGGTCTCCTTTTAATATTTATTCAATTAATCTTTTGTACCAAAAAGGTAAATATAGGACCATTATTAATTTTAAAGTAAATTATTATTATTATAATTTTAATATATAACCATTATTAAAATTTTAAAGTAAATTTAATGATAATTTTACCCTTTTGGTAAATTATTAATTTCTTAAATTAATTTTTTTTGGTAACTTTAATTTTTTAAAGTAAATTTAATGACAATTTTTTAAAGTAAAATTAATAATGGTCTTATATTTATTCTTTTTGGTACTAAAAATTAATTTAATAAATGTTAAAATGAGACTCAATATTACACATAAGTATTTTTTAGTTATGTGTCGCTACAATGTCATCGATTTTCTGATGTGACACTATCAGTTTAAACGTAAACAGAAAACTTTTAAAGTTTAATCCCTCATATTGAAAAAATTGAGAAGAAAATCCCCAAAGTGGAAAAAAAATTAAAATTTTAATCTCCTAATTAAAAAAATTGAGAAGACAATCCCCAAAGTAAAAAAAATTAAAAATTCAAGATATCAATCTATATTTAGGCCTTATTTTTAACCTAAAGATTTCTTTTAATAAATGATAGTATAAATAACATAATGTATTTAAGTTTAGTATCATAATCTTATCAATAATTTATTATTTGTAAAAATACATATTTTATATTTGGGAAAAATGTATACACGTTATTATGTAGTACATGCGATATGTATGATTTGACGCTTTTTTTGGGTTATATAGCGGACGTTTATTTTGGTACATAAGTAACGAGTGAACAGTCGTTATAGTCCAAAAAAACTTATGACGATTATGTATTACACAACTGTGTGTATCCGCTAATCATAAGTCATTACAAGTAACAACGTGAAATTTTCAAAGTTACTTACTTTAGAATTTATAAAAATAATAAGTTACACTTACTATAAAATACCACTATTAATTACTAATATACTAAACTCGTGTTTAGTGAGGTCTATGGAGTGTTGAGTTTAGTTCAACAGTCGAGCCCTTGCTCTCTCTATCCAAAATACATTAGTCATCTACTTTTTTAGCAAAATTAAAACATAATTTACGCTTATTTTTAGAAATGAGAGACTATTATAGTAAAATTTTATGTTAATAAAAGTGTGAACCATACTATGATTATGCAATATTAAAAATTTGGATCTTATTTTCCCTAATTATATAATAAAAATAAAAATAAAAAACAAGGTATGTTCAAATTAATAATCCATATAGTAAAAAACTTTTAATTAAAATTATATAAGATCACAAGTTCAAGTGTTATAATCCCCTACACATTCTTATAATAATAACAAATCTACACATGAGCTTCATATATAATTTATAGTATATTAATATTAAAAAATTTAATTTGAAAGTTAAATAAAAATATTATTAGATTTAAAAATTATAATATAAACATCCTTAGACATATTTTTTTATGACGTGGCTAAACTTAAACAACAAAAAGGAGAAGTGGTTAGCATGAAATTCATTTTTTGAATAAGTTGATCAATTGGTCAATAGAGTACTGACATGTAGACGAGGCTCTATGTGTGATAGCATTTTATTGACCAATTAACCAACTTACCCAAAAATAAATTTCTTGCTAACCGGATCCAAAAAAAAGTGTTTGGTCAAAGTTTCTTCACTTCAACTTTTGAGGTCATGCATGACTTTTGAATCATACACTATTAATAGAATGGATTTACACGAGTTTTTGATATTTTTATATACTCTTTTCTCATATGAAGGTGTAATTTATTTTCTTTTTACGGGAGAAAGAATTATGTAGAAATATCAAAAATACATGTGAACATTTTAGTTTCCAAAGAATATGTTTCCCTCTCACATGGAGGTGAGACTCATTTTCTTCTTATATGAGAGAGGACTATATGTAAATATTAAAAACACATGTGAAAATTTCAATTTTTTTTAATAGATTTGAATATTAATTTAGATAATAAACTTATAATATTATTATATTTAAAGAATAAAGTACGAATACTTTTAATTTAGGAGGATAAGTTAAGTAAAAGTTTGGCGAATTCACCTTCACCGACTATATATAGATAAATGTTTTTACTAATGTAATAAAAAACACAATTTCTAATTTACTCAAACATTAATTGATATAATAGAAAATATAGCATTAAAAAAGAGTTTTAAAATAATATATTATTAAAAGAGTTTTTATTATAATATATGAAATGACATAAAGTTCTTATTTTTAATTATATAATTTAATATTATGTCACTATTAAATTAAATATATATTCGTTATATTTTAAGATTAATATGAAAGAAAATATATTTTCAAACTTTGTAAATTTTGTAATGGGATTCTTTTTATGTGCTATGGGAAATACTTGATCAGTTAAATATTATTTGATCATGGTTGACTTTTTAAAGTAAATTTAAGAGATTTTTAAATTCAAAATTGATATAGATTTTTGTAATTTTAATCAATACAATGATAAATATTGGGGGAACACTATTTTCACATATTTTTTTTATTTTTTTCGTATGATTCTCTCTCACGTGAAAGTGAGACCTATTTTTATGCTCATGTGAAAATATCCATTCCCTAAATATTGTAAACTTTAAAAAAAATATTTGTCGTTGTAAGTTTTATTATTTCATAATTTTAATGAGTTATCTGATTTTGAAAATGTCTTAAATTAACTTTTAAAAATTAATAATAATTATATAATTTGTGGAACGAAAATAATATTATTTTTATGAGAATGGTATTTTCACTTGTATTTTTTTTATTATTGTAAAACTCCCTCTCATACTTGCTCCACTATTATGTAAGGGAAGACCTAATGAAAGTATAAATAATACTCTCTTTATATATATAAAACAATAAGATTATTATTGACTTTATAAAATAAACTTAAAATATTACAAATTTAGAGTTGATATTTTTTTTAATTTGAATAACTACAATGATAAATATTATAATTTATATAAAGAAAGATGACTCATAATAAACTTTATTAAATCATAATTTTAATGAATTATTTAATTTTTTTGAATATGAAAAATTTTTAAATTAATTTTTAAAGTTAATATTAATCTTATAATTTAAGATGAAATAATATATGTTAAAATAGTGTTGTTCTATTTTTACTTGTCTCTTGTTATAAAGAGACTTTTTTAACTGTATTTTTAGTGTAATTAGGTCATAATTTATTCTTAAAAGAGTTTAGCTTATTTCATTAATTTTATGTCCGTAAAGCTATTATTAATTCAATTAAAACTAAATACAACTTCCTATGCTCCATTTTTTCTCTTACAACTTTATTTTATCTTTACTCTATCGGTCCCAATCAATTTACAATTTATTTTTAATTTTACTTTCTTCAGCAACGTTCCTCCACGTGCCAAGGTCAGGGACGGAGCTAGGATTTACTTTTTAGGTGTAGGTGGAGGTGGGGGTGAGGGTGGGGGTGAGAGTGGGGGTGGGATTGGGTCAATCAAATGTTTGAACATTAAGCTCAGGAGTAAGCAAAAATATTTGATTGCTTTCTCTTGAAAAATGACTCAATAGTATGTGATTTTCCCATTACTCTAAAATAAAAAACAAAAAATTCAAAAAAATATATTCACATCAATTTTGAATTTTAGGAATTCACAAAATATTCAAATGTTTGAACATTAGGCTCGGGAGTAAACAAAGATGTGTCAACATGATTTGATTGCTTTCTCTTGAAAAATGACTCAATAGTATGTGATTTTCCCATTACTCTAAAACAAAAAATAAAAAATTCAAAAAAATATATTCACATCAATTTTGAATTTTAGAAATTCACAAATTGACTAAAAGAAAAATGAAATAACTAAATAAGACCCTTTTTTGGAGGGCGGAGGAGTAACCGAGTAAGATAAACCAAGAAATCAAAAAATAACCAAAGAATATTCCCAAAAAATAAACCTAACTAACACACAAAGAATCTAAAAAACACATTTGACATTCCCATTTCCCATAAAAGTATATAAGCGATAGAAATTATATACTTTTAATACATAATGTGTTTATACAACATCTACGTGATCAAAATCATACTGAAATGGCGGGAAGAGAAAAAAGGGTTGAAAAAAGAAATAATACCTTCATTACCTTGACGGTGAAATCGTGGACGGATAAGGCTTTTTGTGGCGCCCCCAAAATTGGGTATACATCACCCATCTTTGGTCGTCGGATCGTGGTACAAAATTCAAATACAAACTTACTTAATACAAGCGTAGGTATGCAATACGACAAAACATATAAGCTGTGAGTTTAAATACAATTATTGTCTACTAGAATTATACAAACTCAAAAGGAGTCCTCATTACAATTATTAACACATTATTTTACGAATAGTGAGGACTCTTAATCTTTATCATTTGAATGATCACTCTAGTTCCCGATTAGTCCGTCTTATGTTCTCATTTCACAGAAGAGAGCAGTAGAAAAGAAAGGGTGAGCTCAACTAGCCCGTAAGAAATATTATGACAAAGATAATGCGAGAATAAATTATCGTTAGCCTTCAAACAGATGTTAAGCGATAAAATATAACAACATCAAGTTTAATTGCGATTGGATCAATAATCCATTAAAAGAGTCAGTAGAGAATAAAATCTACTCTCTTTTATGATTTAAAAGGTTTTTCATCACTTTTATCATTTGAGACTCAAACAATAAATAATCCATATCACCGAATCATCCCCGACTACTGACCCGAGGATATTCTTTAGTATCACGACCACAATTATCCATTACCTACTGGGCGAGAATATTCGTGTATTCATTAATGGTCATGATCGTGCCAACAACATCCCATCAATGCACTACGGCCGATGAGGACTTTTACCACATCATTTGTAACATTACGGTCGTGATTACACGAATAATCCTGAATATAATCATACCAAGTCCATCATGCATTACGAATTTCTGAGATGACTTTCAACAACATATAAACATGAGGATGATGAAAATGATATAAGAATTCAATAAAACAAGTTCAAGAATTAATTTATCCGAGGAACTAATAACGTCCAAATTGTCAACATGATGATTTCGCTTTATAGAGTAAAATTCAAGAATGCTTAGAAGAATATTTCCATGAAAGATCTTTGGATGAAACATGAAATATCATGGATATTCCACTAATTTCATGGAGTATAGAAGTCAAAGTTTTAACCAAGCCGGTATAATCAAGAATGGAACAACAAAAGAAATCACCGTGCATGCGGTATTTCGCATGGGCGAGTTATTCAACGAGAATAATAAGTAACGGAACGGTCGGTGAAATTACATGCAAGACCGGGATGTTCAACAAAATAATAAAGAGCGAGAACCAGTCGGCGTAAAAGCGCTTGCGAACGAGGATATTTCAACGAGAATAATAATAAAGATGGAACCCGGTGCTGCGTAAAAGCCTTGCATGAGGATATTCCAACGAGAAAATAATAAAAAGGCGGAATATTGAAGAATGTCACCAAGTATAGGGTAGTCCGCGTATACTGGTTATTCCAACAGAATAATAAATAATGGAATAATAGAAGTTCTCTTCATGAATACAAAAGAAATAATACCTCTTACCGTAAAAGAAACTGAATATAAGAGTAGTTAAATAGTAGAATACTTTTCTTCTTTCTCTCTACAGTTTATCTCTCTAGAGTTTCAGAGAATTCGTAAGAAAATAATGAAGGAATGAGCTTCTATTTATAGAAGAATGGATTGCATAGTAACTAATTTCTGAACAGTCCAGATTGATTTACTTTTAAACGGACGGTCCAGATTGATTTAATAAAATATTCTAATAAAACAAAACTTTTAAATAAATATAATATATTTTATATATATTAACATATGCCCATTCTGTACACTCACGAAAATGAATTCCGTGATTCCCCCAACTTATAATCATATATATATATATATATATATATATATATATATATAATATAAATTTATATAATATATATTTTAGTACATGCATTTATATATATATGTATATTATATAACAACTCCCTCCCAATATCAGATTACCCCTCCACACCAATAATTCATGCCAACCGTATATATATATATATATCGGTCCGTCTCTAAAGCGAACCTTAAAGAGCGAACCAAAGATTTAACTGTCGTCTTTGATTAATACATAACGACAGTTCGATCTCGTCGCCATAGCCATGTAGTCTTTTGACATGGTCGAGGCAAATCATTATAGACACCAAAGACGACAGTTCGTCTTTGATTCGCTTTTTAAGGTTCGACTTTTAACTCTCCGGTATATATATATATATATATATATATACAATGAATAATTTTCTACCGGTTATATTGAAAAAGCGGGTATACATAAAATAAAAAAAATTGAGTGACTTCTCACGTAAGCATCAATAATCAATACCGTGTGCCATCGTAACTACGCGTATTCTTTGTACTTTTAATAAGGGTGTTTAACGAGTTAACGGTAAAACTTCCGCAAGTTATTTTTATAAAAAGTATTTTTTGTCGTTTTTCAATCAAGGCAATAATTCCATTATTAGGTCTACCAATGATTGTGCCACTTATGCGAATATTCCCTGTTAAAAGCGAATATTCCACTGACCAATCGAATATAATATGACAAACTTGCATACTTTTGCAAAATTTGTAAATATTACCCCAACTATAACATTATATTAAATTCATTCCATAATATTCAAAAATGATAATTATAGAAAATTCATCTTTATTCAAAAGTTGGGGTCTTATGATATGGCGGAACCTGAAATGGTGGCGGAAGAAAATGTTCAAGGGCAAAAAGGCGTAAACCGCAAAACTAAAATGGATGAAGCTATTAGGCGGGATGAAATGAAAAGGGCAAGTCAAAGAAATTGTAAATTGTACTTAAGGCGTAAATGGCATAATGAAAATGAAATGAATTGGGATCACCGGATCAAATGTGAGCCTTAGTACTTTTAAGTCTTAAAAATTATAACTGCGCCTTGGTACTTATAAAAAGTTTATTTTCACAATTGTAGATGGGGCATTAGTACTTAACAAAAATTTAAATCTTGGGGGGCATGGCCCCTTGCAATATCAACATAGCTCCGTCCCTGGCCAAGGCTATATTTTTCCTACATTAGTATCAATCAATTAATAGTTACTTCATCCGTCTATGATAAAAGTGTAAAACCCCAACTTTTTGAATAAAGATGAATTTTTTATAAATATTATTTTTGAATATTATGGAGTGAAATTGATATAATAGTTGTGGGTAATATTTATAAATTTTGCAAAGTCATGTGAAGTTGTTATATAATATTCGATTGGTCGGGGAATATTATATTACAACAAGACAATCATCAGTGGACCCCAGAGCGGAATTATTGTCGGATTGAGAAAAGCGACAATAATACTTTATGAAAATAACGGCGGAGGTTTTACTGTTAACTGTTGAAACACCGGTGTTAAAGAAATACGAATGTCTGGCGTAGTTGCATAGTAGCACACGGTATTGATTATTGATGCTTACGTGAGAAGTCACCCAATTTTGGTTTATTTTATGGACCTCCATCTACTCATTTTTCAAATTAGTGTGTGTGTATATATATATATATATGATGATTGATTTTGGTGGGGGGGAACACCTAATAGGAGTACTATATGTATTATTGTTATGTAATGGTTGAAAATGGGCAGGAAGGGAGTACGGTTATTATTATTATATGTTTAGACATGTGCCTTAAAGGTGTACAAGTATTGATAATATATATATAGATATATATAGATATATGACTTTGGTGGATATGATGTTGAAAAATAAGGCAGTAGCAATCAAAGGAGTGTCTCCCGTGAGTAATTTAGCACATGTTGTATATATATATATAATTTATATATATATATTATATTTCATTTAAAAGATTTTGCCTTAATTATGGACCGTCAGATTAAAGTAAATCAATCTGACCGATTAAATGGATTAATTCTTATGCATTCCATTTTTCTATAAATAGAAGCTCATTCCTTCATTATTTTCTTATGAATTCACTGAAACTCTAGAGAGATAAACTATAGAGAGAAAGAAGAAAGTATTCTGCTATTTCACTACTTATATATCCAGTACTCTTCTTCTTAAGGTAGGGAATATTATTTGTTGTACTCGTAAGGGATATTATTCTTTTGTATTCAAGAAGAGAACTTATGTTATTCCATTTCTTATTATTCTGTTTGAATAACCTGTATACGCGGTCTACCCTATACTTGGTGACATTCTTCTATCATTCCGTCTTTCTTATTCATTGGAATATCACATGCATGTGTTTTACGCTTAGGACTGGTTCCGTCTTTATTATTATTCCGTTGGAACATCACATGTCATGTGTTTTTATAAGGACTGGTTCCGCCTTTTATTATTCTCTGTTGGAACATCACGGCCGGTGCAAATTTTGCACGACTCTTGGTTCCGTTATTATTATTCTGTTGAATAACTTTGTCATGCGAGTACCGCATGCATAGTGATTTCTTTTGTTATTCCATTCTTTCTTATACTCGGTTGGTTAAAGTTTTGACTTCTATACTCCATGAAATTAGTAGAATATCCTCGATATTTCGCGCTTCATCCAAAGATCTTTTCATGGAAATATTCTTACGATCATTCTTGAATTTTACTCTATAAAAGCAAAGATCGTGTCGACAATTTGGGACGTTAATAATTCCCGGATAAAATAATTCTTGAACTTGTTTTATTGAATTCTTATATCATTGTCATCATCCTCATGTTTATATTTTGTTGAAAGTCATCTGTAGCGGTACATAGTGCATAGATGGACTTGGTATGATTATGACCGAGGATTATTCTGATTGTAATTATGGCCAGTAATGTTACAAATGATGTGGTAAAAGTTCTCATTGTTCGTTGATTGCATTGATGGATAGTTGTTGGCATGATCATGACCATTAATGAATACATAAATATTCTTGGCCCGTAGTGTATGGATAATTGTGGTCGTAATACTAAAGAATATCCTTGGCCGTAGTGTAGGGGTGATTCGGTGATGTGAAATATTTATTAAGCTGAGTCTCAGCGATAACAGTGATGAAAAACCTTTTTAATCATAAAAGATAGTAGATTTTATTTTATACTTGACTCTTTTAATGGATTGCTTGTTCCGCTGCAGTTAAACTTGATGTCTATTATATTTTATCAGTTTAACATTGTTAGAGACTAATGATAATTTATTCTGCATTATCTTAGTCATAATATTTCTTACTGGGCTAGTTGAGCTCACCCTTCCTTTCACTGCTCTCTTCAGGAAATGAGAATATAGCTGGGACGAGTCGGGAAACGGAGTGATGGTATAGAGGATAGCATTAGTAGTCATCACTATTCTGTGAAATAGTGTGATAATAATTTTAATGTGGACTCCTTTTGAGTTTGTATAATCTCTAGTAGATAATATTTGTATTCAAACTCACAGTTTATGTTTTGTCGTATTATACACATATATTGTATTAAGTAAGTTGTATTTGAATTCTATACCATGTATCTGGCGACCCAAGATGGGTGATGTATACCTAATTTTGGGGGCGTCACAAAAAGTCTTTATTATTTTTTCCGTTCTAAGATAAAAGTCTTAGTTGATTTTTTGCGCATATTAAAAAAAATGACAAAATTATCTATATTTAAATTCTCATTTGATCGTATAGTTTTCTGTACATTATTAGTGATGCTCCATAAATATGCATAGAGAATAGAAATATAATAAGTACTCCCTCCGTCCCAGGATAAAAGTCCTTATTATTATTTTGGGTTGTCCCATGTTAAATGTCCACTTTCTTTTAATAACCAAACTTTTACATATTTTTTTCTATTATGCCCGTAGCATTAAATATCTCATACTTTTCTTATTCTAATTCTCTCTCCATATTTAATGACATTATTATGGGCAATTTTGTTATTTTATTCCTATTCTTAATATGCGTAAAAAATCCACCAGGACTTTTATCCTGTGACGGAGGGAGTAATAATAAGTGTATTATAGGCAAATTATTATAAAAAATAGATCATTTAAAGTAAGTAGATATTTAAATTGGGACTACCTGAAATAGTAATAAAGATTTTTATCCTAGGACGGAGGGATTACTATTTTAGATAATCTCAAATTAAATGTTACTGGCCTTAAATGATCTATTTTTTATAATAATTTGCCTATAATACCCTTATTATTAATTGTTATATTTATATTCTCTATGCATATTTATGGAGCATCACTAGTAATGTGCAAAAAATTATGCAATTAAATAAGAATTTAAATATGAATAATTTTGTCATTTTATCTTTTTTCTTGATATGCGCAAAAAAGTAAACCAGAACATTTATCTTGGAACGGAGAGAGTATTATTTTGGAAACTGATATTTTCAAATACAAAATTTATGTTTTCACATAATTTTCGGGTTAAATGCTTTCTAAGTCATTGTACTATATGTCAATTTACAACTGGGTCACTGAACTTTTTTTTCTTACAGTCAACTCACTAAACTCGATTTTTCTAACAATAAGTTAAAAAAATCGTTACACTAGTTTGACTGTTAACGAAAAACGACTAAGTTGTCAAAAAAGCTTATGTGGCAGTTAGTATGCGACATGACAGTGATGATGTGGATTTGTATGAAAAAATTTATGAAAATATTAGAAAAAAAATATTTTAAAGTATAATATAAATTTAAAAAATTAGCCAAAAAAATAAAATAAATAACATGTTTTTTTTAAGAAAGAAAAAAATTGCGTTTTTTATTTTTTAATAAAATTGCGCTTTTTTATTTTTTAATAAAAATTGCTTTTTTTATTTTTAATAAAATCTGCTTTTTTATTTTTTTTAAGAAAATAAACTGCATTTTTTAAAAAACAAAAAATAATTGCTTTATTTTTCTTTTAAAAACTGCTTTTTTATTTTTTTTAACAAAAATTAAAGCATTTTTTAAAAAAATAATTGCTTTATTTTTCTTTAAAAAAACTGTTTTTAATAAAAAAACACAGTTTTTTAATTAAAAAGTTGTTTTTTTATTAAAAAAATAACGCAGTTTTTTAATAAAAAAAAAAAACGTAGTTTTTTTAAAAAATGAAAACGCATTTTTTAATAAAAAACACAATTTTTTTTTAATAATAAAAAACTATTTATTTTTCTTAAAAAAATAAAAAGCAACTTTTATTTAAAAATAAAAAAAATGCAGTTTTTTTTTTCTTAAAAAAAATTAAAAAACAATTTTATTAAAAATAAAAAAGCAGTTTTTTTAAAAAAAAATAAAGCAATTACTTTTGCTTTTTTAAAAAATGCTTTTATTTTGTTAAAAAACAGTTTTTTTAAAGAAAAATAAAGCAATTAATTTTGTTTTTTTTTTAAAATGCTTTTATTTTTGTTAAAAAAACAGTTTTTAAAGAAAAATAAAGCAATTATTTTTGTTTTTTTTAAAAAACAGTTTTATTAAAAAAATAAAAAGCGCAGTTTTTTCTTCTTAAAAACTGTTTTTTAAAGAAAAATAAACTACGTTTTTATTAAAAAATGTGTTTTCATTTTCTTAAAAAAAAACTGCGTTTTTTTATTTTTTTGGCTAATTTTTTTAAATTTATATTATACTTTAAAATATATTTTCTCCATTTTTTCATAAATTTTTTCCTACAAATCCATATTATCACTGCCACGTCGCATACTAACTGCCAAATAAGTTTTTTTTGACAACTTAATCGTTTTTCGTTAACAGTCAAACTAGTGTAACGGTTTTTTTAACTTTTTGTTTGAAAAATCTAATTTAGTGAGTTGACTGTATGAAAAAAAAGTTCAGTAATCTAGTTATAAGTTGACATATAGTACAGTGACTTAGAAATTATTTAACCGCATAATTTTCTCACATAAATAATGAATAAGTTTCACTGTCACGTAGAAAAGACTTGTATAAAAATATTATTTTAATACGTAAAAATATCAATTTTTATTATTTTATGTGGTAAAGGACTAAAGGAGTCTAGTTATTATTGAAGCAAACTAAAAATCCACTATAAAATAGGAAGCCAAATCGAACAAGGAGCAATTGCAAAAGGAGGAGAAGCAAAAAATGGCAGTGAAAGTGTACGGTCCGGCCACCGGGTCCACGAAGCGCGTGATTGTTTGTCTAATCGAGAAGGGAATCGAATTCGAGACTGTTCCGATCAACATCTTGACCGGCGAGAACAAATCCCCTGAATTTCTCAAATTACAGGTTACTAGTACTTATTTTCTTTCTTTATTTCCTATTCTTTCCGATGTATCGGGTTCCGGAATTCAAAGGAGTAATTTCGCCGGAGCGAGCATAATGTTTTTCAGGGCAATTTGTGTTTTGTTTAGCTCATCTTCGTTACATCATATTTTAACTGTTTTTGTTCTGTTGAATGTAGCCTTTTGGGGTTGTTCCTGTGATTCAAGATGGAGATTTCACTTTGTCTGGTATATACTTGTTATGATTATCATACCATTCTCCTTTTCCGAATATTGTTTGACCTGACCTGACCTGACCTGACCTTATTGTTAATTATTTTAATTGTTTTAATTATTTTAATATATTCTTATGCTTTAATTGTTCATTATTTTAGGATATCTTTTAAGTCGGGAGAGAAAAGAAAAGAAGAAAGTTAGGGTTAGGCTTATTTGCCCCAAAAAATTTCTTCTCAAAATATTTCTTCTCACTCTTGTCTTGAGTGGAAAGTTGAAGAATAGAAAGTGAATTTTTCTCCTCTTCCTTTCTACTGTAACTTTCTCTTCTTTTCTTTTCTTCAACTAAAAACTCCCAGACACAGTGTAATAGTAACAAATTATACCCATTGTATTGCTTTGTCTGGCATAATTAGTGTAACTTACGATTATGTTGTCTAAATTTGGGCATAAAATTACGGAATAATATTCAACATGGCAAAGCTGCCAAAGCAGTATGATCTACTGATCATTTTTTTTTATTTTTTCGACTTTTTCCAATAAAATATTTGGAGGATTGATAGCCATATTAGGCTACTTTTTCCTGGGAAACCCATTAGGTTACTTGTGTCCGCATAATCAGATAATCTCACGCTCTAAATTTTTCACAGTAATAATTTTAGTTTAGAGGTCCTGGCGGCTGTGCTTATCTGCACGTATGCTCATTCTCCTGGGTCCCGGGAGTTGAACTCCGTGCTTTAAGGGCGATGCAGGGTACCACCTCCAATGCACTTGGTTCCCCTGGTACCCAGTACCCTCTATGAACACAATTTAATTAATAGTTTATGGTCAAAGTTGACAAAAGCAATACACACATCAGCTGTACAAATGTGATTGATCCTACTGATTGGAGAGGGAAATTTTAGAGGTAGTTCTTGACTTAATTCAAGTAAAAAAGAGAATGTATTACTTTCTGGTTTGTTAACTATGCAGTGTGCACAATTGTACTTCTTGTAAATGGATTTGATCCTGAGAAATGGAGTTGGTATTCCAGCGTTAAACTATGCATTGCAGGCTTGTACCATACATTGCCCTAGAAATACTAATATAACTGCGCTGGAAATATCATTTCCCCAAGAATAGATGTTCTTCTTTATTGACTTGTATATTACATAATCCTGAAAAATGGTGGTGTCTTGCTTTACTACTTGTACACTATATGTGCACAAAGTAGGATTTAATTTAAAAGACATTGTCGTATGTAATAAAATGAGCAATTGTGTACTTGCATATATAAGAAGTAAAGCTTAACTTTTCCCATGGAACAAAGTTTCAATTTTAATCTTAGTATTGAGGCTTTTTTTATAGGCTTAAATATGATTTACTACCCTAAACTATAGGGCATATTCCACTTCGGTGATCCACCTTTCAATTTTGTCAATTAGGTGATTGAATTATCAATTTTTTTCGATTTCATTCAATTGGGCATGCCACGTCAGAAATTGCTGATGTGGCATCCTAATATAAGCGAGAGAGTGCTTATGTGTAAAAACATTATATATTTTTTAATGAGATCAAAGGACAAAAGGTAAAATAACAAATAAAATAATTAAAAATTACACAAATAATATAAATTAGTTGTATAATTATTTATTTATAGTTATATAAATAATATAAATTATTATATAAATAATATAATAATTATTTTATTAAAAAAACTGCTTTTTATTAATTTTTTATTAAAAAAATTGTGTTTAATATTAATGATAATAAAAATAAAAATATTAATGATAATAAAAATAAAAAAAAATGCAGTTTTTTTGTAATAAAAAAACTATTTTTTGTAATAAAAAAATGCTGTTTTTTAATAAAAAAAAAAGCAGTTGTTTTTTTTTTATTTTTGTTTATAAATAAATTTTTAAATTTTTTTGTCATATTTTCCAATTTTAAAGTGAAAAAAGAGAACTAGATTGACTTTATGTTTCTGAACTGTTTATGCACAATTGTAGTTGATTAGCAAGATGGAATAATTAGAAAGTAGAATTGTGTATGCACAGTATATATAGAATAATTAGAATTGTGTAAAAAAAATGGTGTATGCACAGTATGTTTGCCGTAGAGAGCCCTTTTCCGTGGAAGGAATGTTAATGCAGTATTAGTTTTTGTAAGATCTTAAATATTAGCTTGTACATGTACATTTGAACAGAATCCAGGGCCATCATTCGCTATTATGCTGAAAAGTACAAGTCCCAAGGAACTGAACTGCTTGGAAAGACATTTGAGGAGAACGCGTTGGTCGATCAATGGCTGCAAATTGAGGCCAACTACTACCACCCACCAGTCTACACCTTAGTCATCCAAATTCTGTTCAGCTCCAAAATGGGATTTCCCAAAGATGACAAGCTAGTCCAAGAGAGTGAAGAGAAAGCTTGCAAAAGTGCTTGATGTATACGAAGAGAGGCTGTCAAAGAGCAAGTACTTGGCCGGGGATTTCCTCAGTATTGCTGACCTAAGCCACCTCCCATTCACTCACTACTTGGCAGGCCCTATGAAGAAGGGGTACATGATCAAGGATAGGAAGCATGTGAGTGCATGGTGGGATGATATTAGCAATAGGCCTTCTTGGAAGAAGGTTGTGCAGACTTATCCCCCTCCTTTTCCCATGTAGGAGGACATAGTATCTCTGGGTAAGCTTATAAGAAATAAAGATCCTCGGTGTTAAGATTAGCAGCCAGCTAATAAGATTCAATTTTCTGCCTTCTTGTCTGGTCTTTTGCTTTTTTCTAGCCAAATGTTTGAAACTTTTAAAAGTTTAATGAGTTTTAGAGCACATCTGCTATATGTATGAAATAAAAGCTACATTCTACTTCCTATTTAAGCATATGTTTCATATTCAACTTTTTTGGATGCGTCTTCTTAGGCTCACCCCATCGAATTCTATACGTCTTCTTATGGGAAGTTATATAGTATATTTTTTATTTCATTTGTCCTGCATCGTTAATCTTTTAAAAGTATTCATTTGGTGAAGTTTGAACACATGATTCCTTTGTAAAATATACCGACACTATAATCATAATAACACTAGCGGGTCTAATTTTTATTCTAGTATACAATACTTTAAATTATAATATTTAATATATCTATTAAATATAAATTTGTATATTATAATTTTCAGTTAACTTGATCTAATTAATTAAATTATGAACTTGTATAATAAATAATATAAATGTTAAAATTAACAAATATTCATTTTATCTAAAAATAAAGTCACACACTTTTGCTAATTAAATTTCTCAAATATTAAAATTTACGTAATATACATTCAATTATATTTTTTTTGTAATTAAAAAGTAAAATTTTAATACCCATAAAAAATACAAAGTAGCATAAAAAAATTATAATTATTTTTTCTAAATATTAAAATTTAAAAAAAATTTATATTACAAAAAAATCTTATTAATATAAAAAAGTATTAAAATTATATTAATTATTTTTCTCAAATATTAAACTAAATGTAAGTGACACTTAGGTATACTTATTTACAAAAAATGAATCAAAAAAAATATTAAAAATAGAATTAGTAATAAATATTATTATTATTTATTTTTTCAATAATATTGCACAAAAAATAATCAACTATATTTTGAGAATGTAATCAAAATTAAACATCCCAAATTTAACATATAAAAAGAAAATTTAATATAAAAATCATAATAAAAACTAATAATTTTTGTTGTTAAACACCAAAAATTAAACTATCAACATACTCAATTATTCTAATTAGAATAGTTTCATTAATAATTTAATTTAAAATTCTTAATATTTGTATTACTTATTCAAAAATATATGTTAATTAAACTAAGTTAGTTTTTTAAAATAATTTACCAACAATTTGGATGAGAGATTCTTAATAACATATAAAACTATAATTAAAATATATTGTATTAAAAAGAATAATTAAAAATATTTATATTATTCAAG